>JAQMYG010000007.1:7209538-7231265 GCA_030014215.1 Clariallabes teugelsi
AGCATTTATTATTTATAAGGATTTATATGAAAGTTGCTTTCTGAACACACAAACAGATGTATAACCTGCAAAACAGATGAACATACGGCAGTTTATCAACTGTTGTAATTCTATACAAAATAATAATATTACTCGATTGGGAAAGTGTTCGGTAAAACTATTACCAATGGAAAGTTGGGGTTGCATACTGTAAGTACTGTATTCACCCCCGTTGCTACGACACCCTTAAAGAGACATGGTAATGAATCCATGAAATATTACCCGATGATTACCTGATTACCTACCGGATTACCCGATGCTTTGCCACACAGATAAAAGAGTAACCTAGCTTACACTTTGCCACACAGATAAAGAAGATAGCTTCTTATCTGATAATTATTTTTATATGCAATATGTTGTGGTGGACTTAATTTGTCATCATAATGTGTTTACCTCAGATGGTGTACAAATATGGGACCCCAACTTGACTTGGAGGTGTTTGCTATTAGCATTAGCTATTGCTATTACTGTAAGAGTTAGCATTAGCTCAATCTGTTAGAAATTGCAATGCTGTGGAATATGCTGTGCTTCATGTTTCATAAAATGATGTGCAGGTAAAATTAACTAATTCTTTCTGAATATTAGCTAACTAACTGTTCTGGGGAATCGCAAATAGCTGTAAAATGGAAAGCTAACGCACTATGTAGGGTGTACAATCATTTGCACACCAAGTTGTTCCTTTGCGAAGGGGTTAGACATCATGATGTCACATACAAACGATCAATATCTGGATATCCAAAAAGCTGCTTTTCAGCAACGTTCAATGGTAAAAGCATTTTATAAATAAAAATAAACTGACTTTAAATTCATAGGCACAGTGGTGGAGTGGTTAACACTCTGGTCTCGCACCTCCATGGTTGTGGGTTCGAATCCCACCTTTGGGTCGGTGTAGGTGGATATGTTGTCCCCATGCTTGGGTCCAAAGACATGCAGAGTGTTTGCAAATTGGCCATAGTGAGCGTGTGTACTTGTGATGGCTTGGCACCCCGTACAGGATGTAACCCACATCATGCCCCGAGTGAGATAGGCTTCAGGCTTTCTGTGACCCTACATTGGATAATCAGTATAGAGAATTAGAGAGAGAGTAGATTTAAATTATTTGGATGGTCCAGGACCACAGACTGTATTTTTTATTCCCCCTCTCACAGTATAGTTACTGTAACAATGCTGTTTCATACACTATCATTAAGTTTACTGTAGCACAAAAGACCGCACTAACTTGCACTAGACAAAGCCTTAGCCCCATCTCTTTCCCAGAAGTCTTTGCATACAGTACATTATTTCCCAACATTTGATATACCTTTTTAATATTTGATATAAAAAAATTTCAAGAATATCTGCTAACCCAGGTGAAACAAGTTTAAATAGGGAACATGTGCTAGCCTAGCCTAGATACATAACAGCCCACTACTTTAAATAGGTAATTCACCTGGTAGCAGCATGTTAAAAACAAATCATAATTAACTTTCCACTATATAACTGGATACTTAAGTTGGAGGCTTAACTGATAATAAGTTGTTGTTATACTCTACACCTATACTGTGATTAAGGACAGCTAACAGGTGTAACATCACCACAACTAGCTAATAGCTATCACAATGATAGCTAACACAAAACATTCTATTCCTCAGCTAGCAATGTTAGCCAACAAACTACCCACTTAAAATAGACATAAAAAATTACTTGATTCATTTAATTGACTTTTTAATAATTTAATCCGTTTTGAACTCAATCAAATGGACTTAAGATAACAAAACAGTATTTGGCAGCAAACGAGGCTTTCATCAGGTGAAACCTGGAGCTTAAATTCTGTACTTTATTCAATAACCGGAACCTGCACACTTCGGGAGAGGAGAGTCAGAATATTATCTCTGTCTTAGATCAAATAAAGTTTGTTTAAGCTTAGCATGCTTGTGATCGCAGTAAAAGGGTCTTTAAAAAGCATTCCATGTGTGTCAATGATCAAAAACACACTACGCTGGTTCATATCAAGACCTGTTGGATTTCTTTTTATTTGGGCTAAATTTGTTTGTGTTGTGTTATTATGTAGTGCTGTGCATCTCTCAGCCTCTGTAGCTAATGTTTTTAACATAAAAAATGAAAAAGCAAGCAAGTATCTATTAATGGATGCTTGTGATGTAGTTTATTCTTTTCACAAAAAACAGTGCATTATGGGTATCTGTTCATCTGCTAACATGGATTGTAATTCATACCTTAGAATTCCTGTGACATTTTTGCTTAGCGCAGAGAGAAGCTCAACTATACAATCCACAATATTAAATGGTGGTTCAGAAATGTCAGCAGTATGGGTCGACGAACCACCCGATGACGAGGTTACAGCAGGAGAAACAGGCCTCTGTAACCGAGCCAACGTGCTACAACATCTTATAACTTCAGGAGGCATTTTATACAGATATTCAATTAAAAATACTATACCTTAAACCTACTTAAATTAAACTACCAACTACAATATGGGTATATAAAAAATGTGCCAAAACATACAAAATACATTTTGCAGGAGCCTCAGGAGTTCATGTTCTACCTCATTGCACCCCAAGCCAGATGTCAGGTATCTTCCTAATGTTTTGTCATTGTGGTATTAGATAAAGGCAATGGCTAAGGTTGGCAGTTCACATATAAAATCAATAATAGTTGTACACATCTTTCACTTAAAAATGTTATGGTCATTCTGGATACATACTTTTTTTTATTTTATAAAAAAAAAAACAATAAAAGTCTATTTTAGTGTTGTTGTTTGTCTATTGGCTCCTCCCGTAAAAGGCTGACCATCCAATCTGGACCTAACTTTGTACAGGTTTTAAACCAGATGACCTTCCTGATGCAACCCTCCCATTTTATCCGACTTTTGAACCAGCACTGCGTCCAGTGGTTGGGGTTTTGGCCCTGGCTTGGAATTGAACCGGGGCCTTCTGCTTGGCAGTGCGGAATAAATGCCCATAAAAGTCGATTTTAATAAGCGTCACATATTCTAAAAAGTATTTGGTTTCAACAAAAACCTGCTTTCTACTAATTGGAGGTCTAATTGAGGTCAGTTTCAAGGTTATATTTTAAAATACTGTTGCTGTGTGCTCATCAATGTCTTTACTGTTTTTAAAAAAATTTTTTAATTGTCCTTTAAATGATATTCAAGAGCATGATTTACCATTGTTCGGGCCTCTGGTAGTCGACCAAACCCCCCATATACACCTCATAATCCTAGAAAGAATGCAAAAATCCAACAAGATAGACTAATTTACCTTTTTACAACATCATCCACATTTCAAATTGTTAGGACGAGTGCAAGCATGGTCAACCAAGCTCGTCTTACACACAGCAGCAGATGTAAGGCCTCAGTTTCTCAGCCAAGCACAGCTGCAGGCTTCTCCTTCCTCTTGAGATGTTTATAGTCACTGTGATCTAAAGGCAGCAGTGTGTTTCACAACCCACTTACCTGATCATCGGTCTTTAGCCAAGACCTAATCAGTATTCACACAGAGAACTGTCTGTCCCCATACAGTCTCTTGACCTTAATAACCACAGTATAAACTGGAAAAGGGATTGAATGACTTTGGGGTGTGATTGTATGGAGATCACTAATTTCCACACACAGCAGCCATTTTTACTGGGATTTTCTTGCCTCAGACAGTGTGTTTGGACTGCGGTTTACATTTGTCATGTCACAAACCTCTCTCTCTTAGAAAGCAAGGGAAACCTTTAGCGATGGACGCAATCCCAGAAGAGAAATTTCAGCCTGGCTGCTGGGATTACATTGAGACCACACAAAACAGTTTTCTCAGCCCTCCATCCTAGTGGACTCTTATTAACGCACACTTGCCAACAGAAAGGTCTGTAAAATCCCTTTCAGGTCTTTCTATTATCTTCTTGCATGAGCAGGAAATAGAAAGTTAAGCTAAATCTAATTTTTATACAAACTCAATGTTTAACATTTAATCTTGTTATGAAGCCTAATTAACATACATATATGATTATGTTATATGTTTTAGAGGACCACTAAGGTGTAACACAGTCTTTCTCACAGCTGTCAGGCATTATTATAACAAGTTAATGTCAAGGTCACTATTACAAGAAAAAGAAAAAAAAAAAGTTGCTGCCGATGCACGAGTTAAACCCATGCCCTGAGTGTTTTTCCATCGCTCTATGGAAACCAAACAAATGCACTGATCCACATCTAAGTGACGTCTATAATGCCAAATGGATCATCAGTCATAATTGCGTTCGGTTGCATCATCCACTTAAACACCTACATTCACTCAAACAGTCTTCATTTTGTCAAGAGAGAATTTCTAATCCTGTTTGAGTTCAGGAAGGTATGTTAATGGTGGAGGTGTGGTGCAGATAAGCTGGGCATTGAAGTTTAAATGATTGGATTAAAAAAACAATCCCAGTTACTATAAAACTACTAGCTTAAAGGAATATTTCAATTTAAATGTTTAAAGCTTATGCTTTTTTTTTTACACATAAGAATACAACTAAACAGAACGACTTTGCATTTTATTTTTAACAGATTTCATTTAAAAGTCCTCAGAGTATGTTAAACAGAATTATTATTTTGAGGCATAATTTCGAAACTGTATACAGTAATATAAGTCTAAAGCTAAATAAGGAAAGATAATTCCCAAACTCTAATTAATCTCTTCATTGAAATGTAAACCCATTACTTCCATACTAATGTTTGGAGTTCGCTTAGATCATCTTCCAAATTAAAGCTCTGAAATGAGACCGTATAGAAATTTAAAAAATGAAGGATTTCTCTGCAAGACAAGGCAAAGTGTATTGCAATGCAAATCAGATCATGTACATGTACAGATGTTGTGACAAGTAAGCAAGATTTATTTTTTACTACTTCCAAATTATTTTATTAACATTATTATCCACAATAAGGCTAATTTGGGTGAAGGTTTCCATTTCAACCAAGCAGGAAACACACCTCGTACTGACATCATTTGTTTAAAAAAAATTGAAGAGAACTCATGCTGGGGAAAAGAAGTAAAACTCAACTGTTTACTCACATATAACCTTGTCACACTTGTTATAGTGAATCATTTATTGACATAAAAACACATATTAGGAATTGTTATTAATAATTGCAAATAATAAAGCAATGGTGTCCATAAACATCTGCAAAACATTTTTTATCCCGTGAAGAGATTATGTGAAATTTACTCTTACAGCACAAATTTTTGTGACACTATGTACACTATGCACATTATGAAAATATGCATAATTAGACATTGCGACCGGTCAGTGTCCTGGAATTTATAGATAGTGAGCAATCTATAATTAACTTTTACCCTCCCTCCCCCCCCCAAATGGCCCAGAGGTGGAGCTTATTTATCCTGCATGTGTGTGTGTGTCTCTCACAACACTCCCCATCGTGTCCACCCGTTCTCCCTCCCATCTCTTCTCCTGAACCATCCCTCTGCTGCAGAGCTCCAGCATTAAACCAGCACGAGAGTCATCTTCAAACACCAGTCTGTTCACTACACAAGAAACTGGTCTGGTCATGCTGCGGATGGGAAATGATTACAACCTTGTTAGACGCCTAGTAGCAGCAGATTTGGGTTTTATTTTTTGTTACTTTTTTTAATCACTTGGATGAACATTTCTGAGGGAAACAAGTGTGCTGCCTCCAGCTATTCCTTCATTTTAGTGAATCACTGCAAAGGAATTTTTTGTGGAATAAACAACTTTCCCAAGGCGCTTTATCTTTCAGCATTGTATTTCACGAGAGGCCTTGTGAGAAAAGCTAATCTGCGCAAAATAACAAAAAAAAACATTTTTTAAAATAATTTTAAAAAATTACTTCTATTATCACATCAACTTTCTGAAATCTACAGCTCAGTTATATTTCTGACTCTGAATGCGTAACGAGACCCTGGCAACAAGATGCGGATTTGGGGATGTTTTTTACGCACCCTGAACTCCTGGATGTCTGACGATCCTTTGAAGTTGAAAGAATGCTGCACTTTGGGGGGCTAATGCTCTAGAGTCCTAGATGAAACCTGTGCAATACAGCAATAAACAAGGGACGATATAACTACACTGTCTTTCACCGCGTTCAAGTGTAACAGCTGGAATATTGATTAATGCCATTTTTACCCAGAGGTCACCAAAAAACTTAGACAACCTGACAAGTCTGGATAAGCCAGGCAAACGGTAAGAGCATATCCTCTTTTGCCATTTAAGCTGGTGCTTAAGATATCAGTTGCAGAAGAGAAAAAGCTTATGAAATTTATCAACAACAACAACAACAACAAAAAGAAACTGTATAAAAGATGTATTATTAGAATGTCAAATTATTCTAAAATGAATGTTTAAAAAATATATATATAAAATCCATGTGGATTCATTAACACAAAGTTGCGTAATCTGGATGAACATGCCTAAGGTACAGTAGCCTACTTTTTTTTTTTTTTATTCCTTCCCACCCAAAAAAATATTTCCTCATAAACTTGAATCATGGTGGTGCTGGATGACAAACCTGTTGGATGTGTGGTTTGTAACTTAATTTCCTTATTCTATGATGAAATAGGTGATAAAGATTTAACTGGAAGTCGTAATTAATTAAAGATTTTCCCATGACTTATCACGGGAGAAATGCGGTTCAATATTTCATTAAATTTAACAGATATAAATGGACATCTCTTTCAACCAAATACGGCTGCTAAATGATCTGTGTTTTCTTAGTGACTGAACAGTGGCTCATGCTTGCTCTCACGTGTGGATATTCAAGGAAAGCCTCAGGTATAAAACTTGCGTATCTATTTCTGCGAAAGCACAAATGACGTGTAATGTGGAACACAAGCAGAAAGAAAGACGCCCTGTGCAAAACCACCTACTGGGATTAGTAGTAATGTGGTAATGTGGTAAGTGTAGTAGTGGTGTGTAGTAGTGGTGTGCTTCTTAGAATATTCATAAGAGAACACTATGTGTATGTTACAGACTTGTACATAAGACAGAAACCAACACCTTAAGGATTAAAAAGGTTTAAGGTCCTTCCCAACCTTATCTCCTTAATCATTTATTGATGGATTATTAACAGGATTAAAGTATTATATTATGTGTACGCTATAATTTCAAACACACTCACCATGTTCTTAGGAACCACTGTTAATGCTGTTCACCCTGGTTCAGAGCTTGTGTTAATGTTCACATCATGCATCAGGAATGGAACTCTGTGGTGTTATTCACAGCTGTAGTAGCACATCTGCCTCATGGTTTGTCGTATTGTGTTTCCCGGGATTGTGTTTTGCTCACTAAGGTTGTAAAGACTGGCTATTTGAGAAACTGTATACTTTTTTTCACCTCATCCCAGTCTAGCTATTCTCATCTGTCATGGCGTTTCCACTCATGGCACCACCATCCATCCATGATCATGGTTAAAATCTCTGCGACCACATTTTCAACCTATTTGATATGATTGTAAAGTAAAGTGCTTGACCTTTTGTATTTATGCATTGTGCCGATGCCACATATTGAAATTGATGGGTAATTGTATTAATGGGCATGTGTCTAATAAGGGGACTGGGTGTGTATATTAATGTATAATGACTGAATCCACTTGCAGTTTAAATGCCGTCTCTGTTTGTTTATAAAGGAAGAGATTTGGTCCTAGGTGTAGAAATAAATACTGACTATATCCAGCCATTATGGAGCAACTCCTTCTGGCAGAACAAAGACGAACGGATCGAGAGATGAGATCATTAATAGCGTTCACGTCTCGCTGCTTTGACCACCTGTCCAAAGATAGCACGATATGTATCTACAGCATGATGTCGATCTGTTAAGTAGAATGTGTTGGCTCATTTTGTGTATTTATTTGACATGTACTTTATTACATAACATATATACAATGGGTTATAGTGATAATTATGGTTGTATATACAGTATGGAGCATACCTCATGGCTTATCCACAGGATATATCCAGTAATGTGTTAATGTTTGAGATATGAGGTTGAATCATAAGCAATTGGTATATTATTAATATACTGTATAATTAAAGTTACTGTTACAATTTAACCAAGAGCTTCAGTTCTAATATTCCTCTACTGGGATGCTAGGTTGATAAAATAATTTCTAGATTTCTATTACTATGAGCTTATTAAAGAGATTTAATGTTTGATTATGTTTTCATTGTATGCAGGTACAGTAAGTTTGTTTTCATTGTTATGCATTGAACTGATAACAGTATGGGACTATGAAAACTTCCACTTCTCACTCAAGCAGAGTAAAAACAAGTCATGTTCAACGCATTCGCTGCATGAAAAGCCTCAGGATATACAAACAAAAAAACAAGCTTACATAAAGGTATTTCTGACTCATGCTTGTCCCATTGACATTGAATTCATGCAGTTCATAAATAATATATTAATGCACATTCACACGTCGTTGGACTTTCTGTGTAAAAGCAGACACAATGACAGACTAAATATGACTAGATATAAACACGCAATATGGCAGCTGCGAAGGCAGGAGAAAAAAACAAAACAAACAAACAAGGGTTTTGAACTAAACATTCATTATATGGCCTATAAACACTGGGAGACATTCCCTTCATTTGGCAGACATCTGTCTAGTGTCATTCACTTCCATACAGTGTTTGGCGAGCTAGCACGAACTTGATGATGAACACAGAACACAAGTCCAGCAGCGGCTAAAATACCAGAGCGTAAAATGAATGTTTTTACTGGAAAATATAATAAACTCATTGTGCATGGCTTTGGAGGATCAGCATTAGTCTGGCCTGCGCTTATGAAGTCACCTGGAATACTCAAGTGTTGCCCGGAGATTAATGCTGATGTTCTCGAACCATGACAACTTAGTGTGTGAAGAAATCATTATCGATTCCCAGATCAGCATTTAACAGGAGTCACATGATGAAAAACAATCTAGGTGTGCCTATTGCACAACCTCTGGTGCAGATCTACGAGGAAGAACCAGGGTGTACGCGGGCTGCTATTCATATACTATTTACGCTGATTACACAGTACAGGGAGAAACTGCCGGATTAATCTGTCAGGTTAAAGCATCATGCTGTCACTCAACCAAAACATTTCAACCTGTAGACAATGTCTGAAAACTTCCTTTAATATTTGGTCCACTTTGATGTTTATTCACTTTGATTAAGGATGAGGTCATAGTAGAAGAATGCCTTATGGATGATCATTCATATCTGAATAATAAGCTACCTCTGGGATAGCATAAATAGTTACAAAAGCTGACAAAATGTCAGATGTACTGTAATTTCACAAGACTACATCATGTCATGCTTATAAAATCGTAGTGAGCACAAATGGAGATATAATGTCCATTCATTAAGAATGTTGTTGGAGGATAAATGTTAAGATTTTTCAGCTAAACTTCACTTAGATGGCATGTTTTTCATCAGAGGTAGATGAGGATTTATGTACATGGGTTGGGTTCTTTAACAAAATCCAGGCATGTTAGTTTAATGTCATGCTATTCCAAGGTACTCCTTGGTCAGCAGACTTGTTGTTATATGAGGGGTTGTGGAAGAGACTAATCAATTAATCTATGATGCACCTGCACCACATCTTTTTTTTTTAAATGCTTTAACTTTATACACTATATGGCCAAAGGTTTGTCCACACCTAACCTTCACACCCATGTGAGCCTCCCCCAACTTATTGCATGAAAATTAAAAACACACAAATGCACAGGGTTGTCTTTGTATTCTGTAGCATTTCCTTTTACACAAGAGGCGCAATCATATTCCAAGCATGAAAATACCCCTGTGCGTAAACTGAGCTCCATGAAGACAAGGTTTGCCAAGGATGGTGTGAAAGAACTATCCTGCATAGAGCCCTGACCTTAAACTCACTGAAAATCTTCAGAATAAACTGCAACACTGACCACATCCAGCACTTCCTCGTCATCATCAGTCCCTGACATCACTTATGCTCTTGTGCTACAAATGCGTTGCCTATCAGTGCACTATATAAATGAACACTATATTATCCATAGCTACACAACCAAAATCTAGTGGAAAGTCTTTAGTTTATTACAAGAATAAATGGGTCTTAATCTGGATCAAGATGTTCAACAAACAAACACACCACCATAACATTAATATTAATGAAATACCATTAATAAATAATTATATATCAGTAAACTGGTAAAATATTAATTGGCACCTATGCTCATGGGCACCAAAGGCTAGACCGTCTTGCCCAATCCTACAGAAAAAGATAACATAGCACAAACTATTCAAAAAAGTCACTGCAGGCCACAACAGAAAGATATCAGAACACCCAGTGCGTTATAGCCTGCTGTATATGGAACACAGCAGGCAAAGAGTTCAAGGTTGTTGACCTGACTTCCAAATTCCTCAGATCCCAAACTGATCAAGCATCCATGGGACGAACAAGCCTGATTCATGGAGGCCCCACCCTGCAAACCACTGCACCCAAAAGATCTGCTGAATGCCAGACAACACAGAACACACCCAGAGGTCCTGTGTGGCCAAGTCGCAAGGGACCAGAGCTGCGTGAGTGCACTAGGAAAACCTAAAATCAGTTTGGGATCAGTTTGCTAGGTACTTTTAATGTTAGTGGTTTTAAAGTTATGGCTGATCAGTGTAAAGATGAATGGTCAGTTGTCCATAAACTTTTGGCCATACATAAATAAACTTAATTTAAAAAATTATACAAATTTAAAACAAAAATACTACGGACTTGTCCACAGGTACTGTACATGTGCATTTTAAAAGATAAACGCCAAAGCAGCAGGCGGAGATATAAACTTATCCAAATTTATAAACTTATGTCATGCTGGCCAACTACTGTAAAAGCCTCAAAAAGTTCTCAGCAAGTATGTGACACTCTGGTATCAAGCCCAGGAGATACAGGCATGCACCACATGCTCTTCCCAACCAAAAAAAAAATATTTTCTGCATTTCCACACTGAAAACAAAATTTCTAAACCCATCTACACTCCAAAAGGAGTTTTCCTTAAGCTCTGCTTTTGGATGTAAAACAGAGTTTGCGTGTCGATGAAAGTAGAAAAGTCAATATTTCACCATTTGAATGGTGTTCCAAGGAAGCATATGTTCATACAGGTATACACACTCATTCTGGGTGGGCAAAAGAGAAAACAGAAAAGATAACAGAAAAAGAAGTGTATATTGTATTTATGCATGTGTGCATTTCGATGTCTATCATGTGCATGTGTGGCTGTTCATGCCTGATGAGCCACACAGAGTTTCTTGGAATTACACCTTTGATATTAGTTCCCAGGATGCTAGCCCTCATTATGTCAATTTCCAGAAACTGACTTTTCACATGATTGACAATATAAACAGGACGGTCTTAACACTAATCCTATAAAGCTTTAAATAGCTTTTCCATCTCTTTGTGGTGTTTGCTTATGCATCTGAGCAAAAGTGTATGCTTGTAAGACACAGATTATTGTTTTTTATTTTTTGCTGATAACCAGAAATTTTTCAAATTGAAATTAAATTGTTGTCAAATTACCCCCTTATGGTCGAAGTTGTTTTCTGAGTTGTAACAAAATTGAGTATAGTGTGTTATGCTGTGATAGAGGGGTTGATTTGGGAAATACTACAGGACAGTTAATTACCAATTGTTTCTCTTGCATGAGAACCTTGCATTAAGGAAATCTAGTTCTAAATGTCTTATTGTACCTGTCTTTGTATTTTTAAGAACCCACTCCACTAAAGAATTAGTTTTATTTTTAGTCTTGTTTTCTATCTTCCATAAATACATACAGTATAACATTCACGCTTGTTTTGTAATGGAAACGAAGGTATAAGTTAGTTGGAAGTGGGCGCCTTTTCAAAAGAACACTGTAAACAATTACATGTTTCCTAATAAAGGAAAAAGGCAGCTATGTGTAGGATTTATGGAGAGAGAATAACCTGGACCACATTTCCGGTGGAGCTTTTGAAACAAAGAAACTTCTCTACGAATGAAGAACAAGGCCGATTAGTCAGATAATTGTTTAGACAAGAATGAAGGAGCAAAGAGCCAAGCATGAAAAATTATACACAGGGAGACGCCACGTTCAAGTGGACATTTTAAAAATAACAGTATGAAATACTTATTTTGAATGGAAAATACTGAGAACGAAAAAAATGTATTTTATGAAAAAAAGTTATTAATGATTAACACATGATCATATTTTTGTATCTCTTCTATTAGAAGTTGATATTTTGCATTATTTTAGGATTATGTTTATCAAATGAAACTACAGTATATTATCATATCTGTAGTTATATATTTTTAGACATAACCAAGTTGCTATAAGGCAGCACAGTGGCTTAGTGGCATCCGGGTTCGAGTCCTACCTTGGGTCTGTGCGCATGGAGTTTGCATGGTGCCCCCCATGTAATAATCTTCAACTTGTGACTCTGAAGTCATTCAATGAAGGGGGTTTGTACAAAAAGTTTGAAGCCTGATAACACTACAGCTGCCTGTGGCTGGGAGTCAAAGGCGGCAAAAAATGTTAGTTATGCACATCTGTGACTTTATCTATGCAGAAAAGAGAAGATAGAGAGTTCTTCCAAGAGCTCCCTATACACTTGATACTGCATGACCAGTAGTGAAAGAGCTGTTTATGTCCATTATCATTTCAGCTAGGTATGTGCTGTGAATTACTCACTCATTTTTATACCACTTATCCTGTACAGTGTGATGGGAGGCCTGGAGCCTATCCCAGGGAACTTGGGGTACTAGGGAGGGTACACCCTGGACAAGGTGCCAATCCATCACAAGCTACCAACTTCTACACTCACACATTCACTACAATTCAGTAACATTGATTAGTTAGTTTAATCTGCATGTCTTTTGACCATACAAGGAAATACATCACGTGAGGCGGTACTCGAAACCTTTACTCTGGAGGTGCAAGGCCACAGTGATAACCACTACATTACCATACTACCTGGTTGTGAATTAACAATGACTAATTGTGGGGAAAATATTGTAAATATATTAATACATTTTAAATAATAGCAAAAGGTAATAGCTCTAAGATAATGAACATACCCATATCTTTTTTTTAATATTTTAATTTTAAGAATATTTATAGTATTGACAAACTCTACATAAATTCATGCATAATTGGACAGGGCCATATCCCGGTTTTGATTTTTGTGTGGTTTATTTTGCAGAATTAGTTCAAATGAAATGTAATGAATTATGTAGATCTCATTTTTACAGTGCTTAATACGTCCATCATTTCTTATTCTTTTTGAGCAATTTGCTTTCAGTTTGTTTTCAATTTGGTCTACTTTATCAAAATGCATACAATAGTGGGATTTGGGACTGTCCACAAGTGACAGATAAATATCCATTTAAAAGATTAAGAAATCAAAAAGAAATAAATAAAAAGTATTGTGCCACGGTGGCTTAGTGGTTAGCATGTCATCTTGCACCTCCACGATCTGGGTTCGATTCCTGGCCAGATTTACTTCCTGCCTCTGTGTGCATAGAGTTTGCATGTTGTCCCCGTGCTCGGTGGGTTTTCTCCCACAATCCAAAGACATGCAGATTAGGCTAATTGGCTTTCTAAATTGTGTGAGTATATATGTGTGTGCCCTGCGATGGATTGGCTCCCTGTCCAGGGTATACCCCGCCTCATGCCCTAAGTCTCCTGGGATAGGTTCCAGGCCCCCCTGCGACGCTGTATACAGGATTAAATGGTACAGACGATGAGTGATTGAGTATAGTGCCATATAATCAAAGTGCTATACTCTATACCTTTACCTGAGTGCGAACAAGCTTGAAGGAATGTCAACAACACAGAGCCCTTGAAAAGAGTGGAATGCTCCTCTGAAGTGAGAGGAGAGACCTTGCCTTGTGGAGCAGTTCAATCATCTATTCAAAAGTGATGAAAAAATTTATTTATAAGATTAGGACACAACTGTTTGGGGTAGCAGAGGTGTAAAAGTCACTCTATGGGTGGATAATTTGACATATATTTTACAGTCGGCTTGGTTAACTCAAGGAATCCCTCAGAAGGTCTTGGAATCTGTAGCCATGACTGGAAAAGTTTCCGCTGACCTTTTCAGCTTCTTGCCATGATCAATGAATAAACAATCTTTTATTGTAGTCTCTATGAATGAGATATTGTACACTGAGATAGGAACTATTCATATTTTTAAGAAACACCTGATCATTTTACCATTCAAAAGTCCTTGGCCATAATCCTGGAAACGTCTGATGGCTTATTTACTTCACATTGCATGAAGAGCTCCAAAGTACACTTAAAACATTTAAAAGAAACTTTTACAGCCCTCCACGGTTACATTTCAGACAGATCAAATTTCTACTGAATAGAAAAGGGATTTATTTTATGGATTTATTTAAATTTATTTATACTTGGGATTTATTTTATGGATTTAATAGCAAGCTTAAATCCATAAAATAAATCCCAAGGATTTTAGGATGTCGACAATCACTGCGTGATATGAATCTTTAACTTTATATGAGGAATGAAATGATCTTCACAGGAGCCTCAAACACCTTAAACCAGAAGTCACTATTCATAAGACTGTAAAATAACAATATGTGTAAGCCATTGCAAGCATGGAACTCAAAATCTTGGCCACTTTTTGTCTTCCAAGCTCTTCTACATAGTTAGGAACCAAATGCTAATTGAAGTCAATGTACAGTAGGGGGAAAAAAGTCTGGAAATGTACTTTGAGAAGTTGTTGGTCTGGAGAAATCCTCCACTGTGAGATTATTTTTCCTGATTTACAGAACTGCTTTGCATCCAAGTGTCTCTAGTCTGTTTCATTCCGACGAGAATTAATTCCAAACACATCGTAAACACTCACTTTTCATGTGATTTTACAATATTCAAAAATAACTACGTAATTTAACAATGCTTTCTTTGTCCCTTGATGATGTTTGAAGTGTATTTGTGAAACAATAATTATAAGATAAAACATCATAGATATATAGAAAAGGCTTATAAATCTATGGAAAAAATACCCATAAGGCTAGATACAGTAACCAAGGCACCACAGTGCACTAACTGGGTAGATTAATGAAATAACCAAACAAATACACTTTTCATATGTGTGTTGGCAAACCCCCAAAAGAGGATCCTATGACCAATGTAACATCACCATGATAGTTTATCCAGACCCTTTGCTGTTTTTCCAGTTTCACCTCCACGAGCAATTTCAAAGTAGCACAACAATAAATGAGAGCATAGAGGTATTGAATGTTCACGGTAGTTCTCTTGTTGATTGAGGGACATTGCCCACAACTATGAGTATTAAATGACAAGGAGAGTTCAGAAGTGAGGTAAAATATCCCTGGATATTCAAACCACTGGTGATAACATCTGTGAATGAAATTGCTGAAGGACAAAGCTGTCCACAGGAAACCCCTTTTCACAGCAGGCAGAATACTCTGGTGCACAGGCAATGTGTTTGGTATGCAGCATGGGCAAGTATTTGTTGTGTTTCACTGACAGTGTGTGAGAGTAAGCAAAAGATGATGAAGCAATTTGTATGCCTTCCGGAGCTTTGCTCTCAGAGAAGGAGTTAGAGAATTGGTTTACACAGTTATCAAAGATGTTTTATTTACTCCCGAGTTCTTAGAGTTATTATTTGCTTTGTCTGGAACCTTTATTAGCTGCGTTGTGATGATTTCACCTGTTAATCAGGCTATACATTTAAAATAGAATTATACAACTGTAAGTTCAGACTGAGTAATCTGTTTGGATGAGATTCATTCCCTGAGTGCTGATCAACAGCACAGCATTACTGGGATATTAAACTATATGTATCACTCCGCATCACAGGTGTTCTAACAGTAGTTAATTACACTAACTGTCGGCAGCATGTGTGAATGTATGGTCCGCAATAATGGAAAGAGGGGAGAGGGGCTACCTGCCAAAACCCACATTCAAAATCAGCCACGGAAATACTTTCAGCAACAACAACAACAACAACAACAAAAAAACACATATGATAACATTATGTCATCTTAAAAAACACTGTTTCTTGCTATTTGGGCTTTAATCCCAGGACCCAGAAGTTAGCTGATATTCTAAAGCAGAATAAGTGGAAATATAAATTAAATCTCGTATGTT
Source organism: Clariallabes teugelsi (assembly GCA_030014215.1). NCBI lineage: Eukaryota > Metazoa > Chordata > Actinopteri > Siluriformes > Clariidae > Clariallabes > Clariallabes teugelsi. Next base: position 7,225,686 of record JAQMYG010000007.1, read on the forward strand.
TCTCAGGACTCTCCGCCACCTCCATGGTTTCATTCTTCTCATTTTTTGACTATATAGTACTGGTTAAAAAAAAAAAAAGATATATAAAAATACTTCCACTTTTATGTACACTAACTGCCAGTTGCCAGCTCTGCCAGTTGGGGTTAGTTAGTTCTGCCAGTCGTCAAAGGATATGTGTTGGTAGAACATATGTTTATTTATTTAACCATGGTTATATAACGTTAAATGAATAACATGGTTAAGTGGTTAAGTAAACAAACAAATCATGATCTGTAGATAATAAATAATGAATGGTGGTCGTGAAACTGCTGTTTAAAAGCAATATCACACTCGAGGTCATGCTGTTGCACTGAATATCAGCACAGCTGTGATGCGGCTGTAGACACAAGGCCGTAGCCCGAGTAACTAAAATATCGTCGCCGTGCTGATATTCAACAATACCCTTTCATATAATGTTGGTTAAATGGATTTCGTTAAATTAATTCAATCTCAATAACCCAAGCATATAAGTACTGTAGAAATACCAACTGGAGCATGTCGTGCTCTGGAGCATAAGTGAAAAGTTCATGAATAAATAACTCTACTGTTCTAATAAATAAAATATTGTACACATTTAAATAATGCTCATAAATTATATTTATATTGACTGAGAAATTACAAAAGGGTCAGAGAATAGTATTAAACAATGAGATTAGGAATCAGAGTGTAGTTTTAGTTTACCATTAATACCAACATGATGCATTGATGCACATTTTTCAATGAAAGACATACTTATATAAACTATAAACCTTTGTTTTGTTTTGTTTGTTTCTTGCAGAGTGCCAATGCTCTTAGTCATTTTAAGATGAAGTTATGGAAGTGTGTCGCCATCGTCTTGATACTCTGTGGTGCTGCACTCTCCGTCTTACTCTCTAGGATCCTGATTTCCTCCAAAGCACATGTTCTTCCTCATTTTGAGCATCCATCTTCTTTATTATCCTCATCAGCATCAGCATCATCAATGTCTTCAAATCACTCCTCATCTGGGACCAGGGGAAAGTTTCGGAGGGTCAGGTCAGCAAACGAGGACAACTCTGTCGTCTCTGAATGTAAGAAACAGTCTTTTCTTTTGCCGTATGCTGCAAGAATACAATCTACTTCCTGGTTTAATTTAGTAAAGGCTTCATATATAAATGTATTGATTGATTTAGAAGCTCAGTGGCTCTAGCAAATCAAATACAATAATACAACAATGCAGTAATTCAATAATGCAAGAGGTTAAGAGGTCAAAAAGAAAGCATGCATTAATTTGAATTCTTCTTATAGAAGATGAAATATAAATTGATTTGTTGCATTTTCACATGAATGGTTTGGAAACAAGAAATAACACTAATGCATCCCCTGATCAATTGCTTTTAACAATAACAATAAGGTAACAAAAGAATTAATATGTAATGATACAAACAGACACAAACACGCACAGTCAGCAGAGATGAATTTGTGAGACTACCGAGTCATCTGATTTAAGAAAGGATCAGAGAATTACTCGTGCTAAGCAGGTCAGCGAGGGCTCGCCGTGCTCTTTGGCCACCTGTCTTTAAATTCTAGTGCTTGGCACAAGACTAATGACTTCAAGATTTTAAGAAATTTATTTCATACAATGTAAACTAACTTCTTAATATACAGCAACAGATTCATCCTCTGACTAAGTGAATGTAGCAGTAGACCAGATACCAAAGCACTGTCTTTATGGAAATATTCATGTTCAGGCAATACACTTACAGTGTCATAATCATAAATGGACGTTTATTGAAAAGTTTTCATGTGGACCCCGCTCTGGACCCCAAGCCCTGGTTGGTGGTCTGGTTATGTTAGTCTTTTTTTTTTTTTTTGGACATATTACTGAAATGTCTTTGGCTTAACATCCACTTCTGTCACCATGGAACGCTGGTCTCCTTTCACCTCACCAGCTATGGTTTTATCTATTGTTCAAATAAGTGCTTACTATAGTAAAGTGCTACCAATTTAGGCTAAGCATTAGTATTAACTTATCTTCTTAGCATTAGCCTAACTTGAATGGACCTTTAATCATCTCACTAGTTAACAATGAGCCATGTCTCATATTCTGATTGTTTTAATGCAAATGTATCATTTGTAAAATACCAAATACCATCATATCCTAAAACTTTACTTTAGTTTTGTCTTGTTTGTGTTTATTAAAGAAACTTGCTCTCCAAAATCTCCAATTATGACTAGCATGCTAGCATGACAATTTAAGATCAGCTGTTCTATTTGTTAGCATTTGTTCAGTTTTTGTTTGTTTGTTTGTTTTTTGCTTGCTTGCTTGTTTTAAGGAGGAGAATATGGAATTAAAAATTATTTTAGACTTTTCCCCCACTTTTAGTAAAACTGCATAGTTACTGTATTTTGACCTAAGCAGAACATTTGAGCTCACTGCACCTCCTTCTGTCCTATCTCCAGTCATGCACATATTCCAGAGTTTCACGGAAGGCGAGTTGAAGCAGATCATCCGCACATTGGTGAAGAGGAAGGCTCAAAGGGATGCTAAACTGGGCAAAAGAACTAAGCGGGCTAAAAAGGGTACCAAGCCATGTTCACTGACAGACAAGGAGGTGACAGTAAGCCAACTCGGCCTGGGCTACGTCAGCGATGAAGTTATCCTTTTCCGGTACTGCAGTGGCAAATGCGTCGCCAGCCGTCGCAACTATGACCTGGCACTGGCAAAGCTGAAGGGGCAGCGTTTGTTGACTAGAGAGAGCACGGACAGGGCTCGGCACAGCCCGTGCTGCCGGCCAACGGAATATGAAGAGATTACCTTCCTGGACAACCACAGTCAGTACCACACCATCTATGAGGTTTCTGCTCTGAAGTGTGCTTGTGTATGACATCAATTACATGGCAAATGCAGATTCTTCTTCTTCACGTAAAGACATAAGAAGAAGTTTGTAAGAAGTGCAAAAAAACTAAACAAAAAAAGAATATAACATAGAAAACATGTCATGACAGTTCCAGGGAAAACAAAAAAGGAAAGAGTCCAGGCTATAAACCAGGAGGTTGCGAGTGACATGTAGAGTACAGCCTTACCATTTGGGGGTGGATAATATGAAATCAGGCTTTTAAGTACGCAGTCTATGTTTTTTTCCCCCTTCTCCTTGACAGAGCAGTCATTGGAACCTGCTCAGCCTGAAAAGTCCTAATCTTTAAGTTAAAAACTGTGTTTAAAATATACTCATATATCTTGCCCTTTCACGCAGGTCTACCATCACATTCCCCATACCACACACTTTGCAAGATTTTGATGCAAAAAGTTGCTTGAAAAGTTGCTTGAACCTTAGTAGTGTAGACTCTGGTAAGAAAAGAAGGGGAGTAGAGACAGATAGAGACAGAAATACTGTGTAGCACCTTTAATTAACAATATATCAAATTTTTTACTTTAAAATATACTACATCGAAAGACTGTTGAAAACCTCATTTTAGTTCGGTGTCACTGGGTAAGAGAGAACAAAGTCTAGCCCATGAAGTTTGTAAAATCATGTATCCCTCAAGACAAACCAATCCATGGTGTGGATGGATCTTGATGTTTCACAACATGTATCATTTAATTGTTGATAACCTATGATTTACTGGTAAAGACACCCTGGTGGGTGTCTCCTGATCGAAATGATAAAGAGCATGAAATATAATTTATCAGAGGTCTGTTTCACCAGAAACAGGAACTCACATGAACGTACAGTGTCTCTGCATGGCCTCATGTCGATTTATCTATGAGACATCAATAAGCTTTCTCAAAGTTAATACCATGCTGTCATATCAGATTGAATTTTAACAATCCAGGCCTCACTCAAGCTGTTTTTATCAAACACATCTAATCACCCTTCAGAGGAAATGTTCCTTAGGGGGAAAATGTGGTTCATCAACATTTGCAAGAACAACTCACACGGACTAGTCACGACGCAATACGAACGCTATCTCGTTTTCTTGGGAAAAAAATTAAAATGTCCCATAAATCTGATTTTTGCACAAATGAGATAACAGATGGTTTAGAAAGATTTCTTTCACATCCTGTGCATTATTTGAGAAAACACTAATTCTTTCTGATGCATAGGTAAAAATATGGGATAAATTGAGGCACTGTTATGCAAGTTTTAAATTCCAACCGGCTTGCAGAATTAGATCTGATTGCTGCATTTGACTGCAAAATCAGTCGAGGAGCAGGTGTCCTGTTAAGACTGTGACAGGAGGATTGTGTCTGAGATAGCCTCACCAAATCCATTCCATTTTCGTAAATCCTATAAGAGACTACTCTAATCCACTTAGTGCCTTTCGAAGAGACTCAGACAAACACTGCATGCTGAAGTGGACAAAACAGTAGGTCGTTTCATTACCAAATGAATATTCTGTGTATTTAGTGGAGTTACTGTATTTGTTAGCACCTCATATTCATTTATTCCGTCTATAGTAAAATCATTAAAACAGTGCTTGTATAGTGCCAATATACCTCAGTATAATCACTTGAACTTCTATCCCTGGGTCTAATTACAACGCAAGATAATTCCATGCAGAAATATCACCACCTCATGCAGACTGATATTAAGCTGCAAGGAGCTCAAAGCCCATTAGTCTGCACAAGTCTGATTTTAACATAACATTTCAAATAATAAATAAAATGTAGCTAATGAGTATGTTAGTATTTAATAAATTCAATGACCTGAAATATTTTTTTTCTGACCCCCCTGTACCAACTACATTATTGAACTAGATTCTAAGCAGGCAGGGTGTTATGCTAAGTGCCACCAGGATTTCGTGCTGGTATTTATAGATTATTCCCAACCCTGTGCATTAAACCAGACGTCAAGATACTGGTGGATTTTGTGCATGCAGCATGATAAAATATAACTAAGGCACAGCAAATATTCTCTTCTTTTTTTTATGTTCACTGGATGTACTGATTGAAACACTTCCTATTCTGACACTTTTATGTTTTACTTTCCTCAAACCAAAATGTATTATTTAAGCTGATATTATGGGTGTATTATAAAAAGAAAACACAACCTATCACCACAGATACAGCCGCTTTGCCCGGGCTTTGTTGGAACTGGTCGACCAACTACAATAAACGTTGATGCAATGCATCTGTATAAAGGTTTATATATATATATACATATATATATATTTATTACAGAGTAAGTTATGGTTTATTTATTTACATACTGTAGCATCACAGACAAAACAGGAGCATTTATTTATTGAATGTATTGGTGCCAAAGTCTCATGCATTATGTTCTTATTACAGTTTAATAAACTGTACAAGCTTTAAAACATGCCTGTGTCTTCTATTGCCTTATGTACTTTTAAAACATGCTCAAGTTCATTATTATTGAAAAATATTTTTTTCTGCTTAGTTTTAGTGACATCATCGGTTCATTTATTTCACACAGTTAAAGTAATGCATTTCACACTGTATCCTACAAAGCTGCACACAATCATTATAAACTTTACAGTAGTTGTTGTTAGTCTTTCGGCTGCTCCCGGCAAGGGGTCGCCACAGCGGAATATCCAGTCCGCACAACAACTTGGCAC
>JAQMYG010000007.1:7233407-7248134 GCA_030014215.1 Clariallabes teugelsi
TATAGATATAGATATAGATATAGATATAGATATAGATAAATTCATTAAAATAAAATCAGTAATCAGAAACCAGGCATGAAAAAAGAATGAAATATTTCCTACTTCCCCAAAATCCTTAAGAGAGTAAATAGCAGGCAGATGTCACTAAAGAAAGTCATAAGACCAGTTCATCATCAAGATTTTGTGACAATTTCTGTCAAAGCAGAACTTTTGGCAGTTTGATATTCTAGAGAATTTACTGTATATGTGTGTCTATCTCATGATAAGAAGAAAAACATCAGCCATGATGTTTTTATAAAAGCCTTAGAAAAGCTATTGCTATTGAAAAGCTACAGTTATTCATGCAAATGTGCAAAATAGCTTTTAAACAAATTTCTGACTAACATAGTGCCTAATCACAAACACCAACTAACTAAACTAATATGCTTGATGGTGGAGGGGTGATGAATTGACCACAGGACCTTTGACAATGAGGAATTCCACTTTATACCAGAATATTCTTGAGACAAAATGTGAGGCCATCTGCTCACCACCAGGTCATGCAACAGGAAGATGATTCCAAACACAAAGCAAATCACCATCTGAATGACTAAAGCGGAAAAAGAAAATGAAGGTACTCAACCCCACTGAACTTCTGCGGAAGGATCTTAAGAGAACTGTGCAGAAACTAAAGCCCTCAAACATCAATGAACCCAAGTGATGTTGTAAAAAAAAAAGTTCTTTGAGACACTGAGTGAACTCCTACAAAAAAATTTTCTACATCTTACTGAATTATAGGATGCACCATTTTCCCCCACCTGGTCTCTGAATGCTGTTTTATATTTTTTGGAAATGACTAAGTTACAGTACATAAACAACAAATTTTTTAAATTGTATCTTTAGGCACTTTGCAGCCTATACTGTAAAACATTTGTTTCCATTAAAAATACATGTACAAATTAAACCAAAACCTTACATTGGAGCCCTTTTTAAATGCTACTCTTTAAAACTGAATGATTGCATTATACAGTAATTGATATATATATATATAATATTAACATTATTAAATATTATAGTGTCATTTTACATATTAGCCCTTTAATATCCAACAACCAGCCCAACAGTCTATCTAATTTGCTTATCAACAGGTAACGTTGCAGATGCTCAAATGCTCATAAAATCCTTGCAGAGTCTTGAGATTTTTCCCTCATACCATAATTAAATATGTGCTATTCCTAATAATGTTTGTGCATCACCTGCTCAATGTTTAACAGTTTTAAAAGCAACTGCATTTGTAGAAAGAAAGCAGAATAATTATGACAACTCAGCAGGAACATTACTGTAGCCTGCAAGTCTTTAGCGTCAAAGTCCAGGGAGGCCCTGTTCTACAGTACTGTACCTTCAGTGGAAGCGATCCAAATCAGCGAATTCAGAAAACTACTTTGACTTGTATATATCACTTTATCTCCACTACACAAACATCATCTATCACTGTCTCCCAGTGTCCTCATTTGTTTATTTTTACATTCAGACATTACGTGTGAACATCACGGGGCTCTAGAGAAGACAGTGCACCTCTTTAGGGAACCTAGTGAGACTAAACATGTGTAAGACTTTTGTTTCCTTTAAAAAAAGAAAGAAAGAAAGAAACAGCAGCCGCCAGACAACGTTACACTAATCTCCACAGGGCAGCTCCATTTAGTGCATCTATTTATTTTAGAAGTTTTGAAATCACTATTTGTCAAAATCAATAAAAAATGCTAAATAATAAAATGGCTATAGTGTAAGAATTTGACTAAGCTTACACCCTGAATGTGAATTAACTAAACGTGCTTTAAGTATGAAATAAAACACACTTAATGTTACAGGAAAATGATCAGAGTGGTACAAAATGTGACCACTACAAAATCTATTACAGTATTTTGAATCATCAATACAAATTGATAAATACATGAATTAATGAATCAATATTAAATAATTCATGAATTAAGGAATCAATACATGAATCAATTCTTTTTACATGACAGCAATTTGCCAAACATTGGCAATTTCTATTTAATTAAAGAACAAGGCATTATATTTTTTACTCATTTATAGTTATGTTTAATGCATTGGAAACAAATTTGTTTCTGTTTGTCCTGACATTATAACAGGTCTATTGTGCTCTGTCCTGAAACTTACAGTCTGACCTCTGATTGTTACAAAGATCTGACAGTGACAACAATAAATGTTTAAAATAAATGTATGCCACTTTTAACATTTAGTATATAAACGGAAATGCATTAGAACAGGTGCATTAATATGAGGGGAGTTCAAATCAAACCGGGACTTGTGAAATTCCCTTATAAAGCTAATTTACATAAGACTTCAAGGACAGTATGGTGATGAGAATCTTAACTGTAGTAAATAACTTCAACGCCTCGAACATTTTAAAGAAGGACATCCATGAATGATGATCCTGGCCAAAGTGGTTCAGAGCCGACTGCAGTTGTTCCTGTGAACATTTAGTGAGTGGAATGCCTGATCCTTGAAAAATAAATAAAATAAAATAAATTACCACCAAATTGCGAAAAGACACGTCTGTCTGTGGGAGCTGTACACACAATCATTCACAAACACCACTTGCACATTACAACAACTCAGTTGTGAGGTATTGCCACATCCATACATACAGTTTTTTCCTCGGTCCAAGCCATTTCCACATGTTGGGACGTTAAAGGTGTTCTTGGGAGGCCAGCGTTTCAGAGGTGAAGCAAGCAGTCTAATCATGGCTTGGATGAGTGCATTAGTGTAGCAGGGGATTATATAGAGTAAATAAAGGGAGTCTTTTACTGTCATAGCTGTGTTCTGTTATTCTGCACCATTAAAAGTCAAAGTTTGACTTTGTGTGAACATCCCTCATATATACCCTTCCACTGAAATTACTATCCGAGGTGTTTTTAAAGCTGAGAACAAAATAAACACCTTTAGAGCTATCCGAATCAATTGTCTACATTGATCAAGTTTGATTAGTTGTATACAGTGACAGCATACAAATAACATCTTCTTCAAATTTATTGAATCTATGATTATATACATCTATCAAACTAAATTATATAAATTAGACAGCTTTAAGCCTTTAAAAAAAAAATGTTATAATGCTCAAGATGTGATTTAAGACGCTGTTATCAGAAGACTTGCTGTATTATAAGTGTTTGTCCACTTAGAATACATTAAACTAACTGCTTTTAGTAAAAACTAATGGGGTTATTGTAAAATATTAACAAATCACTGTTTACATACTGTTTATCTTGAACACACAGCACTTGTTTGAGTTAATATTTCAGTTTCCAAATGTTTGGAAAGTTCTGCATTTATATTTGCTGCACAGCTTGGAGCTGAAGCTGTCTATTAATAAAAGTCATTTTAAAATCCATGGGATGTCAAACAACTGATTTAGTTATTTGATAAGATTGTAATACAATACTGTAGCTATTTAGCTGATTGAAGCTATTAATGACTTTTTAGCCAGATCTCTCTTGTAAAAGATTTATATCTCGGTGGGGCCACACACCATCGATGAGCCACTTTAATTTTAAATAGGAGACATGTTTTGTGGCTCTATCCTTCAGGCAGACATAGGAAATCTGCTTCTAAAGTTTAAAAGCCTTCCAACATAACAGCCAAATCTCTTGCATGAGCTCTTAAAACATCAATAAAAGTTTCTTTGAGGACATTTTTGTCACATGCGACACACGTGAACGAGCCTGGCGGCCCTAGACAACATGAAAAGATTTTATGATGCATAGCTGGCGAACAAATGCCCTGCCTCTTCAAAAATCCATATGTTACTCAACAAGATCAGTTCCTTTAATGATTCAGTTTAGTCACAAAGACTCCAGATTTTAAAAGTCTGCTGCAGGACTTGAATCAGAGCCATGGTTATACTGCAAACATAATGATGGAGTCGGTAATTGGTGTTACCACTTTGGACACTTAGGTGACTCATGTGCAACTCTGTTTTCACTGCTCACCATCTTTGCTTACTTTGAGTTGGAGTGGAAAACCAAAAGTGTGACTGTGCCACGGCTGTCGCTTGCAAATGTGATTATTATGCTTTTAAATCATGGTTGTCTTTGCGTACACAAGGTTCATTTTAGCTATCAGAATTCATAAACATTTGGAAAGCGCCAAAACACAAGTGTGCGTTTTCTGATCTATCCATTGTGCTTGGAATAGAACCGTTTGGAAAACTGTGAAATGCAATGTTACATGATATGTACCTTAAAACACTCAGGATTTCTAATTCAATCAGAGCAAATCATTATATTTTACAGAGCTGCAATGATCTTTTTCTTGTTGTTGCTTTTTAAAAAAATACATATTACCCCTCTTTAATGGGAACTGGTGTTAAATATTTACCTCATTTCCTCATTCTCAATTTATTGGACTATTTTAAGCCCAATTCTGCTTACAGCAGCTATATGATCTCTAAACAAGCCCACACTAACCTAAACCATGATGTTTATGACCATGTGGTCATGCCTAGAATATGAGAGCACTAAATAGCATGTGCTTATATGAAGATCTTGAGTCTACTGCTAAAAATAAGTAAATGGCTAACAATTCTGGACTGAGAAATGCAACATAGACTAATTTAAACGGGAACTAATTTGGAATATTATGTAGCTTAAAGGGGTAGGGCATTGGTGGCTCAGTGGTAGGTGTTTCAGTGCCGGTCCCAAACCTGGATAAAATGGGAGGATTGCATCAGGAAGGGCATCCAGCATAAAAAAAACCTGTGCTAAGCTTGTATGTGCGGACCGAATGGTCTGCTGTGGCGATCCCTTACTGGGAGCAGCCGAAAAACCAACAACAACATCAACATGTACCTTAAAAGGCTTGTTTTTTTTCTTCTTTTTCTTATGGTCTCATTTGATCTAAACTGTAATGTTGAATGGTAAAATAATAATTTAAAAATAAATGAAATGTCAAATGCAAGCAAAAGAAAGTATCTACAAAGTTTATTTAAAAGATGAGAATCCATATTTCCAGAGCCTTTAAAACAATTACTCACTCACTCACTCATCATCTACAGTATACAGCTTTATCCTGTATACAGGATCACGGGGGCCTGGAGCCTATTCTAGGAGACTTAAGGCACAAGGCGGGGTGCAATCTATTGCAAAGGACACATACAGTACACACACATGCTCGTTCACACTGTGGGCAATTTGGGAACACCATTTGCATGTCTTTGGACCCACCAAGCATGGGGAGAACTATGCAAACAGACATACTGTAAGGGTGGATTCGAACCTGGAATCTGGAGGTGCAAGGCGACAGTGCTAACCACTAAGACTCCAGACTTACTGAAGGACTTTTTTTGAAGCCCTTAAAATAATAAAATGACTTCAAATTCTTAAGGTCAAACTTTTGCAAAGTAGTAAAGATTACTGAAGTTAATAGGTTCCAAGCATAGGAAATTATCTCTAGCCCTTGATGTTGATCCTTACCTGTTAACTGTGCAGTGGTAGGATTAGATTCGAGTAGGCTAATTGGCGTTCCCAAATTGCCCGTAGTGTGTGAATGTGTGTGTGAGTGTATGTGTGTGTGCCCTGCGATGGATTGGCATCCTGTCCAGGTGTATGCCGCCTCATGGCCTAAGTCTCCTGGGATGGGCTCCAGTTCCCCGCAACCCTGAATATAGGATAAAGCGGTGTAGAAGATGAGTGAGTGAGTGAGTGAGTGAGTGAGTGAGTGAGTGAGTGAGTGAGTGAGTTAGCAACTAGCAGCATGGAGACTTAGTGGTTGGCACTGTTGCCTCGCATTGCCAAGTTTGGGAGTTGAAATCTGCCTGCAGTTCTGTGTATGTGCTGAGTTTGCATATTCTCCCCATGCTTGATGAGTTTCCTCTCACAGTCCAAAGACATGTGAAGATTGATTGATTGCTGTTTCCAAATTCCATTACTGTATGAGTGGGTGCTTGAGTGTGTACTTGAGCCGTATGACGGGTTGGTGACTCACTAAGGGTGCACCTCACCGTTTGCCTTGAGTTTCCTGTGATAGGCTCCAGGGCCCCTGGAACCCTAAACATCATATAGGCATACAGTAGGTATAAACAATGGATGGATAGATGGAGATGATTAAACATACAATTGATCAAATTAAGAAACATGGAATTATGCTGTTGGATAATCCATATGCTATGCATATGCCAAATAAAACAGATTAAAAGCCAAAACTTTAAAGATAAAAAAAACAACCTGTCTTGAACAGACACATCTGTCAAAATGTCATATTTTTCCCTCAAAACTTAATGGAAATTCCTTGTTGGTTTTATATTTCCTAAAACACTTCTACCCCTGCCAGACACATGAAAGTAGTTTTCAATATTCATAATGGAGCGTATATTAAAATATATTTGGATAAGTGGAAACCTGACCCTTAAATTGTGAGTAATATGTTTTATAATGAGTCATGCTATGGTGTATGAAATGTACATAAACCTGCCTATACTGTATTTTACAACATTACAGAGTTGTGTGTTCACAGTGCATCCATAATTTCTCACTTCTACTAATCACAGTTTGACTTCTATTTCCATGTTGGCAAAACAACACAGCCTAGTTCACAATGCCCTTCAAAACCTCACTAATCATTTATTTTAAAAAGTGAGCTGAAAGAAAAAAGATATATAAGCATATTTCAACATCTTGCTAAGTATCCAAAACTTGTTGAAAGGAACCACAAACCAATTCACAATTTCATCTATTATTAGCTGTCTCGCAGAGCCCACATTTCATATGGCAATCGTGGTAAAATTTTCGTTATTTTTAAGAGTAAAAAACAACTTAAAACGTTATATAACTCAAAGATCGTTGTTTTTAATTTTGTTTAGACTGTCTCCTAATCGCTGTTCTCTTTCCTGGATCTTGCATGAGGAATTTAAAACTGAGCACTAGGCAAATTAATCAGAACTTCCACAACAACGTTCCTACAGAAACCTAGTCAGAAAACACATATAACTGGTGATGTGCTGATACAAAAACATCTCCTGAGCATTGCTTAATATTCAGAGAGGTTAATATAAATATCACATGTAAATGCAGTTCTATATTCAGTAAGTTGGCATTGCATCAAATTGCTCTGGAAGTTATGCCATGCACATCGTAGTACAGGGTATCTAATCTTCACCATCAATTATCCAAAGCATTGCATAAAAATCAAATAAAATCAATAAAAATATTATTAAAGGGGACTACTATGCAAAATTAAATTCAATTTCTTGTTATTTTTATACAGTCAGATTGCTCTGCCAAAAACATTACCTGCTTTTTGTCCTTTTTCCATTTTTGTATGATGAAGTTTAAACAAGCAAATTACATTGTTTCCCTTTTGTGACATCATATAAGAAGAATTCTTTTCACCGGACTGTTGATCAGTTTTGTGATTCTCTCTTGGGGGGCTGTAGCAGTAATACATTTACAAAGACTGATATGTCACATTTGTAAAAGAATAGTGCAGCACAGTGAGGTAGTGGTTAGCACTGTTGTGTCGCACCACTAGTGTCGAGTGTTCAGGTCCCGCCTTCCATGATTGCATATTCTCCTCATGTTTGGTGGGTTTCCTCCAGGTAATCTGGTTTCCTCTCACAGTCTAAAGACTGGTTGAGTGTGTGCATGCATGTGTTGTGCTAGGGACTGGCACCACGTCCAGTGTGCATCCCACCTTAAGCCCTGAATTCCTTGTCCTAGGTTCCAGGTCTGTACAGGAAAACCAGTACAGAGAATGAGAGAGTGAGATCTGACACTCTGAGACTCTGAGATCTATGTTAAGTTGTTAAAGAAATAAGAAAATATGGGACGTTTAAATGAATACTTAAAAAAAAAAAAAAGAATAAAAAAAAAACTGGATACTGTATTTTGGAAAACTTTTAAATCCAAGTATATTCATTGTTTATTATGCACAACTAAGGATTAATAGCTATGACCAAAAGAAAATCAGGTACAAAAATAAAAACAGAAAAGAATCATATTTATTTATAAACTGTCTACGTTCAGTTATTTATAATAGGATTTATTCCTATTATTCCATATACGTGAGATGTACAGGTACTACAGTTAATTTTGGTCCTGATACTGTACTGTTTTGAGGATGAGAATCGCTCAGTGTTCTTACCACGGAGCTGCAAGGTAGAGAGTGATGTTCCTGTGAGTGGTTCTGTTCCACACCAGCCATAACATACATATAGTGTGAGTTGAATGACACTTTATTGCAAAAGACACCTCTCAAGATGGGGCCAATTGTGCAAGGGCGTCTTTATATTGCACCTTAGAGCACATCATCATTATTCACTCACCAGCCCGCTGCCAGTCACTCAACACAGTAAGCTGGGGGTCATTCCCAGAGGTCTCAAGGTCTCAAGGTGTGCTGTCTGCTGTGCCACAGTGATCCATTAACACGAGACTGTAGACATGTGTTGGTGAACAGAACGCACCTGTCAGAATCATTAACAATTGGTAGACTCAGATAGTAGATGGGTAGATGGTCAGATCAGTCAGAAAAGGGTTTCGTCCATAAGTTTCTGTATCCTGGCTGCCTTTTAAAGACAGGTGATGACAGTAAAATGGTGAGTTGGAATGCAGCACCAGCCGGGGAGAATTAATCAGCACTGACCCTTGCCTGTTCAGTGAGGAACTGGCTGAGGTGCTGAACACGTGCTGTAGTTTCACTTTCCCCAGTGAGGAGCAGTGAGATGTGTGGACACGCTGGCTGCCGGCTCACTGTCACAGCACCAACGCATGAACTTTAGAGCAGTCTCTGACTGCCCTTTCTAACATTTTTAAGACGACACTTAATCTTACCGTTGTTCCTCCACAGATGACCTGTGAGAAGATATCGAGCCAATAGTTATGGTAAGATACTGTATGGTAACAACAGTTACTGGAAAAGGGAGGGTCAGTGACAGCATGTTGAGGTTTGGTTTGATGTAATTCACAGGCAAAGGTCTCATGATATTTTATGTATGCATCCATGTATGCATCATTCTCTATTGGTTATATAATAATCCCATAATATCCCATAAAATGCAAGACACAATGTAATGGTTAGCTGGTGTTAATAGAGTAAAAAACATGAAACTACAAACAAATATAAAAGAAAATTTAAAGAATTGTTTATTGATAGAAAAAATGTTTATATCATGATTTTGACTAAATATTAATTTCTATTTGTGTAATACTTTAAAGTGTTTTGTACATTGACAATGAAGTAATCTACTGTGGAAGCCAGGAACTGTAGTACTGTACTTGGGCTTTGACCAGGTAATATTCGTCTGGCACTCTTTTGTTTACAGTACATAATGTTGTTAATGACTGATTAGATCATTCACATGGGAGGAAACAAAATAAATAAAATCATTAGCATTTTTTCCCAGCTTCTCAGACATTTGCTTCGACTTGTATAAAACATTTAACTGAAAACATGTCTTGAGTTCTATGACAGTAATTGGTAGAAGTAAGAAATAAGATTAGTGACTAGACTAAATGAGCACCAGCAGGATTATTTTATCCTGTTAAAAATTGAAATTTAAACTGAGAATTTACACTGAAATAATGAGATTCTTAGATTAACTATATTACCTGAAACATGGGCAGAGGAAAAAGTAATAGAATAAATCATCTTTAGCACTTGAGAAACTTACATCGTCCTTTGGAAGAGAAGACTTGTGTTGTACCAGTACAACTCCTGCAATCAACTAACTAAAGCAGAATTGATTCCTCTGAGTTAGACAATTGTCTCTAATTTCATTCGTTTTTGTTATTAAGACACAATTTTGAATACTTTTTGTCTTTCTGTTATGTTATGAGGAAAACTGTCCACTTGCATGCAGACTCAGTCCTTCCTTGGGTTGTACATAAGAGATGATTTCACTCTGTCAGCCTCTTGTCCCATATTACATAGGACAAGCATTTGCATGCAATACAGATGGGCCCAAAAATGTATACACACTTTAAAAGTTGTAATCTATACTTTTTCATAAAACTCAACTTGAATTATGGCAGCAGTGCCATACTGTTGGACAAAAAGATGTCAGTAGTCACAGCATCGTTGATGCTATCATGTGACCGTCAGAAGAGAGGCATATATTTTTCATGTTGAAGTGTGTATACATTTTTTGGGTCCCTCAGTATATAGTTCACGCAAATTATCCAATCTGGACTGGAATGCTCAATGTTTAATTGTGGTCAATATTGGGAGACAGAAGTTACTGTGTCACTCTCAACTCATGGCTTTTATCCAAATCGGTTTGCTACACTAGAATAAAGTAAAACATTACTATTAGGGTGTGGGATTGTGGTGATTCTTGGTAAAGTAAATATTGATTTGTGCTCTGCTTTATGCATGAATGATTTATGTATGGCAATGTTCCCAAAAGAGTTTTTATGATATTTACTAAGAGAGTGACTCAATTATTTCCTAGGAAATTTGTATTTCAACATGGCTTCAATACATTATCAGCTACCACTAATATATTTTCTCAGCTGCTCTACACAATTGATACATGTGTAAATGTGGCTACACAAATTAGTAGAAAAGAAGTGTATAATTCTGTTGTTCCATAATTTTCCCCCTCAGATATCGACTACCCCACGAAAACGTTCCTGCATATGAAGACCCTAAGTGATGCCAACAGCCACTGTTCTGTGCATTTGTATAATCCAACACTACAGAATGCTGAAAGGGTTAACATTCAGTGACATATCCATTTTGAATTTGGCTCAGACATGTTAGCTGCAAGTTCCAAGATTTGTCATGGCTATGGTCATGCTTCAGTAATTTTATATGAACTGATCAAAAAAAGCTTTTACGTCTGACTTGTTTTAACCTGTGAACACCGCTTTCCCAGCTCTTCTCCCATCATCACTTACACTCTCTCCAGCAAGCAATTCTTATCTACAGGTTTTATCGTGATCTGCTAAGCCCGTAAACAAACAAACAAGCAGGCACACTGAGATCAGTTTACCATATTGATGGCAGGTACCATCATTTTTTCTGACATGCATACCCCGAACTTCAAGTTTCCAAACTCAACTACTAAACTATTTTTTTAAGGAATGAACATATAAGCACTTAAGTTGGCTGTTTTTTAAAATAAATGTAATCTTTGATTTGAAAATCGACTTTTTAAAAACTGAAACTGTTATGGAAAATAAAACATGGTCATGTGTCATAAGTCCAAATGTCATATTTATACTGATTACTGACTGAGAGAAATTTAAGGATAATGAGGGCACTTTTCCTCTCCGTTTACATTTATGTTTGGACCGCATTTTCTTAAAATTTACAGCTGGTGAGGAGCAGGTTCGCTGGCTGTGCCGCAGGCTGATTTTAACTCCACACTGCTCTCTGCTGTTACTTTTATACTTTCACTGCTAATCATGCCTTAGCAAAACTTTGCTATGTTTCTGTGACATCTTTTTATTAAACAATCTGACATGAATTATGACATGAATCATCATGCAGGTATAGGATCTACTGCTCAGTTCAGAGATGCTCAGATTGGTTTAAATTAACAGAAAAGTTATAGGAACTAAACAAACTAATTTTGTGCAATAATGGTGAACAGAAACGCAACTAAGAAAGCATACCATGTTGAACCTAAAATATGATGAATGTATCCCCCAGGTGCCTGCTCTTGGCTGACAGCTGTGGAACCTGGTACAGTTTTAGATATCAATATTTACAATTTGCAAGAATTATCCACAAAGCGAATAGAAAAGGGTGAAAGGTCTAGAAATATGTTTACTAATCTCATATCTCATTTGTTTAAACTAGATTTAAGATTTGATCACTTGATAAGATTTCTTCGTTTTGCAGTGTGGTTGTACTGTAAAAAAAAACTCCTGATCACAATAAAGTTTCACTATTGACTGAAATTCTTTCATCCTGCTTATCTAGTATTTGGTTCAGACCGAAATAGGAACATTCTGTGCTGAATAGCTGAAAAAAAAAAAAACTGGTTATGTGACAATAGTATTCAGCTTCTGAAGCCATGGCCTGGGTAATCTCCAGAATTAAAACCCAACAGAAAACTGTTGGACGATGATCTTTACAAAGCAATCAAGCAGGCATGGATTGAGTGAGCAACACCAGAATACTGCAGATGCCTTTTTGACTCTATTCCCAGCTGGATCCAGCAGGTGTTAAAGAATAAATGACTTCATATTTAATATTGATTGTTGTATAGCAATTTCATTGCATAAAAATATATATATATATTCTTACTATTTGGATTGTCATTATTTCAAACATTTAAGAATTTCATTAAAACACTGATTTTCACAGTTGTCTCAATAGGCCATCACTGTGGATAGGTGTAAGTCAAATTACTTTTTCATTATGGATGCAAACAGTGGAAGGTCTGGTGCGAAATAAGTTACGTTGACATGAGGTTTACTGCACATGAATAGTCTGCTGAAGAGACTATAGACAGAGTGAAACATTATTTGTAATGGTTTACCAGGACTGAACGTATGGCTACAGTATAAAAATATTATAGAATAATGTAGAATAAAGAGAAAATATGTACAATATGAACTTACCAAGGTGCATTTCCACATGGTGAGGCAAAGACTGGATGGCAACAATATATCATTCTTAAATGCAGGAAAAGTGAACAGAATAAATATTAATAAAAAAAACCCACACATAAACATGGAACGATCAGATAACTCAACAAAGCTCCGAAACGAACCAAATATTCCTTAGTGCAAGTAACATGAGAAGGTAAATTATAGCTATGATTCAAGGAAAGGAGGTGTACGTGTGTGTGTGATGATGTTTCCCATTAAGCAGGAGGGCGATAGCTATTTTTATCTGGAAAACATGGAAAGCAATTTTACTTAAGATTTTACAGTTACAGTCTACAAAGTAATTCATTATACCCTTACTCCGCACTACATCTGCTGACCTCTGAAGACAGAGAGACAGAGTTCCAGCAAATACATCATAACTACCACTGATGACATCATAAATGAAAACAAAACTTTCTTTGAATTATATACAGTGGTGTGAAAAAGTGTTTCCCCCCATACTGATTTCTTATTTTTTGCATGTTTGTCACACTTCAAAGTTTCAGATCATCAAACAAATTGAAATATTAGTCAAAGATAACACAAGTAAAGACATACTGCAGTTTTTAAATGAAGGTTTTTAATATTCAGGGAAGAACAAATTACAAAACTACATAGCTCTGTGTGAAAAAGTGTTTGCCCCCTGTTAAAAAATAACTCTGGTTTATCATACCTGAGTTTAATTTCTCGATCCACACCCAGGCCTAATTACTGCCACACTTGTTCGCAATCAAGAAATCACTTAAATAGGACCTGCCTGACAAAGTGAAGTGGACCAAAATAAATACACAAAAGCTAGACATCATGTCGAGAGCCAAAGAAATTCCAAAACAGATAAGAAAGAAAATAATTGAGATCTATCAGTCTGGAAAAGGTTATAAAGCTATTTCTAAAGCTTTGAGACTGCAGCGAACCACAGAGAGAGCCATTATCTACAAATGGAATAAACATGGAACAGTGGAGAACCTTCCCAGGAGCGACAACTCATCCAAGTGGTAACAAAAGACCCCACAGCAACTGAATCTAATTGAGATGCTGTGGCATGACCTTAAAAAGGCGGTTCATGCTCGAAAGCCCTCCAATGTGGCTGAATTGCAACAAGATGGGCGCTGTAAAATACTCATTGCAAGTTATCGAAAACACTTGATTGCAGTTGTTGTTGCTGAGGGTGGATCAACCAGTTATTAGGTTTAGGGGCAAACACTTTTTCTACACAGGGGTATGTAGTTCTGGATTTTGTTTTTCCTTAATAATAAAAACCTTCATTTAAAAACTGCATGATGTGTTTACTTGTTATCTTTGACTAATATTTAAATTTGTTTGATTATCTGAAACATTAAAATGTGACAAACATGCAAAAAAAATAACTCAGTAAGGGGCAAACACTTTTCTACACCACTGTACAGTACCAAAAGAAGGTTACAGTATCAGACTCTTTCAGGTTATCCATATTTTGTTTTTTCACATTCTTCCTAAAAATGGATTCAAATCCATTCAGTGCAACCTTCTGTGAGTCCTACTGTGCCATTAAATTCATTGGACATAGTTAGGAAAGGCACCCATCACTACAGCACTCCACCAAACAGGCCTCCATGGTAGAGCAACTGGAGAGAAACCATTCCATACAAAATGGGGACAGCCTTCTGGGAGTTTGCCAAAAATCCTCTGAAGGATTCTCAGACAATGAAAAGAAAAATCTTCTAATCTGATGATACAATTCACCATGCCATGTGTGGAGGAAATCAGAAACTGTGAATCACCTTATTAAAATCATCTCTAAACACGGTGGTGGCAGCATCATGCTCTTGGGATGTTTTTCTGGAACTGGGAGACTAGTCAGTGTAGAGGGATGCAGAAAAATAACTAACTAACCTAAGTAAAAACCCAATATGTTCTCCAATATGCTCAGAATCTAGGGCTAGGGTGACGATTTACATTTCATTAAGGAAATGACCCAAATAATACTGCCATGAAAATACAGGAGTGGCTTTAGAACAACTCTAAAAGTCCATGAGTGGTCCAGACCTGAATTCAATACAGCATCTCAGCAGAGACCCTGCGATGGATTGGCACCCTGTCCAGGGTGTACCCCGCCTAGTGCCCGAAGTCTCCTGGGATAGGCTCCAGGTTC
>JAQMYG010000007.1:7296880-7315016 GCA_030014215.1 Clariallabes teugelsi
ACTCTTTTAGTGTTCATACAAATATTTACACATTAAGTTTACTGAAAGTAAAAACAGTTGAAAGTCAGAGGACGTTTTTTTTTTTGCTGAGTATATATATATAATTTTTTTTATCATTCTTTGTTATTAGACTATGTGCAGTGTCCAGACCCATATAAGCTCCTGTGAATAAGCTGTTGGTCTAGAGTAGTGGTAGCTACTGATCACAAGGTTGGTTAGTTCAAATTCCAGCACCATCAAGCAGCCAATGTAAATGCTAATGCATTAAAATGGGACTATTGGTATTTGTGTGATTTGCCTTACATTTAGCACTACTGTAAGAGCTGCTGTTATCATATTTGCCAAACAAACTGTAAAGAAATGTGGAAAGAAAACTATAAAGAAATATTGGGATTTTGCAAGAATAACAAGTGGACATTAGAAATATATTGGTCAAAGTAATAATAATGAGGTAAGAACGACCCAGTCTTGTGCATACAACTCTCAAACTAAATTTAAAATATATATATTTTTAAAAAAGGTACCACAAGAAATATTGTAGAATAATAATAGTAATAATAATAGCACATGTTACAAGAGTTGTTGGTTGGTCAGTAAAATTAGTGATACTAATTATGTTAAAACATCTGAGATATCTGGGATTGTCTGCTCCTTTACGTATATACAAAAAAAAGTGTCTCAAGTCTTGTCCACTTTTCTCAGGGAGCCATTTAACAAGCGCCCGATCTTTTCTAGTTCAGCTTTCTCTTTGTTGTCTTTCTAAAATATGAAGGGCCATTATTTTTAAACTGATATGTTGATATAAAGCATAATAAAGACAAACAGATGGAAAGCTGAGCGTTCGGGTGTGTGTGTGTGTGTGTGTATCTGTGTGCCTGTGTGTTGATTGCTCTTGAGTTTTGTGCTCTGTATTGTACAATGCTGTAAATTGCTTTCCACTCTTGAGCACAATTGTGCTATCAAAATGTGAACACTGCAACAGCTCCTGATTAAGTTCAGCAGTGCAGTGTGCTTTAGTCCTCATACTGTTTCACAATTTAACGTCAGACACGCACACGGATCTGTGTTTTTTTTTTTTTTTTTTTTTATTTACATCCGCACGCTTTGTAAAATGCATAGTGTTTTTTTGGATGATTTATGCAGTCATACAGTTTTTTTTTTTTTTTTTTCCAACTGTTTTGTTAGTAGACTACAGCAAATGGGGGGGAAAAGCATAAAATTCGCAATACTACAAAAGTGTAGTATTGAATATTACATTAATTGAATATTAATTGTTGATGGACATGCTGTTACTAAAATTGAACCAACAATTTCTGACCAATCAGATTTAAGAATTCAACAGAATTGATATTTTATGATTGTTGATATTTATTATATTTTACTTACGCACTTTATTCTGATTGTCAATTTAATGTCTCAGTTTCTTAGTATATCTAAATACTATTAAATGGAAATGTTAAATACTATTAAATAATGTGTCAAAATACATTATTATATATTACTAAAAGACAGAGAAACATCTGTTGACTCTGATTATAATCATCTGAGGAACTGAATCATGCCAGTTTACACTAATCAGCCATAACATTAAAACCACTCAGTGTTTGTGTTTTGTGGCTCTGGTCCATCAGGACATGGCTCCACTTGTTTGTCCAACACATCACATGGATGCTAAATCAGATTGGGATCTGCGGAGATTGGGATCTGGCATTGGCTTTTCTTCGGTCAGATCGGAGTGCTGGCCTTAAGCCTTGAATGCCCATGATCCTGTCACCTGTTTACTGGCGCATAAGTACAGTAGATGGTGATCAGTGTTGTTCAGTTCACTTGGTGGTGGTGATGTTAAGGCTGATGGTTGTATACATGGTTTGTTGACTGTAAAGAGTCTAAAGGGAGATATTTTACTTATGAAGTGTAAAAAATTATTCTTTTACTAGTAACTGTAAACACATTTTGTGTTATTTTGGGGGGGGGGAGACCAAACCGCATGGTGTGGCCTTGTACATGTTTTTGCATTTCTTTGTTTTTATTTCAAAAGTCTGAAAGGTTGTTATTAACTGAACATTTAATTTTTTTTGTGTCAGAACAATCAGCATCTAAATATGTAGTCATGCAAAACCAATGATTTAAAATGGTCCATGTAATATTGTGTGTAATGATGTGCTTGTACATTTGCATTTAGTGCATATTTATTATATGCAGTAATCACTAAAAAACGCAGTCACTACACAACATCAGGTGTAAATTAAGAATCTGTTTATTATGCCTAAACAAGTATCAGGATAAACAGACAACAAACAGTTATCAGGTTTTTAATCATTTGCAGAAACCAACATTTCTGACCATACTTGTTCTTATTTAGCATCAAATAAGTCTTAGTCATGAGCTTGCTGCACTTATGTTGTTTTTTTTGTAACAATCAAACTTGTCCATTGTCACAGTTTCAAACCTCAAATGCTATCCTTCTTCATCCTTCCAAAATAAAACAATTATAGTGCCAACACTGCTTTTTATTTGTTAAAACATCTCCATGTGCATCATTTGTCTTTTTAAAATGACAAATAATTCCACCTTTTTTCAATAAAAAATAATGCACACAGCATTTCTCCAACATTTCTTCATATATAAAAATTGATTGCATTACCATACATAATAGAATATTTATTTGCACTATGATTGAGCCAGGAACAGTCATGTCACTTTAACTCTATATAACAGCTTGTATAGCTTATAAGGTACACATATAATGTATATAGAGAAAGAACAAGCTTGAAGTACAGAGTTAAAAATAATACTTTGGCATATATAGATTAACAGTCAGTTTTTAAAGAGATCTAAAATATTACATATCTTAGATGGACAGCATACAGTTCTGTTTTGAAAGTTAGTGATGTACATACGTTCAAGGAGACAGGGACAGATGAAAAGGCTAAAGTGGCCAGTCAAATTCTCCCCATTATTTACTGGATCTGATGGAGATAAAAAGAAAACAAAAAAAACAGTAATAATAATAATGATCAATAAATTGCATTTAATATGTGAAGTAATTTCAGTCACTGTATACCTGTTTGTAGGAAAAGCCTCCAGTGGAAAAGATCTACTGGAACCTTTCGGAATCTGCAAGTTATATAAAGCCCTTTTTCAATCTCAAGCAATTTTTGTGAACAACATGGTTCATCAAGTTAACATATTCTACCCAATGGAATTCAACTACTTGTTCATTTTAAGTAATTGCTTCCTCCTGGTCAGGGTGATGATCAATCAGTGAATAAATAAATTAAATGGCCTAATAAAAAATTTACGAATCATCAGTTATTTCTCATCTATGTTAACATGCACATAGATTAGTCAAGTGAAGATACAACAAAGTAACTTGTATCTCAGGTGTTGAGAAAGATATGATATTGATAATCTGGGGTAATCAGATTTTAAAATGATAACTCATAATTGAGATACACGCAAAACAAAACATATTTCTTATTTCATAGGATGGCCAAGATTTTTTTAAAAGTTGCTATTTGACAGATATACAGTCAGATCCATATGTATTGACAGTGACACAATGTTTGTCATGTTGCCTCTGCATACCACAACAGTGCTTTAAAGCAATCGAGACATAACTGAAATGACTTTGAGCACTTTATTCAAAAACAAATGCCTGATATGTCACTTCTTGGTCAGCTGTGATCTGTTTCTTGACCAAAAGTAATTTTATAAGCAAATAAAGATCAAAGCTCTGGAGTTTATTGAGTGTTAATTTGACACTTTTGTAGCTGTTCATGGAAACTCTCAATGAGAGTCCAAAGAAGTGTCAATGCCTGTGTGAAGGAGGCCATCATTAGGCTGAAACAAACAAATAAACAAAAACAAGCAAACAGAACAGACCTATCAGAGAGACCGCAGACATTTAGAGTGGCCAAGCCAGCAATTTTGGTACGTTCTCTCTAGTGAGCAGAGCAACATACAAAGGCTTTGAAGGCCACAGAAGACCACTTAAAATGGATGATCACAGAATTCTTTACTTGTTAAAGAAAACCCATTCTCAAAATCAAGTCAAGTCAAGAACACTCTTGAGGAGGTGCAGCTTGATTGTCAAAGTCTACAATCAGCAAACGCCTTCATGAATATAAATGTATGGCTTCTGGTGGAACTGGGTCAGTGGTGTTTTTTTATGTTGTGACTGCTGAAGTATCTGAAGTAGAGTTATAACAGAAGTAGAGTTATACTTTCTGTTAGACTCAATCAAACGGTGCAAAATTGTGAATGCAACACCATCCAGATGAATAATGGCTTGAAACTAAATCCATGCCAAGGAAATGGTGTGTTCTTTTGCAATTACATTTGAGTGAAAAAAAATGGCTGTAATTCCTATATGGTAAAAGTAATCCTTTAGTAAACACCTTGAAT
This sequence comes from Clariallabes teugelsi, assembly GCA_030014215.1. NCBI lineage: Eukaryota > Metazoa > Chordata > Actinopteri > Siluriformes > Clariidae > Clariallabes > Clariallabes teugelsi. Next base: position 7,301,288 of record JAQMYG010000007.1, read on the forward strand.
TGAAACTGAACTTTACATTTCAATCACATCTTGAAAATAATTCAATAGCATTATATATAGTGTCACTGTCCAAATACTTATGGACCTGACTGTAAGCCTATATTCACACAACACCTTTCTAGATGATGTCCAAGCATTGGACAGCTCTATAAAAGTATTATAGCACCTACTGGTCAAAAATCTGTAAAAATTACTAACAAAGGCTGATTAACAAAATTAATCAATTGTTAATAATTGTTAGCTGATTAACTAACAAAATTACTAACAAAGGATCAGGACTTCCACTACCCTTACACACTCTATGAGGGCTCCTTCAGTGGACAGAACAGCTAATGACATGGTTGTGGTTTATTTTACACCACATTGAGCACATTGGGTCTCCATGAGTCAGACTTTGTCCAGCACATCTTGGATTAATATCTGGGGAATTTGAAGGCCAAGTGATCAACTCTTTGTCATGTTCCTTAATCTGTTCCTGAACCATTTTTGCAGTGTGTAAGAGTGCATTATCATGATAAGAGCACTTGGTCAGCAGCAATGTTTAGATAGGTGGTACTGTACTGTACTGTAAATAGCAGGAAACAAGGTTTCCCAGCAGAACCTTGTCCAGAGCATCATACTGCCTCATGAGACCAGACCACCTTCCACCACTGCTCCATGGTCCAGTGCTCATGTGGTCCAGATGCTTACATGCCCATTGTAAATGCTTTAAGCAGTGGACAGAGGTCAGCATGGGCACCCTGGTGGATTCAGAGCTACATGGCCCCATACACAACTGCAATGCACTGTATTTTCTGACATCTTTCTATTAGAGCCAGCATTCAATTTCTCAGCGGTTTGGACTACATTAACTCTTACTTGGGTCCAGACAAGCCAGGTTAGCCTTCACTACCCTACTGTCAGTCTTAGGCACCAATGACCCTGTGATACATCACTGAATACTGGAAATACCCCACAAGACCTATCAGTTGTCTAGCGATCCCAATGTGAACCCTTTCAAAGTCCCTTATATCCGTATGCTTGCAAAACTGCCTAATATGTCCCACTGCCTAATATACTAATATAGAATTTTCACCTATCAGTGATTTTAAAGTCCTGGCTGATCAGCATATATCAAGTCAAGAGTACAGTAGTAAAAGTGTTAAGCATCTGAACTTAATTTGGTTTGAGGTTATACCATTAATAACGTCATTCTGTCCTCCCAGAATATATGGTTATAAATGGTTGGTCAGTACACTGTGATATTACTCATGCTATAATGTTATTGCACTTGCTGAACTTTATGAAGTAAGTTATTGTATCTCCAAAGAGTTGGTGTAGCTGCAGGTGTGCTACAGCCAAATAGGAGGCACAGTTGACTGGAGACTAGAATGGTCTAATTAAACATGTGAAATCAGGCTCTTGCTTGGTTGGAATGAAAGCCTGCAGCGATAAGATTCAAGACTCCTAGACTATGTAATTAAAAGAAACAACCTGCTACAATGAGTCGAAAGACTCACATTTGACATGACAGGCAATTGTCTTTGTTGCAGAACCTGGGTGGACTTGTTGGCGTTTTCTCTCTGCCTCAGTTTCTTCAGCAACCTCTTCACTTTCCGGTCACTGGGGTCTGCACACTTCACCAACTTCTTAGTGTACAATCTGTCCAAATTAATACAAAGTCAGGAAAAGACACCTTTAGTTTCATGCATAATGGAGGTTTAAATCAACACCAGCGAGACTGACCCATTAAGAAAAGTGCTTGGATATTTCTCATCCAAACTCAGGTGCATTTTTGACTGACAACACTACATTTCATAATAAAAATATGACCCGCATGATATAAAAACACATAGTTTAATTTAGTTCCAGGTATGTGATTGTTTCAAGATGCCTGAAATACTTGCATGATGGCTTTTATGCTGCAGTCCGGCCCCTCGTTCTGCACCTCAAAATTGAGAACGTCTTTGGTCCGCACATTCTGCGCCGAGTACTGCATACAACACTGGACATTCCGCTGCATCTGAACACCGTTCCCTGCCGAAAAGGTCCCATTTAATAACAATTTCCAAAATGACAACAAACTTTCAGACGTAAATCTTTTTGAAATATTTCAAAATGTGCCATTCTTGACCTATATGCTCGCCAATGCATGGTCAAAAAAGGTATATAGGTCAAAAAAAAAAAAAAAAAGATCACTGGAGTGAATGCTTAAAATAACATTTAGTACATGGGTGCTGTTCTACAGCTATATGTTTCGTTACTGCTTAAGCATGACACAACATGGCTGACACAAATGACCTTCACATACGTATATTCATGTTTTTGCGTACTATTCATTATTTAATAGTATTATGCGACATTATGGCAGATATTGTAATGATTGGAAATGCAGAGCAAACAAAAACGAGCTGACGTGCTAGATTCTTCCTGTGGCTGGCATAGTAACACAGAACAGCCTCTTTCCCTATCAGCACACATGGCTGATTTGCATCAAAAGCTTATTACACCAAACAGATAAGACACTATCCTTTCCACCATGATCTGTTCCCTGTGCCAATTTTCGACATCCCACTAAGGCAAAACTCCAGAACATCTCAAAGCTCTTACCTTCTAGATATCCAAAGAAAACAGTTGCAGAGAGCATGAAGACGGTCTGCAGCAACATGGTCAATCTTCTGCTTATCATAACAGACTGTTATCTGCTATCTTCTGGATGGTATTTTTTTTTATATATATCTCCACTCACAGACTCCCTCCCTTTGCCTGCTGTCGTTTTCTCACATGCTAACACACCCACCTCCTCCTCGCTCTTCTTGTGTGTGTGATCCTCGCTCTGTGTCTTCTCTCTCTATGCAGACTCTTATAAGTGCTTCATTCTGTAATGATGAGGATTTACAGCTGTGTCTGAAGTGGAAGAATTACTTTTTTATCCTTTTAACATAAGAGTTTTTTTTATAGAGTTTTAATGATAACCAGCTGTTCAGCTTTATACGGCATATAATATACATATACAGTATAATTTGTTACTATGTTGGCATATGAGATGTTGATTAGGCTATCATTCAGGGTTTTAGCTCTAAATGTTTTTATAATCAAAAGAAATGTCACATGACATGTTTGCATAATGAATAAGTGTCTCAATTAAGGTAAATCCAGTTTGGCCATGTGAGAGGTTTCATATGACCTAACAGTACTTGATATACTGTAGACGGAAAGTGTACTCAATTTATAAACACCTTTCATGACTCCTAAATGTTACATTCATACAAAGAACCATACTGTTTTACTTAAAAGAGTAATTTATCAGATTTCTAAAGGGGTTCCACTTGTAATCTGTTGTAGGACAATACTCGATGGACACTTCAGAGAACTCCATATTTAACTGGACAAACTGATTTAAAGGCAAAAAGGAAAAAAATCCACTCATCAATATTTATTCAGTATTCATTACAGTAGCTTATAATAAATATCTGATGTGTTTTTTTTTTTTAATAACTTTTTATTTAGTTGGATAGAAGTTGTGTCAATTAATAAACAAGGTAGGTAACTATTACCGATATACAAAGTCAAGAGTTAAAAATGTAAAAATTCTTTAAGCACAGTATGATGAGACTCTTAGCCTCTTTGGGTTTTGAAAAAAATCAATGGATAACTCTTTGCAAAGGCGGCCGGATGTCATAGTGGTCACATTGTAGCATTGTGGCCTCGCACATCCAGGGTCGTGTTCGGTTCCCGCCTCAGGTCTGCATGCCGGGGTTTGCTCCTAAGTCTCCTGGGATAGGCTTCAGCGAAATACTGTATAAGATGGACTGATGAATTAATTAACTTGTCAAGGACTTGAAAGAGACGCATTTGTCTTTGGGAACTGTACATACAATATCACTTGCACATTAGAAGAACTCGGGTACATCCCTGCATAGTCCTGACCGATCCGTTCCAGATGTGGAGCAGACACTCTGATCATGGTTCAAGTGTACTAAGAAAAAATTTTACCTTGATGTTATCCAAGCACTAGTGAAACACTGGGATAAGTGCATTAGTGTACTTTACTGTAGATAATAACAGTGTTCTGCTATTCTGCACAATCAAAAGTCCCAGTTTTACTAACACTCCTTGTAGTTACCCTTGCACTTCTCAGAATCCCTTAAAGGGCATCTACTATGCAAATTCACTATTTGCATGTTCTCCCTGTGCTTGGTGGTACTTTATTTACATAGTTACTGAAATTTGGTGAATTTGGTGGGGGAGTGAGATGAAGGGAGTTTGAGGAGTATTTCAGCTGAAGCATTAACACTCACTCACTGAAATACCTGTTGTTGCGACTTTCGGCTGCTCCTGGCAAGAGGTTGCCACAGCGGACACTTGGTCCGTACATACAAGCTTGGCACAGGTCATGGGTTTCTGTGAGCACATGTAAGCAAAAGATGGTATATAAACTTTCTGTGACACAGCATGAGCAACAAATCATAAATGTACGGTTGATCTTCCAACCCTGGTGAGCAGATCTTATATGTACTGTATGATTAGTTAGGAGTAGATCCTCTTTAGCAAGTAAGAAGCTAAACATTCAAAGAACCAATGAGGGAGCCAAGAGTGCACTAATAATTACACCAAATTAATAAACACTAACTTAGAAAACCTTATTTACAATCCAACAGGTCATTGAACGTGCTTTACTTATGTTTACTTATGTTTATATTGTTCAATACTAATAGTAGCATCTGAAATGATACCTGCTTCATTTCATTTAAATGAAAAAAACAACAATATGGAGTAGGTACTGAGTTGATCATGTGTTCATTCAATAAATAAAGGCATATAAATTTAGTTATTTAAAAGTTCACTGCATGGCAATAAAGACTGGATGAAAACCCAAGAATTTTTTTTTTTTTTTACTGTTTCTTTAAAATAACAATGGAATTAAATTTGGTTTTCAGATTTGTTGATGTTTGAACAAGTCATTCGATTCCTACAAAGAACACATACCTGAGGTCATGAGAAAAAGTCTGTATGAAGTTAATATCAAGATAAATACCAGGAATTCAGTCTGGAATCCTTTAGCTGTAAAAACATTCCTTCCCATTTAAGCCAGTGTCCACAAAGGTATGCACATTTCCACATTTTCTGCGTACCTTTTTGGTAATTGTGAGATTACTGAAGATTGTGCCAACATAAGTATGCTAACCATGCATATTGACAGAAAGCTTCATCGAATCTCTGGTATGAAGTTATAAAAATGACAATTATGCTAAGAGACAGACCGTGAAGGATTTACAAAAAACAGACCAGAGAAACTCTGAGCAAAGATGTACAGTTTCAGTAAAGTGCAAGTCACTCCGTTTAGCAAAAGTACTATTTGTTAACTACTATAGAGGATGACTTTATTACTGTCCAACATTAGAAGAACATGCACTGATAATTTTCATTTTATAGTAACAAACTCAAAACATTCCCATTCACTTTGAACAAAAATGAGGGCATTGTCAACTGGGAAAAATCAAGACATTTACTGTGAAAATTGGGACAAGGGAATGGCCTTTCAGGAGACAGTTAACTCTTTTTACCAGAGGACAAAAAATAAATTTGTACATGTGCTGGTGGTGCCTGTGTTTAGCATTTAATTTATTTCTTAAGTAATGGTTCATATGAAAGTAGACATTCTGGGCTTTCAGTTATATATAAAAATCAACATTGGGTTTACTATGAAAAAAGTTATGGTGTCCATTTTATCTTTTCATCCACTTTGAATATCACTAGAGCCCATCTCAGGGAACTCCGGGCACAAGGGAGGGCACATTCTGGATGCACTGCCATCCTATCACAGGGCACAAGCGTACACCCACTGACCCACCAATCATACGGGCAATTCGGAAATGCCTGTCAGCCTACAACAAATGACTTGAGAAGAAACCAAAGTACCCAGTGGTAACCGAAACAAAATCATAACTGATCTATAAAATCTCGAGTAAAAAAAAAAAAAGCACACAAACATTCTATAAGGGGCTTTCAAGTCAAACTGGTACTTTAGATGTGCAGAATAATAGACCTAGAAACCTCATTTCATTTCTCTATATAATCCCCTGCTACGTATTGCTCATTTCACTAGCGCTTGGATACCAACCATCAAGTGTTCTCAGTACACCAGAGCCATGATCAGACTGCCTGCTTCACGTCTGAAACACTGGCCTCCCAGGAACTCCTATAATGTCCCAAACATGTAGCAATCTCTTTGAGTGAGGTCATGACTGGGGATGTGACAATAACTCCCAGCCGAGATCCTGTAATGCGCAAGTGTTGTTAGTGAATGATTGTGTGTACAGTTCCCACAGACAGATCCGTCTTTTCCTCATATTAATGACAAGTTGTCCGTTAATTTTCAAGGATCAGACGTTCATGGAAACATTTGCACTATTCTCATCACCGCACTGTGTTTAAAGTCTCCTGTAAATGTTCATCAGTTTTACACCTTTATACATGAGAAATTTAATCTCAAGTCCCGGTTTTGCCTTGAACGCTTCTCAAATTTTTTTGTTCTCTTTTAAATTCATTCATTCATCAACTTCATTAGAGAAACAGTGCACTATTAATAACAATATTCATACTACTATAAATAATAATAATAATAATAATAATAATAATAATAATAATAATAAACACATTTTATTTCAGCATTAAAATATTTGGCAAGAGCAAATAAGTATTCACAAATAAAACTGTCACTTTACAGACATATTTCAGACACAGATTTGTAAATATATTCTAAACTGTACATCTTCATACTAAAAAAAACAAAAACAAAACAAAAAAAAAAACCATCTGGCTTTCCCAGCCCAATACTGTACAAATAAACAAAATACCCATCTTTTCCTTATTAAAGGAAGGTGGGTGCAAGTTAGTCCAAGGTACCTAGAAAAAAAAAAGACAAAAGATGAGAAGCATGACATTTAATTGTTATCTTGCAACATTTAGAAATATGACAGATTAATATGTAGAACACCTCCAGCTGGCACATGAACATCAAAACTATATTAATACAAGTAAGTGAATTTATAACTGAGTGTTCGTGTTCTTTAGTGGCCTTCATAGTTAACGATACACTGCACTGAAACCATAAATGCCCTTCTCCTGCTGTTGGCCACTTGGCACATCATTAAAAAGACAAGCACTAGCTGTCAGAAGTAAAGTGCACAGTTGTAGTCGAGTTCTGTGCTCCACTGAAACAAAGGATAAAGCAGCTTTTTTTTTGCTGCATGTTTTAAGACATCTGTGTTCATGGTTTTTTTTTTTTTTTTTAAACATACAGTACATCCCACTGAGTGTTGGATGTGCATTGGTGTATTCAATAAATTCCATTATTACTTTGAAGTTTTTATTTTCTGCTTATTTTGAAGATTTTATTGGGTATAACAGACTATGAGAAGTAACTTATACTTTGTGCTGTTATAATCCTGCTTAAGGTGCTACTGCACTGCCACAGTGGACTCAACAGTCTAGGACACTTGCACTTACTTAATGGTATCCACTATATCCATTTTCTCCTTAAAATTTCAACAACAAAAAAAGTGCAAGTACAGTACATGCTCAATAAATGTATTCTTAATTAATTTGTCACCCTTGACAGACAATAAAAAGAGGCTGTTGCTGCAGCTTTACACTTTGTGTGGGACCTTGTAAAAACTGACTACTGTGCTGCTAAGTAAGTCTTCAATTCCTCAGCATCTACACTAATTTTAGGCCACAATTTAACCATTTTACAATGTCCTAATCTGGTTCCATGGACCTATATGCTATTTCATAGTTTACAACTCTCCAGTATTGTTCTCTAATGTAGAAAATAAATCAGTAAACAAAAACACATTAGGTGTGTCCAAACTTTGGACTGGTACTGTACATTTTGCTTACTTACCCTCTAGAAATGCAAACTCATCTGCTGCCTCAATAGCATTGTCTGCCAAAAAGAGATACGCAATTTACTATAATGTGGGCATGTTTCAAAATCAGATTCAAAGTTACTAACCTTAAACCGCTTTAACGTACCTAGATCTTTCCTCTGTAACGTTTTCCTTTTTCCTTGCTGTGCATAAAAAAGCGCATCCTTGGCGATCATTTCCACAAACAGCTCCTGTAAGAGTAACAGAAAATTGGAATATTCATCATTACTACTGGTTGGCCAAGTATTTAGATATTTATATTTAAAGATATTGATATTTGGTATTTAGAGTCCCAAATTAGATCATATAAATAACCTCAGCCAGGGTCATGTGACATATCTAACAAGATCACAACCCCAATTTCTATATGTGTGGTAATCAAGGCATAGAAAAACTACCAAGATTATACATATCAATAAAAAGACTCACATTATCTGCTGGGTGGATAAACAGACAGAGCAACTCACCAACAGTGTGTATGTTGCTCTCAACATCCCATTAATAAATTGCTTTTGTATGATTTTATTATTAGTGAACTTACAAGTACTAAATAGTTATTCCACCTAGAATTAAGATCATGAGTCTCTCACACGATTCTAATTTCTTTTCCTACCAAAAAATTTATTGCACTATTATTAACTAAAAAAAAAAAAAACTCTGGTAAGAAAAGTTGCTTTTTCTTTCTTATAGTGAATAATTTAAAAGCTGTTCAACAATAAATAAATAAAATGTTAACAATAATAATTGACAATAACTAAATAAATAGTGCCTGTGCTTGTTGGTCATTCAGCAACTAGCATCATCGCCTGCGTTTGTTCATATCTCATTTTTAGCGGTATAAGTAGGTTTTATTGCTCGATCATAACATACTATTAGTATAACATGCCGTTGCTTTCGATCTGTATCAGCTAGAATCAACGCGTCAGATTTAATTAACTAATACAGTCAGTTATATCCCAATTAAGACTGTACATACCCGTCCCTGTTCAGGCAGTAGAATGTATTTAATTTTTTTGCGAGTGCACATGAGTGTGAGACATTTACCTTATTCTGACAAAATAATAATATAAACGTAAAGCGTAAACTTGTTACTAAATGCAAAAACAGAAGAAAAACGTAACGATTTGACATGTGCATTGAGGGACACAAAGCATCAAAAGGAGCCAATTGAATAAAACAGGTCGTCAGACTGTAACCTCCCTCCCAGTTTCTGATTGGCTGGTACTGTCCCTTCTCTAGCTTCTGATTGACTGGAATTCAGCGAGCGACCGTCGTGGGCTTGCACTAATACTGGAATGCTGTATATGAGGATGAGAGGTGAGGTAAGGGAAGTGATCAAGTTGCATGACTAATCTTTAGAATTTATATTGTTGTTTTACACTGTGTGAGTGTGACTGATGCACCAATCTGGGATTGTTTTCAGTTATGAAATTGAATTCCTTTTGTGTGGTGATTCACGGATCACCACACTGATTCCAAAATCGATTTTTAAAAACTATTTTTACATTTATAATTGAGATGAACTGGTCGGCCAGTGACCAGAATTTGTTGGTTTTCAGTTTGATTGGCCATGACCGGTGATTGGTCGATTAGCCTCAGATATAAACTATTCTGTACTAAGCGCAGAAGATTCCAAGTGGCGCAACAGAAACACATTTTTATATAAAAAATTACACGCTTTAAAACCCTCCAATCTGCCTTTTTATCCAAATTCTGAGAGTGAATTAGTCTCAACCCCACTCATTACACAAGCTGGTCAACAGTCACAAATCACCGCGAGCGCAGTTGTTGTTGGTTGCTGCTCGCCACAGAGGATCATCTGATCCGCACAACAACTTGGCACAGGTTTTACACCGGATGCCCTTCCTGACACAACCCTCTCATTTTATCCAGGCTTGGGACCAACACTGCATCTAGTCGCTGGGGTTGGGGCAATAAACTGCAAGCACTAATTAGTCAAAAACCACATGAGTCAGAAGTCGCACACATCCACATTCTCGCAGCCCCTTAACCCACATGCTCACTGTCAAGTTGAGATTTGAGACTTCATATTATATATTCTGCACCTTTATAATCCTACAGGTGACTCACTCTGAACTGTTTACACACTGGCATACCATGTGGTAGGAATTATTTGCTATGTCTGTTTAGAAATACTAATTTTGGCTGATGACAGATACTTGCTGATCAGTAAAACGTTAAACTCTTGTATTTTAAGTTTATATGGTTTAAATGCTGCACTTGGTTTAAAAGTGAAAAAAACTAATGCTATAAGGAATGGGCCAAATTTTATATGTCATTAAACTTTTTAAAGGCTTAAAATTGTAACAAAAGCGGTGGTAAAATGTAATAAGATTAATGGTATTACTAGTAATTGAATCGGCACCTAGGTATCGTGATATCATATCGGGAGATGACTGACTGGTGATTCCCACTGCTAATTTCTACCACTTGTGCTCTTAAGCATTTTAGTAAATACCTTTGCCGCGATTTGAATATTATATCAGGGCTGTGCGATTAATCAAAATCGTATCGAATTTGCGATGTGAATATGTGCGATTTCTAAATCGCCTTACAGCACGATTTTTTGCGTGCTCCCGACTTCTTGTTTTTTCACACATACACACATTTACTTTTTGCCATAGGTCTGTTCTAGAGACATTTTGTTACACCTTTACTAGGTGATAAATTATTTTTTTTTTTGTCTCATGTCTGTTGATAAAGATCTAACTGTATTCCTTTGGAAAAATGTTTCATATTCACACTGTAAAACATGTCTGTGTGTGTCAAAATCGTGATTAAAATCAAAATCGCAATATTGTTCAAGAAAATCGTGATAGGTTTCTTTTGTCCATATCGCATATGTATATACAAATAAGAATGAACTAGGCATATTAGTTCGTGACGTCACCGCGCGTAGAAACTGGTACAGCGCGTGCGTTAGCCGTTATCCTCGATAAGACCGGACAACAGGCGGCGAGCTTTTTATCTGAATAATAATAATAATAATAATAATAATAATAAAATAAAATCTTAAATACTATTTCAGCGTCTGAGTTAGCTTTCAAAATGTGGTTTTTGCTCTGAGTTTCTAGCTCGTGCGACAAACCTGCGCAAGCTAACTTAGCTTGCTAGCAGCACACAAAGTGTTTATTTGATGACAAGCTCGCCAGCTAGCCTACTTCTCACATGAATGTAGATTATTATCATTAAAAGAATGCTACTAATATTAATGCTAATGTTTGGTGTAAAAGCGGGTTACATGAGCTAACCCGGTTATGGTGCAGTAATCCTGACTCACCGTGGCTTTAGCTATGATGAACACAGACTCCTGACTCGCCAGACTCACGTCCGGGTCAGCCTTCATCAGGGCTTTAATCCGGGACAGGGGTAATTTGGCGAGGCGGTGCTGAGGGCCCGGGGCAGGCCCGGGGTGCTGCTGTGTGTGTTCCTCCTCGGCATCATGTCCCCGCGCTTCCTCTTCACTCCGCTCAAACTCCGGCTCCGAGGCAGGCACACTCACCGCTACTCCCGTGGCCATGAGTGCTGAACACTTACTCCAATAAGCACAAGAGGAAACATGCGTTTTGAAACGTGTACTGAAAGCGCGCGATTTCTCTTCCACCAAATCACACTACAGACAGGAAGGGGCGGGGCTCATGACCGACGTCACGTCATGACCAAAGGGTTAAGGAGAAGGTTTTCTTGAAGAACGTCTTACTTCTGGATTGTGTTGTTCTTTTATTTTCTGTTTGTCCAGCTCATTCTCTATCACCACGAGATGTTCTCAAGCCAGCTCTCAAGTTTTCTTGGGTCTGCCTCAGGACCTTCATCCACTCTGATGCGCCTCACACAGCTCCAGCAGGAGCTAGAAGAATAAAACCAGACCCTGGAGAAAATCCATTACACACACATTAACCAGACGTCAGTACTGAACCTGGAACTGTGGCACTGTGAGGCAGCAACACAATCCCGTGTGCCACCATGCCATCTCCATCATGTTGCAAAAAAAAAAAACATACACTTAACCGTAATACTTTTGACATGACATGGTTGAATCATTAAGACCACTAGATGATTCGATTAGATTTTTTAATTGATCTAAATGGGGTCAAGGTTAGAACAAGATCAATTGTCTGAAATAGATTTTCTTGAATAGTTTCCTTTTTTTTGTTTATAATACAGAACATGTCCATGTTCAGGAACTCAGTGCCAGTTTTCTAGCTGTTCATCCATGTGTTTGTTGTGTACGCATGATATCTTTTAGCTTCAGGGTCTGCTCACTACCCTCAGTTGTACATATTATGCCAATGTGCATATACCCAGTCAGTTGTCACTTTCATGCTGTTCATTGCACGATTATTAGTATTATATTATTAGTAGCACTGTTGTCACTTGGTCATAAATACAATTACATATAAAGACTTACACTTACGTGTATATATCCACCCATCCATCCATCTAGGAACCTCTGTAGACCAACTATGGATTGGGACCAATATATGTATTCTAATTTTTACAACCATGGTAGGAATATTCTGCATGTCTTTGGACTGTGGGAGGAAACCGGAGTACCCTGAGGAAGCCTATTAAGCACAGGGAGAACATGCAAACTTCATTCACATACACCCCGAGGCAGGAGTCGAACCCAGACCCTGGAGGTGCAGGGTTATAGTGCTAACCACCCAGCCACCGTTGTGCCATACACACAACTCTCACAATTATCCAGTGTCTACTGATTATATGTAAGATATACAGTGTGCAATCACATCTACAGTACCAACCTGTCTTTGTTACTGTCTACATTGCTACTAGAAGTCTGGAATTTTCTTCAGGATCAATAAATCTAACAAATCAATCAATAAATCAATCAATCTATCTATCTATCCATTCATCCATCCACCCATCCATCCAACAAAAGAAATTTTTCAATTTAGGTGTTTTTCCAAACAGGATCAAAGTCACTGCAAGGCCAAACTGCATGTTGGGATATACCATATACAATATTTTAAAGGGTTTTATGGACATAAAAGGTCAAAGTAACGTCACTAGCTTTATTTCTGACTGAGGTATATAAGGGTATTATACACATTTAAATTAGTATCTATTCTATTTAATAGGATTATGTTGTTTTATATCATTAACTGCATTCCTCCTTGATAACACAGTTGATGGATAAAGCATGTCTGCAGCATTTTGACAGGCAGCAACAGCTCAGATATTAATACGTTCTCCTAATTGGATTAGCCACTAATGATCTGCAGAGGTTTAGGATGCACACTGCTGTCTTTCTCAGTATAGACGTTTCTCTGATACAGAGAGTAAGATGAAGGACCCCCAACTGCCAGGTAAGTGTTAAATACATTCACTTTATATACTGGAGATCAATGAAGAATACAATCTAAATACTCAGTGCAGGTTAACTTCTTCTCTTCTTCTTCTGATTGATGATATTTGATGATTACTTTAATTTGTTTATTATTTATTATATATAATTTATTATTGTTTATTATATTTTTTATATTCATAATATATAATATGTTTGCTCTAAAAGTGTGATTTTGGCATCTATGATTTATATTGGACACATTATTAAGGTCTCTGTTTATGTGCTTTCTAAAGCTAAGTTTACTTTCTAAATTATAAAGAAAACTAAACTATTTAAATAATTTAACACAAATAATGATGTTTGTTGGAAATGTCAAAAAGATAGGGGTACTTTTATTCACTGTATCTGGGATTATTCAGCCTTTATGGCACCAAACTTTAAATATCTTGAGCAAATGGCTTGGAACAACAATACCACTATTACCAAG
>JAQMYG010000007.1:7315116-7327616 GCA_030014215.1 Clariallabes teugelsi
TTAGCCACTGTAATATTCTGGCCTTGCAAGCAATATTGATACATTTGTTGTCATGTACCGAACGAAAACAATAAAAACTTGAATTACAAAAAAAATAATAATAATAATTTAACACAAATGATGCCCAGCATATATGCACTACTACTATATGCACTACTATCTTTTCATCTCACCTCAAACCTTGCAGACTGTTCTATAAATTTGATTTTGTTTTATTTTATTTTATTCAATTTGTAGATACCAATTTATATAATGAGAATTAAACATTGAGCATCAACAAAAGTAAAAAAAAAAAAAATTAACAGATTTGTTGAAATCTATTTTTAGACACGAAGCTAGTCCTTAATCTGTGATTCTATACCTGGCCTCTAATCTCAAACTCTTACAAAATCTTTTCCCTATCAGTGGCACTGCCTTGATCTCTCCAGGCTATCGAAAGCTAAAGCGATTAAGTTAGAAGGGAAAGAACACTCTGTACTACAAAAGTAAACCCTTAACATTAACAACAGGGAAATAAGAAAGATCCAAAAAAACAAAAAAGTTTCTTTTTATTATAATTCAACCTAGTTCTTAAAAAATAGTAGAATTTTTGTAATTTTTACACAAATTAATAATGTAGTATATAATTATATTATTAATTACCTCTTTTAAAATTTAGTTTTAGTCGTTCATAAAGTTTAGTCATTCCTCGTAAACCATGTCAAGAGCTGATTACAATGTGCTTTGCTGTTCTGTCCTCACCTTGCTGTGTAACTGTCTGGGAGATTTAACATGTGGTGTCTGTTACATCGACATGGTCATGGTCATCCATTGGATCCAGACAGTCACTTACAGTATATGTACTAGATCACTAAGATTTTGAGATCACATTGAAAAAAAAGTAAACTTACAGTCACACAGTTATTGTGTAATAAACATTTACAGATTTGAAAAAATTGTAAACAAAGGAGAATATCATGTACAACACATTACATCACTGGAGCATTATACTAAGCATTGTTTTGTGCTGTTGTGATTTCAAACATTTGGCAATCTGGATATCATTGTGTGCTGTGACATAAATTAGACAAAAATATTACAGATATACAGTGTCCTCAAACTCACAGACATGTTTGGTGCTCATATGATTAGCATGCACGGGATGACCTGTAAGAGTTTCAGACACGCTTAGTGTCTGGCACTAATAAGCAAAGTCATCCTTTTCCTTATTACAGCTACTGTAATCTGAAGAAAAGTCTAAGCACTTTTAGTCACATTTGTTTTTATTCGTGCTCTTGATCCATGTATTGTTAGTCTCTAATCTGTGAATAAAAGGTTTATTGGTTGAACTATATATTATATATTCTATATAAGATGTATATTATTTAACTATTTTTGGATTTAACAAAAATAATTTTTCCTATTCTGATCTTTACCCAGGTTACGTGTTCCCGAAGGGATGTCCAAAGCGATATGAAGATAAAAAAAACAAAAACCAAACACTGATCAAGCCGACCAGATCTCCGCTGCTGGTATCCAAAGCACCAGCTATAACAACAGAGCAACAATTGAAGCAAACAGCATTTGAGAGGGTTGTGTACGACATGTCCCATAATGAAGCGATCATCAGCGACATTATCCTTGGCAAAAGGATAGCCTTCTACGATCTCAGAGGGGAAGTTGGCACTGGCAATTTCTCACATGTCAGACTTGGTGTTCACGCCTTAACTAAAGGTGAAACTCTTGTAACTACAGTACATACAATACTGTGCAAAATGTCATAAGAATTACTTGTATTTGTTTAATGTAGTCTTGAGGAATAGTTCTCCATGCATCCTGAAGGACTTTTTTTTTTAGTATTCTTATTTTTGCCAAGTTTTTGACCAGTTTTAGAGGAATGTTTTTGCATCCTATGAATCGTTAAAGCATTAAAAAAATCTAAATCTAAAATATCTAATCTAAGGCATGAACCAGTAAGAATCTGGTGCAGATGAAGACAGGTGATTGGGCAGTTGATTAGTATACTGGTGATGCTGATTGCTGAGTGGTTAGAACAGATGAAAGGGGAAATGTGGTTGCTTCTGAGGTTGTTCCTGCCATATTGTTTTGATGCCAAAACCCAATTTTAGTTTTAGTGTTAGGGTTACCCTCAAGAAGTAGGTCTGAAAAGTGCTTAAAATCTGTTAAAATACTTAAAGGGTAAATGCTTTTAAAAATGGAACAGACGAGAGGGGAAATGAGGCTGCTGCAGAGGTTTCATTGTTTGTAAAATTGAACAACCAATTTTAAAATAAGCAAAAAAACATTTGTTCCCATTTCTTTAATTTAATCTACATAATTTAGTATTATAAATTTCTGTTCATTTCATGTAATATGAAAAAATGAGGAGACATGGTACTGTATATTAATAATATTCTATGTTACTTTACGTAAACTCTGAAAAATCATGGTTCACTGTATATCCTGAAGAGCAATGTTTGTATAGGATTTTTGTGTTTTTCCTGTTCTCAGCAGTCTTAACAACTCATCGACTAATTAACAGTCACGTATGATGTTTTAAAGCAGAATAAAACCTTACAATGTGCAGTGCAAGGGAAAACCTCTGGGCCGAGATGAAAAAAAGACACCATAAAAAACCCACCACAGGGCACTACATAAACATCACTTTATAATTAGTGTAATTATAACTGTATATGCCAGTAACCAGAGCTGATCTATTAATATAAACATCATGTCTGGCTCTTTTCAATGTTTCTCTGATATACTGATGCCTGAAGGAAATCTGGGGTATTTGTTTGGTGGCTTTATATTTGTCTGCACACATTTCTTAGGAATATTATTTAAAGACTTGAGTTACATACAGTAGATGCCAGTTATATTTGCACTTATTCCACTTCCATGACCCCCTATAGTCAGCTTGCGTATAATACACTTTTTTATTTCACATTTATTCATATAACAATTCATTTGTCCTCTTGGTTGATGTGTCCTCTGCTGTTTCTCTCTCTTCCCAGAGCGTGTTGCGATCAAGATTCTTAATAAAAGGCGCTTGGACAAGAAGACACCAATGTTATTTGCTTCTGAAATTTCTTGCTTGCAAAGACTGTCCCATCCAAACATCGTGCGTCTTTATGAGGTGATAGAAACACGTAAGCACCTGTACTTGGTTATGGAGTATGGAAGTGGAGGAGACCTCTTTTCACGTATCAGCACAAGGGGACGGCTGTCGGATCTGGAGAGCAAGCTCATGTTTGCACAGATCATTTCTGCTGTCAAATACATGGTGAGACATTTAAGCTGATCTGCGATACAAAATTAGTTAGTGATGAAAGCAGTCCTAAATGTATAGTAATATACTTTACATTGATGAGAAGTATTTCCTCTTATACAGTATATTGATATGATGACACTTTCAGCCTCCCCCCATTTCTTCATATTAAATTAAATGATGTAGATTAAAGTAAAGAAATGGGAACAAATAATTCACTGCAATAGGCTGCAAATTGTGTAATTGTGATACAATTTAAAAATGATTGTTTATGTAACAACCTCAGCAGCAACCTCATTTCCCCTCTCGTCAGTTCCGACCTTTCAGCATTGAGCTGATCAACTGTCATCATCTGCACCTGTTTGTCACCCCTTTATTCCTTATGTTAGATGTTTTTTATGTTTGAATCATTCATAGGTCACCATGTGGCTAAACAAACAAACAAAAAAAACATTCCTTTGTCACATACTGTAGAGGGACTGGTCAAAAACGGGGCAAAAATGAAAGTAAAAAAAGTTCTCCAGGAAGACTGAAGAACTATTCCTCAAAAATACATTACAAAGAAAAGAAGGTCTGACTGTTTTGTAAGCAAAATATTAAGAAATGAGGGGTGGCTTAAGACTTTTGCACAGTACTGTATGTCTGATATAGTAGCTGTCCTTAAAAACATTAGACAACCTTTCTTTTTCTACCATTCCAGCATGAGAGCAACATCGTTCATCGTGACCTAAAGGCTGAAAACATTTTCTACACTATCAGCTACTGCATCAAGATAGGTGATTTTGGTTTCAGCACTGTAAGTGGCCCAAGTGACATCCTGACCACATTTTGTGGCTCTCCTCCTTACGCGGCACCAGAGCTGTTTAGGGAGAAAGGCTACGTGGGCCGTTACGTAGACATCTGGGCACTAGGTGTTTTGCTGTACTTCATGGTGACCGCTACCATGCCATTCAACGCTGAAAACCTGGGCCGTCTGAAGCGCTGCATCTTGCAAGGCATCTACACCATCCCGCAGTACGTCCCTGAGCCCTGCCAGCAGACCATTAAGGGTATGCTAAGACCTGTTCCTCCAGACCGCAGCAGCATTTCCCAGATCATAAACTGCTCCTGGATGAGTGGCATTGACTACCCAAAGCCTTTTCCTTGCCTCAGCCTTACACCCGGTCACCTGGTAGAGTCCTCCCAAGGCCTGTGTGCTGAGGATGAGGCAGTCAAGTTAGAGTTGGAAGACTTGGGAATTAGCAGTATGCATCTGCAGAATAACCCTTGCATAGACTTGTGTAATCCCATCACGGGAACATATCGTATTTTGCTTCATGGCATCCAGAAGAGGAAATTGGTAGAGACTGTGGGATATTCAGCACTAAATTCCGAAGATTTATGTGACAGGAAGCAATGGAACAGAAAGTCTGAGGCATCCACTGTCTGTACAGTGTTGTAAAGAGCAGATAGACGATACTTGTATGGCACACAGCAGACATATCAGGTTTAAGGGTACTACATTAGACCATAATCTCATTGCATATAAATAATCCAATTGTAGTATAGGCTAATGCATTAAGGGGTACTGTTAAAGAAATGCATTTTTATAACTTGTATGTAAATATGCTACATTCGGAATGTACTGTATGTATGGCATATATCAGGACATTTTTTGATATTCTGCATGGAAACTTTACTTACATGGACTTTGTTTACATTTAAGATTATGTAATTTTCAGCCTATTAATGTACACTTACCACTACAATACATTACAGTTCTATATTAAAAATAATTAACTACATTTCACTGTAACAAGGCATGTAAGTGACTCATTAGTGTACATTTGTAAGCAAAAGATTAAAACCCATCTCTTGGGTAGTAGTAACTGATTTGCTCATGTGATGTAATAAAGATACTGTGTAAAATATTAAATATTTTTTGTGTCTCAGAGTTTTCTGTTTTAACCCTAAAACTAGAAATATACCAAGCTAATGCATGTTACTTAATGGTATTTCCACGAGATTAACTTGAATGTCACTTAGTGGTTACAAAGCCTGGAAACAGTTAAAAAGATAAAGCTAACACTGCTTAAAGTGTTATACTAGAGGCTTAAGACGAGCGACTGACGCAAGGTTTTAATCACCATAATTGTCCTTCAATGCAAATTAGGTTTTTGTTCTTTTTTTGGCATCAGATTATGTATCATTCTTGCCAGACATAGATGTTAATTTATCTATCTGGTATTCATTTAAACATTTTCATTTAATTTATAACATAAATTATTTCATCATGGCCTGGTATTTGGATTCAGATTAATATCACATGAGTTTAAATGCATTTTTACAATATATCATACTGTAATAATGTATATTTAATGTGTCAAATTATATAAATTATAAATCAAATAAAAAGGGTTTTTCTATTTAATTTGTTTTGTATTCTCCATAAGCATATTGACTTGTTCTTACCACATATTCACTCAAAGACAAGCTTTACATTCTTACAATTTGATTTTTTTTACTTTTTTTTTTTTTTTACTGTTTACAAAGTAAACAAGAGAGATGTAAGGAGTTTTGTAAATACATGATATTATCTTGTACCAGTTGTAGACTATACACAAATATTTTTGCAACTCTTCAAATATTTGAATGGTGCATTACATTGTCCAACTGAGACCTGGCCAGAGAACACTGAAACCCCCTGGTGGACAGTGACGGTATTGAGGTTTTACAGTGTTCTGTGACAAATATGAATGTCTTGTGTATAGATGTGGCTTGTTTATAGATTGTGACTATTTTATTTATTTTATTTTAATTTTTTTGGAAGTTAAACAATGATTATAGGAGCTCCGTTTGGCTTTTTCCCATGTCAGATCAGGTGAATTAGTTGTGAGGCCCATAGTTATATCTAAAGAATGCTGGGTCCAAGATATAATGAACATTCACACGATAATTTTAGTCTGTGAGGTACTTTAGGTATCCCGTCCCAAGCTCGGACATGGACGGACCTTACTGTGGTGGTGAGTGAAGGAGACCACTTGTGGTGGCATTTGACAGTGTGATGTTCCTTTAATGGACTGCAGGTTTAAAGTAAGAAACATGGAAACTGTGTGATGCATGATACTGGGGTGTAATAGTAGATCGTATGTTACCTCATTAATAAATAAGTTGGCTGAGGTGGCCAATATACCAAGGCATTAAGTAACACTTCAAAGCCCGCTGAATAGACTCGACGTCCGTAGTAGACCGCCCAACCAGATGTATTGGTTTGTAAATAGTTGTTTCTGGCAGTCCTCATGAGCAAAATGCTTGTGTTGATGGACCAATTATTCGAAATGTTTGTGCACCTGCTCTCATATCACTTCACCCATTGCTTTGGCTGCACTGGGTGTGCCATTCCAAGCCAAGAAAAGTGCTTATTATCTCTTCTTCGATTCAGTTTTACAAAGAAATAGAAGGGTACTGTAATTGGTGTTTAACCTAGCGTATAAGCAAAATCTCACTCACTCACCACCTCTTTTTTCATACCACTTATTCTGTGTGGAGTCATGAGCTGCCTGGAGCCTATACCAGGGAACTCATAGCACAAGGCATGGAACACTCTGGATGGGTGCCAACCTATTGCAAAAAACATTCACACGCGACAATGCCTACAATGTATGTCTTTGAATTGTGGGAGAAAAACAGACTACCCAGAGGAAACCCACCAAGTCTGGGAGACAGCATGCAAACTCCACCCACACAGACCAGAGATGCAATTTGAACCTCCAACACTGAAGGCACCATCTAAGCAAAATGCTTCAGGTAAACACCATAAAAAATCTATTTGCTTATATAAAGTATACCCCAAGATTGTATATTATATAAAAAAAATTATATTAAGGTCATGACCTGCCACATGAAGGCATCCAAACTATAGCTGTTATCTGCATACTGAACTTCACTGTAGGGGAAGTGGTTAGTTTGAGCCAAGAGGATGTGATGTTTACCAACGTGCACAGTCCTATACCATGGTTGAGAAATACCTGTTTTTAATTGTAGCACTGTGACGCACAGGAAAGCACTTAAGCAACTGTTTGTTTTGATAAATCCCACATGGCTTGAAAGGTTTATACGTTCAATTTATACACATATCTAATATAAATGAGGGTCCAGATTCCAGTAAAAAAAAATTTTTATTGTTTGTACACTCAGATTTCCAAAAAGATAATGATAACTATCATCCATATGTAATGTTTTGTTCCCTCTCCGTTTTGTTTGTGCAAGCATGTTCTAATTATTTGACTGCACGATAAATCCATTTTTTTTGCACTTTGGGGAAAAGGCATATTACAAAATAAAGGCATATTACAAAATAAATAAATCACTTCAATAGAGAATGTTATTTGGTTCACAATGTTATTAAAAGGCACAAAATGCCAAAATATTATGTCAATTTTGTGAAATTTATTGTTTTGCAAAATGCTATTACTCCATCTCCCATCGTGAATTAAAACAAGAAAAAATGTTTTTCTCTCATCACTTTAATTACACAGAATGTTGAGGATAATAAGAAATTAAAACCAATACAAAAAGTTCAGTTTCCAATACATCCTCCTCTACCAGTTTCAATTTCACATTGGTAGTTAATGAAAGTGCCTTAACATAGAAGTCCATGAGTGCTGGGGAAACTGCAATGGCAGTAACAGACTGTAAGCATTATTTGCCTTGGCTTCAATATTCTCCAAAAAACCAAGGAGCATATTTAGTTTACTCACGGCAGGCGCTGTTTGTCCCTGTTTATAGTTTTGCTTCATAGATCACATGACACAAAGAAGCAATGCATCTGCTTCTAAAGCATTTTGCCATGCAATCCGGTCATTTGCTGTCACATTTCACCTAAGAATGTGTATGTTCAAAGTTTTTAAAAGAATAATATGTCTTCATTCTTTCATTCATTTTCTATACCACTTTATCCTGTGTACAGGGCACGAGGCGAAGTACACCCTGGACATGGTGCCAATCCATTACACGGCACACACACAAACTATAGGCATTTTGGCAGTTAGCCTAATCTGAATGTCTTTAGACTGTGGGAGGAAACCAAAGTACCTGGAGGAAACCAACCAAGCACAGGGAGAACACACAAACTGACCCGAGGTGGGAATTGCACCCTCGACCGTCAAGGGGCCAGGCAACATTGCTTACCACTACACCACCAGGGCTCCTGAATGATATGACATGATTTTCAAAATAAACCTTTTTTTATCAACAGCCTGAAAAAAATTATTTAGCATGTTTTACAACCAAACTCTTAATTTATACATACTTAGTACATGTTTACGCTGTTCAACCTTAATTATTGCCAGTCTACAGGAGTTTGGTATTTTCAGGAGGCACTACATATCATGTACATTACCGCTCAGAACTGGGATTACTTTCTAACTCCATGGTCGTTCCTGATTTTAATTTTTTTCTACACTGTAAAGCAATGCTGAATGCATCCTTTTGGAATAAATCCACATGCAATAATCTCTCTCAGACAGTTAATGTTGAGATGTATCTGCTACTCATGATCTGTAAAGTCTTCATAATGGCTGTTGATTTTTGAGGCTGGTAACTCTAAATGACATCTCTGTCTTCATGAGAGCCAGTTTCATCATGGTGCTTGATGTTTTTTTGCAAATGTACTTGACACAATACTGTTTTGCAAGAACTGTTCCAGAAAGGCTGACCTCCGTGTCTTAAAATAACAATTGACTGTGGTTGTTACATAATTACCTAATTCCATGTGTGTTATTTTATAGTTCTTTTTTTATCCCTAGTATTGTTGTAGAATGTAGAAAAGAAATCACTAAACAAAGACATTTGCAAGTGATCCCAAACTTTTGAGCGGTAGTGTACATTTAGCATTGAAAGCTTGGATAGCCATGTAAAAGATTACCCTGGAATATTAAAATCATAATATTTAATGTGCTACATACTACATATAACTAGCCCTACATTAAAGTGGAAACATTTTTGTAAAATGAATAAGAGCCGAGAGACAACCTCCAAAGGTTAAATACTAGAAAAGTTTCTTCAGCATGTTGCCATATATTACTACAAAAATTATTATTACTTCAGTAAGGGTGAACATTTACTGGATGCTAACGTTTGACCTCTGATTACAAGGCTGAATATTGTGGTATGCCTATTTATTTTTGAAGATACTAATATGATGTCCCTTAACATGTTTTCAGATGTTCTTCCAAGCAGCCTGTCTCTATCATCATTTTTTACATTGCACTTTCACTGTTTTGGTGTCCCAGGCAGTCATCCTCCTGGCAGATCAGTTGATAAGACTTTTTGTGTTCCTCAGTCTCAGAGTCGCCAATATCTGTGTCCTGGTTCTGCAGTTCCTTTCGTGACAGGTGTTCCACAATACCAGCTCCCAAGGAGTCTCCCAGGACATTGGCAGTGGTTCTGAGACGATCCCTAAACACGAACACACAGACAGATCTTCTCAATAAAACATAACACATGACTTGCTTCCAAGGCATTTCGAAATTTGATTTGAGATTTTGCATCCATAACAAGATGAAGGCTATATTTGGTGCATTGGCCACCGTACTGGCTTGAAAACATTTCTTATTCTCTTAGATTATCTGCCTGCATTATGTATCAATAACCTTTTGCAAGAGTGCTCTCTGCTGGAGCTCATGCTTGAATGTGACATTTAGTCAAGACTTACAAGAACCAATCCACAGCAATGATGAGTGTTATGTCCTCGGTGGGCAGTCCCACAGATGTCAATACGATCACCATGGTTACCAGACCAGCCTGAGGAATACCTGCTGCTCCAATGCTGGCAGCTGTTGCTGTGATACTGGAAAATGACATTTTAATAAGAAAGATATTGAAAGGAATTCTTTCCTTAGTGTTTAGGTATAATATTCTTTTATTCCAAGCACACCAGTAAGCCATAACATTAAAACCATTAACATTTAAACCAACTAGGATTTGGGTTCCTCTTGTCCCACATGGGTAGCACTATCTGCTCGGGCTCGGGCTGCTGCATGGCTCCAAAGTGCCTTTGGGGATGTCCTCTGGTATCTTGTAGCAGGACTTTGGGGGTTGTTGGATCTGGCCTCTGTGAATCAGACGGATCCGATAGATCCTTGAATATAGGGAATTTGGAGGTCGGGTCAGCACTTTTGGTCTCTTTGCCTGCCAGGTCAAACTTGCCAGGCTGTGATGGGTTGGATGTTCTGATTCCTTTATATCGTGGTTCAGAATTAAAAAATTTTGGCAGCTTGTGTTGCAATAGCTTTTTTGTGGGATTGGACCAAATGCTCTGAACTTTGGTCCCCGTGGCCATGGGTGAGCCTTGGGTGCTCATGATCCTGTCAGCAGTTTGCTGTTGTTAAGTTGCTCATTAGTGTTCAGTTCATCTGGCAGTGGTGTTGATGTTATGGCTAATTGGTATATTGATGATGTAGCACTATAACATAACGACCTTTGAAACAACAAGACTTTAACCATTCTTATTTGGAATAATTTATTATTACCTGATGGTTAGGATTTGTCCAAAGTTCAGGTCCATGTCATTAACTTGGGCTATGAAAATGGCAGCCACTGCTTCATACAGAGCTGTACCATCCATGTTTATGGTGGCTCCCACAGGCAACACAAACCGCGTTACACGTTTGTCCACATGGTTGCTCTCTTCTAAGCAACGGAAGGTGATGGGAAGCGTGGCTGAACTGCAGAAAAAGCAGATTATGTGTTGCATTGCACACAAACTGCTAAACGTCATTATTTGCTTAGAGCTCTTTATACCACTTTGCTTCGTTCACACACATAATAGTATTATGGGTTATAATAAAACAGTTAGTTTCAACCAAGTAACTTGATTGGACAAGAGATATTCAATGAGTGCTGTTATAGAGTACAACAGTTGCACTGACTATCAGCATGGCTGTGATATCTTTAGAACAATAAGGTGCCCTATATAACTACAAGTTTACTGTATGGTCTCCAGGTCAAATCCCAAGTCTGTGACATTTCCCCTGTGTCTGTGATGACTTCTGTTTCCTGGGTACCTTCTATTATGGGGCAATGAATCATCATTTTCAGTACACCTCACATCTTACAGTACATTCATGATTAATCAGGCTCACAAATCTGGGCTCAATCCTTACCCATGTTGGAGTCTCTGTCTCTCCTATAGCCTCTTTCTCTCTCAAACCCAGCCTTGACCCTGTCTCTGTGCTAGTTCCAGGCCTTGGATTATACTCCTGTGCCAACCTCTGTCTTAGTCTCAGTCTCCATCTCAGTCACTGCAATTACTCCTGGCTCTATGGACTCAGTCCTTCTCATCCTTGTTGCAATAGTGCCACCTGGTGCTACAGAGAGTGCAGTATCACTGCCCTCTCAACCAGAGTCCAGGTGCCCTCTCATCTGCTGTTTTTTCACATAATAGTGCAAAATGCATTAAGGGAAATTAAACTTCTGTGTTGCAAATATTGGAATAAATGCCCTAATTACCTGGAAGATGTTCCTAAGGCCATAACCAAAGCCTGGATTAGACCACCGATAAATGTATAGGGATTTCTTCGAGTAATCAGAAAGAAGAGTAAGGGCAGAATGAAGAGACCATGGATGAGTAAACCAATGATGACACAGAAGGTGTACATGCCCAACTGCCCTCCAACCTGTGCCACATCTTTCATCTCCATGATCTTTCCAGCAATTAGAAAGAGGATCCCAACTGGTGCATACCTAAAGAATGTGTGAATAGGACACATCAGTTGTTCATTACTTAGTGGATGGCAAAAGAAATGTGTCACATATAATTTATTCCCATTTAACCAGAATACGTACCAGATTATGATTGCTACTAAGCGCATTATGGCATCATTGAGGCAATCGAAGAATTCCTTCAGCGGCTGGCCCTGCTGTTTCATATTCCCGATCACTAAGCCAAAGAACATAGAAAACACCACCAGGCCGAGAGCATTCACCCCATTAGAGGAGCCTGAGACTGGAATCATCTCCTCCACGGTCTCCTGTATGGTCTGCAGGACTGTGCTGTAATTTCCAACCTGGATGAACTTGGTGGCATTGGTCTCGTGACTCACATTGACTAAAATAGTGATGTCCTTGGTGAAAACTGTTTTCCTGTAATTAGTTTTGTACTGCTCAACAAAAAAATAGAAGAAATGTACAAATAAGTTCAGTTCAATTGCACGTTTTTCTTTTCCTTAGTGATCATGAATTAAAGCATCATATATCCCATACCTGTTTGAAA
>JAQMYG010000007.1:7367502-7378971 GCA_030014215.1 Clariallabes teugelsi
ATGAAAAGAATATTTCATAAGTCAGAATTATTATTATTAAAAAGCATTTGTCCTTGGCATTTTTCTGTCTATGTGACATCATGTAAAATAGTACAGAGATCTATGCCAAAAAAAACATCCCTTAACATCATAGACATTCTGATTGTGAACACTTCTAAAAGCCTGATGGTTGATGATTTCCAAAAGATTTCACATACTGCACGCTGAGCTAGTGAGATGCTAGCACACACACTGCAATGATCTTGTACCTCTTCCCAGTACACAATATAAAACATTTATATCAAGATGACATTCAAAGGGTTATTCACACACATCTCAGGTCACACTAACAAAAAACTGTTCCTCTAGTATTAAATAATTCCTTAGTAAATAAAATGACTGTATTTTTATATGCGTATTTGCTTTTGAAATATTTTGTCAATATTAATATTATTTATACATTTTAACCTTCCTTGTTTCAGAGGCGGAGAGACAAAAGGAGAGACAGAGAGAGATGACACATAGTGAACATTGTGTATTTAAGGTACCTGCTTCTGCAGCATTCTGTTGCTTCCTGGCTTCATAAAGGGACAAAAGGTCACTGTATGCGTCCTCACATTCCTCACTGTCAGTCAAAAAATCTATTAGTTATTTTCTCATACCGAAACCTTTGTTGGTGCTAAAGTTGTACAAACATTTTTTTATGAGATTTTTATCTCACATCAGCGCACCATATCTAAAATTAATGCTTGGTACTACATACACAGTGTTAAAGTATACAGGAAAAGCACACAGTGTTAAAGTACATTACGCAGGAAAAGCTCACCAGTATGTGAGGGCCATTTTCAGAGCCGAGCAGTCAGCCTCGCGGCGGCTCAGGGCCATGCTGACCTGCTCTGACTCGCTCTTCCGTCTCTCTAGAGCTGCCGTCAGACGCTCGTTTCTTGCTTTTAGGCTCTCCAATGTCCTACACACCAAACCATAAGGAAGATGCCGACTCAAATTCGACATATTTCTGCAACTCATTAAAACAACTGGAATGGTTTACATAGAAAATGCCAAACACATTGCTCACCTCTGGAGACGCTCTGTCTCGGTTTCCAGAACTGAACTGCCAGAACTGTGTCTTGAAGGCCTGGATGGAGAGCCAGGGGGTGAGGCGAGCATTCTACGTGAGAAACGAGGAGACGCAGGAATCATAGGAGATGCCCAACAGGGGCTTGGGGTTCTGCTATAGGACAAGGATGGACTTCTGGGAGGAGAACAACTAGCTGTAATCAGCCATTTGTTTTTCAGCTCGTCCAACTATTGCCAAAAGGTGCATTTTAGAGCCTATTAGACATTTGTCAAATTGCTCAACAAGACATGTTTTGAGTGTGAAGTCTCTACACCTACATCTACAAGTCACTACATCTGATCTACGATGGGGAAAATTGTCTAAACTCAAGTATAACTGGTGATAGCATGGTGGTGAACCTTTTCTTGAAGTCTTTTCTTCTCCGCCTCCATCTCCAAAATGGCTCCATCCATTTTCTTCTGTTCTTCTTGACGTTTCTGTATGCTGGTGCTCAGTTCCTGGTTGAGATTACCCAGGTATAGAACCTCTTTTTGGTATTTCTGACGCTCTTCGGTGGGTAATGCGGATAGGTAGGAGATTCCAAGATCCCTCTCCACTTCCTCTAATACCTGAGAAAGAGGTTAAATGTTTTACTTGAAAAATGATATCTGGCGAACAAAAAAGCATGAAAGGCAATGAAAGACCAAGTGGTTTGTAATTTGTCATTAGTGACAGGTTAACAATGGTGGCATTGTTGTGAACTTGGGGTGTGGAGTATCTCCTGAGATTGTGGAATCATAGAAGCTTACTTGTGTGGCCTGAACCCAGGTGTCACGTGCTGCGGTAATGTGCTCTTCCTGGGTTTTTTCATCATCCTGAATGTGGGGGGAGACCAGCTTTCTCCCTCTGCTGGCAGATGACTCCAGAGTGGACAAAACCTGCTGAAGCTTTGACCATAGCTCTCCACTGCACTCTGTTGCCAAACCTGAAAAGTGCAACATGATTATGAAGATTATGGAATGCAAATATTGAGTCAAAATGATTTTCACTATGGGACCTCATATATGTTTATATTTCAGTGCAAAATGAAATAGATGCATTTCACTCATACACCATTTAGTGTGTTGGGTTTCGTTACAAAAATGACCGATTTATTCTGCGGAATAACTTAACACAGTTATGTAGCTTAGTGGTTAGCTCTGTCGTCTTGCACCTCCAGGGTCAGGGTTCAATTCCTGCCCCAGGGCCTGTGTGCATGGAGTTTGCACGTTGTTCCCCTGCTTGGTGGGTTTCCCCCTGGAACTCTGGTTTCCTCCCACAGTCCAAAGACATGCAGATTTGGATAATTGGTGTTCCCAAATTGCCTGCAGTGTGACCATTGGAGGTTCAATCACGGTCGTAAAACTTGGAATAAATCAAAAGGTCTCCACAGTCCCTAGTTGGACTACAAAGGTTCCTAGATGATGGTGAAGTTATGAGAGTAAAAACTCCCTTCATTTCTCTATATATTCCTCTTGCTACACTTATGCCTGTGTTGCACTAGTGCTTGGATACCATCAAGGTGCATAAGTGCATTAGTCTAGCAGGGAATTAGAGAAATAACGGCAGATTTTCTTTTACTCGATAATTGTGTTCTGTTATTCTGCACAACTAAAAGTCCTGGTTTGACTTGAACATCATTCATAGATGTAAAATGTATATCTTTTATATATAACCGTGGGGCTTAATAATATATGGAGAGAATAAGAATAATCCAAAATGCAGATGTGAAAAAACAGCATCTATTCTGGGGGCTCTGTGTGTGTGTGACATGGAGGTCAAAAGTAATGTACAGACCTACAGGTATGATTGTGGCTTTTGCATGCTTCTTATCTTTAAGACATCATACATGCATATTGCTGTTCTAGGAAAAAAACAAAAAAAAAACCTCAGCAACAAGGCAGTGCTGCTCAACTCAATGCACACCGCAGCACGCTGCAGAGTGTCTGACTTCCCTTTTTGTCAAAACTATAAAAATATTTTTTAACAAATTTGCTTGTACTTTTTAACTATTTATAGTGTTTAACCTTTACAATAAGATAACCAGTCTCTTTTCTCTGTGTTTTGAAGTTAATGAGGGGAAAAAGTCAACTTGTTATTTTAACAGTGAAGTGCATCTTAATAAAGAAACAGCATCATGTCTGTTATACAAAGGGATAACACTGTAGACTCCTTCCAAACATATTGTTCTTATCTAACTGAAAATTGGACATTGCTGTGATGTAGAAGTCCGTATCCACTCTCTTCCTTGCATGTAGAAATATCTGCACTAATACCAAAAACACAGCAGTTGCAGCACTGGAAATACACAAAAGGACTTAAGTAACACCAGGTTAGCGTGACTGATGCTAAGACGTTGTGTAAATAAACCATGCCTTCATGTTCCCCTGAGGATGGCTTAGTGACTGACTCCCCCGATGCCGTTCCAGCGTGAGTTCCCGGGCCTCTCTGTGGTCCTGCGGGACTGGAGTACTGGCCTGAAACTGGCTTGCGGGCTTTGGTTACATACTCCTTTCGATGCCTAATAATAATAATAGTAATGATAAAGTTTTAGATGTTTACAGAATATAATGGTATTTTCTCATGAAGTCGCATGTGCATGTGTGTTTACCGTGGGATTTTCAGAGCACGCATCTTCACATTAAGATCAGATATGATTTGAAGTAAAGTGCCCACCTCGGCCTCGCACTGCACCAGCTCAGAGTCAGCACACGCCAAGCTGTCTGTCGTCTGCAAAACACGGGTCATAAGCGAGTTAAACTGGGACTTTTGATTGTACAGAATAACAGAATACAGTTATACAAGTAAAAACTACCTTTATTTCTCGATATAATCCCCTGATACACTAATGCACTCATCCCAGTGTTTCACTAGCACTTGAATGCCATCTAGGTAGAAAGATTTCTCAGTACACAAGAGCCATGATCAGACTGCCTGCTTCACATCTGAAATGCTGGCCTCTCAGGAACTCCTGGAAATGGTTCAAATGGCTTGATCAAGTCATTCTGTTATAGCAGAACAACGTGTGACCGCACCACTTGCACATTACAGAAACTTCACTCCAAGCCATTTCTAAGTTTGGGCAAATAAAGAACTAGGCCGATGTTTTAGATGTGACACAGGAATCCCAATCATAACTTTGTTCTGTTGTTCTGTACAATCAAAAGTCCTGGTTTGACTTGAACACCCATCCTACCTCTAAGTTAAATAACTATATCAATTCCTTCAAATCAATATGAACTACTCATACACAGTATGTTGGACTTTGTATACAGAACTTCAGGGCTGTGCTCATATGCCATATTCATAGTTGAGTGCAAAAGTTTGCACCCCCTGTGTGCAAGGTATGTTTGTTTTATAATTTTTCCACTAGATTTAAAATGGCAAGACAAAAAACTGCAACACAAAATGTGAAATCAAAACAAATTTAATTTAAAGAATGAGGAATGTCGTTTAAAAAAAAAAGAATGCCTGTGACCTTCTATACATGTCCAAACCTGAGTTGAAGATGTATGGAGGATTATGGTCACAACTGAGGTTTTCTGACGACAAGAAGAATTTGGAAGAATATGTAAGAGGGAAAACTTCCATGGATGAAAATGTTACTTTTAGTGTACAGCCTTTTGTTTTGAGCAAAGGGAACAGAGGAAACATACATCCTGTAGCTAAGTATACTTCCTGTTTCTCTTGTCTTGGCCCTAAATTCATAGGAAAAATACTTTCTTACTTTTTGTTGTCTTTATTAATGTATAAACATGTGTTAGACATATATGGTTTAAAACACTCTTTTGGAGGGGGAAAAAATCAGATTCCCCATTGTTTGTAAAGTTAAACATAAATGCATTAGTCATAAAGTTTCTTAACATAATAGAAAACATCCTGATATTAACATTCTTTATAGGAACATAATCTATGTTTGTAAAATGGTTTCCCTACACACAGGCCGTATTTTACTGAAGATCTGCAACCAGGCAACACAAAGAGTCACATGACTCCTCCACAAGACAACGTGCT
This sequence comes from Clariallabes teugelsi, assembly GCA_030014215.1. Classification (NCBI taxonomy): domain Eukaryota; kingdom Metazoa; phylum Chordata; class Actinopteri; order Siluriformes; family Clariidae; genus Clariallabes; species Clariallabes teugelsi. Next base: position 7,372,592 of record JAQMYG010000007.1, read on the forward strand.
AAAGAAAAATACTCACCTCTGTCATTCTGGTTCTCTTGCGAAACTTTTCCCTCCGTCCCCCTTCCTAAAGAACACAAAATGTACCCAGCAGAGCTGTAGGCTTCTGGACAGGATCTGCCGTCCTGTTGCTCGGGGTGTGATTATAGGCTTGAGTAAATCCACGCAGTGCCGGTCTCGTGGCATGCAACCCTGTCAGATCAGGAAGAGTCTTATTTCCCCATCCCACCTCTTTTCTATTTGCCTTCGGTCTGTTGAAAGAGGTTCATGTTCTTCTCTACACTGTGATAAAGACATCTGGAAAGTAATGGAAGCCATGATTACAGCCCCCACCCAGGCTCTCGTGTGATCTTTTCCTGTTTTCGTTTAGACTTGTTTGGCTCTGTTGAAAGGTGGTGTTGAAAACCATGCAAATGAGTGTGTCGGAGAAAAAAAAGCCCCCGATTAAAAGGTTTACAGAAAAGTACAGTGTGAGGTTATTAAACATATCATTAAGTATTGTAGCACTGTCTCCGAGCTACTGAGGAAAAGGTATACGAAAGGTATGGGAAAACAAAGTAAGCTTTCTTGTCCTCGAATTCCATGAACATTTTCAGATTTACTTTATGCAGTACATCTGTGGTATGTTTAACATGTAAAAAGGGATGGATGTGGTTTTTGTAAAAACTGCATTCATCTTTTTATGAAAAGGGAAACAGCCTCACTGTATTAGAAAAGCCATGGTGAATGAAAATGAATAAAGGCTTTCTTGTGGTCAAGAGTGAAACTTTTTCACAACAACAATATGGAGCTATACAGTATGGCATCATGTCTATATTTCTGGAGTATTGATTTTGTAATAGTATATTATATTATTAGACTGATTAGTTAATGAGAACAAAATAAAGATTGCACAAATCTGATACCCATGATGGATCAGATATTGTGTATATGCATTTTTTTCTGTGCTTTTAACTATTTTGATTGAAGATGAAATTAAAGAATTAACTTGATATTGAAAATCAGTTTGAAACCACTTTCGAAAGTATAGTTTCATTCAAGGAAATAGGGGGGCGAGCATCTTTTTACTTGTGGACAGGTTTTGACTTATAATAGTCTTTCATGCATTACAATTTTGGAATCTGCACATTATTTAAAATTGAACATATGACCAAGAGATATCACTAAAACATTTTTGAGGGTGAGAGTTCTGTTCCAAATTTAAAAAAAAAAAAAAAAATTTTGTAAATGTTGGAATTTATTTGTTTACAGTGATACATAGGGGGGGGGATATATATATATATATTTTTTTTTTCTTTTCTTTTTTTTTTTAAATAGTATTTGCCAATTTCTTGGCTGGCTTGACAAACACTTGACACTTGACAAATATGCAAAATACAAAATGATTGATTGAGATTAAGATCATCAACCTAATTTTAACATTACATAAAGATAACCCCAGTAAATACAAAATGCAGTTTTAAAATTTCATTTATTAAGGGAAAAAGCTGTCCAAACCTACTACCAAAAGTAACTGCCCCTAAAACTAATAACCTAAAACAAACAATGATCAGGCCAATAGACTGTTGTTGTTGTTGTTGTTTTTTACACGTGTCTCCTAACACATTTAGTTCATAATGGAAAAATATGTTGTTTGATCTCTTAAGTTTCCATAAAGATATGTACACACAAATATGACAAATCCCTTAGTAATAACACTACTTTATAACATATAATAATAGTGTAATAATAATAACATACTTTATTTCTTTTAAAAGGTAAACAGGACAATATAAAAAGTCACCATTTTAGAAAGGTCAAATTATTGGACTGCATCAAGCAAAGGCAACTACTTAAGAAATTTGAAATCACTGGATTTCACATTTTTGGGTTAAAATCCTGCAACACATTATTAAAAAGATGAAAGTGCTTTGTGAAAGATCATCATGAATCATGAATGAATGGAGATCACTTAAACACTTGGCGAAGTTTCATGGTAAAAAATTAACAGTAAAAAACAGCTATGTTTAATGGTGAAAGAAAGAGCATTTGCACACACACACACATAATGTAATAAGAACTTATTGGGATTAAACAGCTGTGTGGTCATTATCAGTGAGACTAACCCAGAAAAAAAGGCTTCAGGGTCATAAAGGTTGGACTTTGGAGCAATAGGAAAAAGTCATGAGTCCAGATTGAGCCTATTCCAGAACAATAGGTTCAGCATGGTGCACATGAAGCAGTACACCCATTATGCATAGTGCCGACTGTACAAGCATCTGGAGGCAGTGTTATGCGCTGGGGTTGCTTCAATTGGTCAGGCAAGACAATAGAATTAAGTCAGCTGATGACCTGAATGTACTGAATGACCAGGTTATCACATCTATGATTTTTTTTCTTCACTGGTGGTACAGGTATATTCCAGGACTCAGATTGTGAAAGAGTGGTTCTCGGAGCATGAGGAATCATTTTCACACATGGTCACATTTTTACACTGGAAATCACACCATGTGCTGTAATCAAAGCTAAAGGTTGTTGAATGAAACCTTAAGAATGTGTGCCCTTTTTTTGTGCAAGCAAAGTAATTTAATACTATGGGGGGTGTATAAAATGTACATACTTTATATATTCCACATACACATACTGAAAAGAAAAGAAAGAAAAGAAAAGAAAAGAAAAATGTTGCTTTGATGTAACGCAAGTTTGCCCGTTAGGGGGCGATAGCGCCCTTCACGCTTGTCTCTCTCCCGAAACTGTCAACGAAGTATCGCTGGATAAGGAAGTGTTTGGGGAATTTATTTCGCGTATCTCTTGCTACGTTTTGACATATTTTGGTAAGCTATGAAAATATTTCTTCAGGTTACGTATGTGTAAGTAAACTGTTCGTATTGTACGTTAGCTAACATTTCTTTATCCTTTTGCTGCCGGCTAAAAAAAGACGCACGTCTGCTGAGTGCTATATAGTTAGCTATTAGACGCAGGCTGTATGTCAAACGGCTGTGCCATGTCCGTGCAGAGCGCTAGCTGTGACGTAGAGCACACCATTCTGCCCCTAAGGAGTGAGCTTGTGAAGGGAGTACGGTGGAATTTGGGGTGCGACACGTATCGGTGGTGTTGTATAGAAGCTTTGATTAGCTGGGAGGTGTTGGTGTTGGTGATGGTGGTGGTTGTTGATGTAGAGCTTTCTGACTTTACTCTTTAATTTAACAGAAAACTTCTGTACTGAAATGTCACTGTCATGGTAGTGAAGGTGATGTGTTAGGTTTAATATTAGAAGATTATTAGTTATGTAAAAAAAAACTGAACAATAAATTTCAGACACAACAACAAGGATGATGTCAAATCAAGCAATGACTTCACAAAAGCATCAACATAAATTGCACTTGTATTTGCACAAATTGGTGTCAAGGGAGACTTCATGAAATAATTGTTATTTCTGGAATCCCATTTAGATACAGTAGTACCTCAGCATACGAATGTAAGTTCTTGAGGCAAAAATGTCATATTGCGAAACACATTTTTCCATAGGAAATAATGTAAATCCAGATAATCCGTTTCATTCACCCAAAAATATTACCAATTTCCAACACTATAATCATGTTTTTGCATATAAAAACTATTAAAACATTTAGAAAAGACATGTAAATGAAGTAAAATATGAAATAAATAGACATTAGACCTCATTTAACCTTAATTTATGATTCATCATGGCACCGGCTGCTCTAAAAGCGAAACTGAAAGTCCCTCCCTTTTCTTCTTGCTACCATCTGTGCTAACATTCTTGTGACCCATGGTGCTATGTCTTTACTAAATCTTACTACTAGTATGTAAAGTTATGAACGGCTTCCAGACGTATGTGGAACTCAAGTTTTCGGTTTGTCTCGGTTCATTCACTCATATGCCGAAAATTCTTTATGTGCTGAGACAAATTCCCCACAAAATTTCAGTTTTGAAATACAAAATTGTGAGGCAGGTTGTTCGTATGCCGAGGTACTACTGTACAGTCTTTTTCGCTAACAGATCTGACTATTTCAATGACTGGCGATGCCAACTTACTTAGTTTCTTTCACAGAATCTTTGACAATGTCCTTGTATAACCAACAGCTAGTCTACATTAGCATCACATTGTTTAATTCGTGTCTGTTTGTCTCAGTTCTTCTCCTTTATATAGTTTTATTGGTCCAGTTGCCATGTCTCTGCTATCACATGACATCCCGCATAACGAATAATTGTAAAACCAGATGACGGAGTCTTTTCAAGCTGCTGCTTGTTCTACATCAGACTGCAAAGTAACACGGTCTGATGAAAGCGCTATCCGTCCTCTTCTACATGCATGACCTCACACACCCACACCTAGGATTTGCCGATAAAGGAGAGAGCATCTGCCGGCCGTGGCCGTACTAAACGTCTAATGTTTCAGTAGTTCTTGGAGTAAAATAATGACCTGAAAAGAATCAAAACATTTCCTGAAAAAAGGCCCTGAAAATTATTTCTTTACCAGGGTGAGAGGTAGACATAAATGCGATATAAATTTTTTTTGACCCCTGCTTATGAGAAATAATTTAAATGTCAAAAACTGACGGGCCAAAAAAGACAGGAAGGTGAGGATTTATATGATTTCCAGGTTAAGGAAAGTACAGGAGGGTGTAATAATATTACCAGCTGTTCAGTCAGGAACTCTTTACTGGCAGCGATTATTGGGAAATGTTCTGGTGTAACATGCAGTAAGCAATAAAAAAGCTGTAACTGTAGATTTTTAATCCAATCAATGCTTTTTTTTCTATGAATTTAAGAACATTTGCTGATTCCTGGTCCAAGCTAAGTGTGTGCGTGATGGAGAGCGCTGATCCAGGCCCTGCAGATGGAGAGGAGCGAATGGCAGAACTACGGCCGAGGACACGCTCCAATCCGGAGGGAGCGGAGGACAGACGGAGCAGTAACGGTGGTCTGAACAGTCCTCCACCCTCACAGCCTACTGTGGGAAGTCGAGTGGAGGGAGAAGGAGAAGCAGCCAGCACAGACAGTCCTCCAGGATCCACGTCCACCATCACGACTACTATTTCCGCACCCATCGCTGCTGCAGCCACAGCAAGCGCCATGTCCAATACAGTGCCTGTTTCAATGGCTCCTGCCAAAGAAAGACCCAAACCGAGCCAGCCCTCGCTGCCATCGCAGGTTCTTCCAGCTTCAGAGGTCCAGCTGCGAGCACCGAGAGTCAACTGCCCTGAAAAAGTGGTGAGTCAGACAAGTGAAATAATACCTAAACACATAATAATAGTCAAGTCCTTGTTGTAATGGTGTGTTTTATGTCTCCAAAATAGATCATCTGTTTGGATTTGTCTGAGGAGATGTCCATGCAGAAGCTGGAGTCCTTCAACGGGTAACATTCTATTTTAAAATTCAGCCACGTTTACGATCTTTATAGAAATATTTGTTAAAAATCAGTTCTCGGTTTCAGATCCAAGACGAACGCTCTGAATATCTCGCAGAAGATGATTGAAATGTTTGTGAGAACAAAGCACAAGATAGACAAGAGGCACGAATTCGCCTTGGTGGTGGTTAATGATGACGCCTTGTGGGTGAGTAGTGAACAGGAAACTCGCCATAGTTCACAAATCTTCTAGGGTATGAATTATAATCACAGAACAGCCCTTCTCAGAGCATTTTATTCATCACCTTTTATTTTGCATATTTTATACTTTTTTCCAGTTGTTTATTCATTTCAAATGTATTTATTTAAGCCATATCACATGACAGGGAGTGTTGCTGTGCTGATTATCAGCATGGCTGTGATGCGACTGTAGACACAACGACTGTGCCAATATCCAGCAATAAAGCACGACCTCGAGTGTGATATTGCTTTTATACAGCAGCTTCACAAACAACAGATTATGATTTTATTTATTAAACACGTTACTTAGCTTACCAACACGTATCCTTTTGTGAGTAGCTGAGCTGAATAACCGCAACTGGCAGACCTGGAAACTGACAGTTAGTGTAAATAACAGGGGTGAAAGTAGTCTTAAATTCTTACTGGACAATAAACCATGGAGGTGGACAGTCCGGTACATGTCGTAAGTTTCTCTTTATGTTTCCACTTATTCCGCTTTAGAATATCAGCTCCGTGAACTTCCGGGTTCCGGGGTTAAATCCCAAATAGTTAAACTCAAAGTTAGTGCACTAGGTTGTGCAATCCCATTGTAGGGCCCTTGAGTAGGAGTTAGTGATGGATTTGGGATTCAGCCTTGTATTAGCTTTCTAGCTCGGCTTAGACAAAGGCAACATGGAAGAACTTAGTAGCAGTTATCAAGGAGGTTTTTGTTTAAGACAGTGGTTCTCAAACTTTTTCTGTCATTCCCCACTTAAGGGGGTGAGCGAATTTTCAAGCCCCACTTGTCAACAAA
>JAQMYG010000007.1:7409005-7442084 GCA_030014215.1 Clariallabes teugelsi
GATTAAAAGTAATTTTATCTGACACAGAAATATATTTATATATATATATGTGTGTGTATATATATATATGTGTATATATGTATAAATATATACATATATACACACATATACACACACAATTATGTGTGTGTATATATATTATTATAGATTAATATAGATATTAATATAGATTTTAGATGTATACTCCATATCAGTATTATTTTTAATTGTTTCTATACATTTGATTAAAAGTAATTTTATCTGACACAGAAAGGACCCATACAAACTGCTATAATAATAATAATAATAATAATAATAATGCTTTATTTTTTTAAACATCATGTTCCAGTATTAAAGACAAAAACAAATAGAACAAGCTCTACAAGTCCGAGCAGGACTGGAAACAATAACAGGAATAAAACTGAGAACTAATGAATGCGGGTCACTCGGGGCAGGAAACCCAGCGATAGCCACACGCCCTGTCCTGCAACCCTCACGACTGTCATTACTGCCCTGTGTGTCAGAGAAGGAAAACACCTCAAGCATCGACAGCGATTAGATAAGCTGAGTGATTAGATAAAACAACACCCTGAATTATTATTATTATTATCATCATCATCATCATCCTGTATATTAGCTTCCTTCAATGTTGGCAATTTATGCTACAAAAAAGTAACAATGTTACTTTTTCATTTCGGTTTAATCTTCCAGATTTATGTAGTACTTTATATCATCAAGACAGCCAAGAACTATGTGATGCAGAACAACAGTTATGAAAGTGAAACTCTCTTTATTTCTCTATATAATCTGCTTCTACACTAATGCACTTATCTCACCCACTGTTCCACTAGTGCCTGAATACTATCGAGGTAGAAAGTTTTTTCTCAGTACTCCAGAGACATGCACAAATGATAGTGTATACGGTTCCTATAAGTTATCTGATGATTTCCAGGAATTAGGCGTCCCATTCGCTGAATGTTCATGGGAAAGACTTTGGGCTCAGAGCCACCTCAGTGAGAAACGTCATTCACGGATGTACATCATTCTTTAAATTCTCTATTAATTCTCTTAAGAAGTCTAAGAGTATTATCACCGTACTGCGCTTGAAGTCTTCTTTAAATGGCGTCGGTTTTATTCCAGTTTTCTTTGACTTTCGTAAAAGCATATACATTCAAATAGAATAAAATATCAGAACAGCCAACTGGAGAAAAGCAGCTAGAAATACCTTATTTCTGCATGGATAAGCAGGTTTCTAGCTGCATAGGCATTTTCCTTTTCTTTTTCTTTTTTTTTTTTTTTTTAACTCTGATGCACTCTGGGAGCCGGTCTTGCTCATTTACAAATGTGACACAGACAGAGGAAGGAGATGTGGCCCGAGTAACAACTGACAAGAGTTGTTATGTCTAGCGATATTTCAGACACCAATTTATCCTAATAAATCCCAAAAAGGGAACTTGGACCTACTTAATAAAACAATAGCAGGATTTCACCTCTAGTCTGAGAATCATTCGCCTGATATATTAGGAAACACGTTTACAAACAGATGATGCTGAACGTTTCTTCAATACGTCACAACAGGACATTCATTTCAAGTACAGACAGTGACTCATTTCTATCCACCGCTGTGTACTTTGTGGCATTTCTGCCAAATGATTAATGGATTATGAGTAATAAATACCTCTATCAGGTGGACAGTGACGTGGAGCGATGTATTGAATATCCTGTAAATATCCTGATTTTACCATCAGGTAGAAGTTGACTTGCTGTCTAACCTGTTAAATTAGCAAATAGGCACACATAGTTTTATAATAAAATCTTATGCCTTCTATAATATGACTTCTATTTGCTTCCTTCTTCTCATATCGGAATATAGAAAATATGAAAATTCGAAAGAAATTTTGTCAAAGAGTGTCAAAGATTCGGACAAATGAAGTGTACGCATTTTATCATAAAACTGCAAAGGGCGAGTGGAAAACTGTGCAGAATTTATTTTAACTGATTTTAGAAAAGACTTTCTCCAGAAAGTTTTAATTGATTTTAGAAAAGACTTTTTCTCCTTTAATTTCTCCAGATAATCTCACTTTGTCCATCTGTCAGAAAGCTTTCCTTGTTGGCTCAGTCCTCATTTGTCCTCATAGGGATGCTTTCATGGGACCAAACAGGTGAAAGATGGAACAAGATCAGGACTATGGGGAGGACGCTTTAACACCTCAAAAGTGTTGACAGTGTGGGCAGAAGTGTGTGGACGTGTGTCACGGGGTGTCATAGCTTTACACATGCAAGATCACAACATTCTTGGATAGCGGTTCTTTGTGTTTAACCTGAAGTTTAACCTTCAGCTCTTCAATAAGCATCCACTGTAACGAGCACTACTGATTGTCAAACCTTTTTTGTGAAAATGTTACAATATTGGCCCTTAGGAATCCAAATATTATATAAATGATATAATTATTAGTATATAATTATATTATATAATACATATAAATCATCAGTTTTTCAGCTGATGATGAACTTTTTCTTGGTCGGCGATTGATGATGTTTCCGTTCCATACTCTCAGGCTCATACTGAAAAGAAATTAGTTATTGCACGCTGCTCTTCTTTCATGCAAATCGCAAGTGAGGATAAAAATTTTTGCTCGCACTGCACTTACAAATGAACCGATGTAATACGTTCACATCTGGACAGCAGTGACTGGGGAGGCAGCAACCTTGATCGGAAAGCGCTGATAAGACGCAGTTAGATCTGCATGCCAGTTAATATAACTGGCATGCAGATCATTTTTGACTCACCCTTGTACTTCTTCCATGCCTGTGCCACAGTAGATGACCATTTGGAATTATTTAAAAAAAAATTTTCTTACACTGATGAACTTGACTGGATTCTAAAGTTAATCTATTGGATTTACAGTAACATACTGTATACATCTACTGAATTGTATACAGTAAATATCATAGTCATTCTTTCATCCTGACAAAATCTTAAACTAACAACTACAAATGTCCAATAATGCTCAAATGAAAGTACAAAAAAAAAAAAGTCTTACTACAACTAAAGAAACCAGGCTTATTTACAGAATGCTTCTTACATAGCAGATTGAAAAGGCTGCTCTTGCCCGCATTGGTGGATCCTGCTATGACCACCTGTACGCCGCTGCGCAGACGCTCCCCTCTCCGCTCATCAGAAAGATGCTTCTGTATTTGCACTTGCAGCTTGGATACTGCGGTGTCCACTGCATGGATAGAAATAAAAGCATTGCATAAGAAGCTTATACACATCTAGCAATGAGAAATTTTAATTTCAGGGGGGGAAAAAAATGTGCATTGCCATTAACAGGGGAAAACTCACTCACTCACTCATCTTCTACACAGCTTTATCCTGTATTCAGGGTCATGGGGACCTGAAGCCTATCCCAGGAGACTTAGGGCACGAGGCGGGGTACACCCTGGATAGGGTGCCAATCCATCGCAGGGCACACACACATACACACACTCACACACTCATTCGCACACTACAGGCAATTTGGGAACGCCAATAAGCCTAACCTGCATATCTTTGGACTGTGGGAGGAAACCGGAGTACCCGGAGGAAACCCACCAAGCACGGGGAAAACATGCAAACTCCATGCACACAGAAACGGGAATCGAGCCTGCCCGGGAATCGAACCCGAAACCTGGAGGTACAAGGTGACAAAAACCTCATGTACCCTTCAAACTTACAAAAAACTTAGATGAATAAATGTTTCTTAATGTAAGGTCAGAGTTTTGCGATTTGAGATGCAGCTCAGGACAATAATCATGAAGACAGAAGCAGAAAGGCTTAAAGGCAAACAGAGCTCATGGGTTGGAAAGTTTGATGGAAACAAATGGGATCCAAAACAATAGCAACTAGTGAAAGCCGCTTTTAAACCTCCTGGGTATACAGTATATAAGATCCGGAGGCAAGTGTATGAACAATGCCTCATGCGCTAACGCCGTGTGTACAAGCGCATACTGTACCAAAACCAGGCATCAAGTATCAACCAGGCTTCTCTGCGTTGCAGTTACGATACACATGCGGTGCATATTTATTTATTACTAACATAATACAATATTTTAAATAGTACTTGTGTCATGAATCCTAAATCTCCCACTGGGTGGCGTTAGACACTTATTGTTTCCTAAGAGTTTAAAAAGAAGGTGTCGTCGTGTAGTTAATGGTTCTTAGCTGCCTGGAGAGTTTTGATGGCCTTTAGAACAATTGTATACTGCTCTATATTATATATATAACGTCTGTCGTATATGTATGCATGTATGGTTCAGGTCAACTCGGGACTAAATGGTCCCCTAATTTTTTTGAGCAGTATAGTTTTTACATGTTTAAAATATGAGGAAAGTATGAGGAATGGTTAAACAAGACAAATGTGTGACTACTGTATAAGAATTTTGGAGAAATACACGTATACATATATGGGCAAATTTATACAATATACATATGTGGCCAAAATTTTATGAACACCTGACCATCACACTCGTATGTGCTTTTTCTAAACCGCTTCGCTGTTAAAATCACTTCCATTGTTCTAGGACGGTTTGTCACTAGATTTTGGAGCACGGCTGTGGGGATTTCCAGATTCAACCACAAGGTCATTACTGAGGTCAGGTGAAGAGGTCTGGGGGGGTCATCAACATTGCAATTCCATTTAATTCAGTGAAAGGAAAAATTCTTAACGCATACACGGACATTCTATAAAATAAATAAAAAATAAAAAACCCTGCATGATGTCAATAACTTCTCGTCTGTCGTGAATTTCAGATTTCTTCATATTGGACATAAATGAAACAAATATAATTCGGTTGTAATTGACCCGCTTTTAGATGTCCGTAAAATTCAATACTAATGTAAATAAATAATAACTCAACTTCTTATATAACGCTATCAAAAAATACGATTCAAAGCCAGTTTCCGTTCGCACTTCAGCTTCTAGCCGCCTCCAGCCAAGCTGATGTCACTCAGAGGAAGGAGATGGTCTTGTTCCTTGACGCACTACAACGTCCAAAAATTCTCTTGAGAAGCACATCACATCACAACACAAACACAATGTGTCCCTGCCTAATACAGATGCAGGGGAAATGATAGCAGGTACACTGAGCACCGAACTTTGATAGTTATTTTGTATTGCAAAGCCGCTCGGACACATTCATTTGTCAATTTCTCCAAAAGGAAATGGACATTTCAGCACTTGTACTTCAATGATCGTTCCACAACCAGTGTACGGAATTAACACTTCAATCCAAACAGGATGTTTCCCGAGATTTGTAGACGCACCTTGATTTAAGACTCCATCCTCTATGAGCTCATCCTCGCTGAAGTCAATGAAAGCCTCCATGTGCGCTAAACACTGAAAAAACAAACAGAAAATATCTTTCGTTATTGTTCAAAATAAAAAGGTGCATGTGATACCAACAGTGCGTAAAATTCCAACTTTCCTAAAAACATTTAAGCAAATAAATAATACATTCGGAACATTTTTGAAGGTTTCTCGTTTACTTTCCCTTTCAAATTCACACCAGCTTCTGTTTCTAAGCTCTTGGTCATTGTGAGAGCCGAGAAACTGACATACTGGCAAAACAAGCTAAAGAGCTGGACCATATCCAACTGCTGGGATGTTTTTACAGACCTCCCAGGAAAGGTCTGGAACCGCAGGCAAAAACACACACACACACACAACCCCAAAACACAACCGTTGCCAACAACAGCACTGTTAGTTATCATTTCAGCCTGATACCAAAATTAACCCCGTACAAGCAACGTACAGAACTCTGCAGAAGTCTTGAGCCACTCCTAATTTAATATGTAGAAATTATATCAATAAAATTAAAGAAATAAGAACAAATGTTTTACTGATACAATTTAAAGATTTTGTGTTTATGTAACAACCTCAGCAGCAACCTCATTTCCCCTCTCATTTGTTCCAACCACTCTGCATTAAGCACCCATTTCCTGCTGGTTCGTGCCTTAAGTTAGATGATTAACTGATTCATAGGTCACTGCGTGGCTTAACAAACAAAAAACATTGCTCTGAAATGAGAGACAAAATGCAAGAAAAATACAAAAGAAAGAAAGTCTGGCTCATTGGAAGCAAAATATGAAGAAATAAGGGGTGGACTTTTGTAGTTACTGAAGAACTGACAATAAGTTAAAAGCTCGGGGTTACTGATCGGAAGGTCGGGGGTTCAAGCCCAAGCATGACCAAGCTGCCACTCTTCAGCCCTTGAGCAAGGCCCTTAACCCTGTGGGCTCCAGGGGCGCTGTATCCTGGCTGACCCTGTGCCCCGACCTCGGCTTCCTAACTGGGATATGCAAAAACATTGTTTCACTGTGCTGTACATCTGACAAATAACAGAATTTAATCTTAGTCCTGCAGCAGTTCTCAACCTGAATAACAGCAAAACTAAATTTAATGACATTTTGATGCACTTTATCAGGGTTGTCAAACTGGATTAAGAAAGATCACCCACATGACCCTTTGTGGATCCAGTTCGTCACCCCTGCGATGTATGGACAATTCATCACACCACATCGATACTGTATGTGGTTCATTTCTTGGTTTCCTCTATGGACACCTCAGTATACAGTACTGTAAGACTGGTGTGAATACTGGTTGTTTTACAACTCCCGTTTAGACTAAATTATCCAGCCTGACTTTCTACATACAATAAACTATTTTGTCTTGTTGGACCCTGTCTCCCAATTCGTCATCATCTAGTCCTCTGGTTAGTTATCTTGAAAGATTAATCCCAATATATTTTACATATACTGTATCACGTAGTATGTACAGTAGTATAATCATTTATTAATTTTAAACTAGTCCACAAATCTTAATCTTAATTAGGATACACACTATTTTGACTTAAAATGATAAAATCTAAAATTGTATTTATTTAACCTTATAAGGAAAATATCACAGAACAGATCAACCAAGCTGTCCAAAGCTTTACAATATTAAAACGTCAACTTCAACCTTTAAAGAAAAAAGAAAAAGCGCCCTATAGGAGTTGATTCTTGATTCAAAATCCTACTTCTAAATAATAATGTGATAATCTATTGAGTACCATAGCAGCTCAAATAGAAGCAATAACGATCGAAGCATGTACATTTATCATTTAATCTACTAAAACATTCCTCATTTATTGTACATTCGTTGTCTAATGGAAAATATTCAGTAGTCACACAGGCCTCAAATTCAAGACCACTACACATACTGCAGTCTGCAAAGAAATCAATCAGTAAAATTCCTGCAGGCTTTCTGCAGAAGCACTTAAAAACATGTGTACAAAATGCTTGTAAGAGACCAGTGAGCCACTCTGTCACTCAAATCACTGAGGAACGTAAGAATCTGGCGTACACCCATGGCAGGATTTCCTGCCTCATGAGCTGTGCTCCTTACCTACTGAAACGTTCTGGATAAGATCCAAAACACAAACAGGCAGGGGATAAGGAGGGACACACACACACACACACACACACACACACACACACACACACACACACACACATATAAACAGCGAGTTACATTCACAAAATATCCCAAACTGAATTACAAACTGCATACCACGTCTCTGCAGCTTTTGAGCCAGACCCATTCTGTCAGTACTAACAGGGTTACATAAACAAAAATAAATGTTATTTCATCTTTTATTAATTCTATTTGAATACATGTGAACCTGCTTCCATTCTTAATGATGACTGACATGCTATTAGAGGCACTCTTCACTGTTTTAATGCATCACTGCCACCTGTTGGTGCAAGAATAAACTGGCTCAGTCATGAACTGCAAAATGCATTCTTAGAAAGCGCAGACTACGAGGAGTGTTCAAGTCAAGCTGGGACTTGTGATAAAAAAATTCTCGTGAAAGAAGATGTACAGCTGATTATCATTTACAGAAGAGTTTAAGCACCATAGAGTGACAAGACTATAAGTGGCAGTGAAAACATTTGAATAGTGAAAGCATTTTAAAGTACGTCTGTGAAGGATGAACTTGGCTGAGGTGGTTCGAAGTCCACTGAAAATATTCTCATGAACATTCAGCAAGTGGAGTGCATGATATTTGTCACCAACTTGCGGAAGAGATGGGAACTGGACTCACAATCATTCACCAATACCACTTGCATATGCCAAAAAAATACCTTTAAGAAGCTTAATCCAAGACTACTATACAAGAAAGTCTGGCTTTTTAAAAAATTAAGAAATTAGGGGTGCCTCAAGACTTTTGCACGATAAAATAAAACAGAATATACTAATCTATAGAAATACTAATTGAAATATGCAATAATGCTGTCTGTATGTTTGAACATGAATCCTGACTTGGACCGAGGAATCGTACCTGACTCTGTCGTGTCCACTTTAGAAACATTACATACATGCTTAAGCTGGTGACTCCAGTCGTTGTAGAGGCGACTGAGGTCCCCTGCCATCTGCCGGAGTGCTTGTCTCCTCTGACCTTCTGTCTCTGCATGGATCAAATCCCCCAAGCCCTCTACTTCTGTCAGATCCAGCTTTCCTGCATGGAACGCACGTCGGGTAAACTCACCTGCCTCGGCAGGCCGCAGTCCAGGCAAGCTCCCTGAAGAGCAAATACAACATCAACGAAGTCAGAGAGAATATCTACAAAAAAGATCTCAGGGACCAACTTGATACTGCCATCTTGTGGTTCAAAATGTACCCAGCAAATCAGTTGTCATGAGATCTCTGTGAATTAAACCCTGGGAATGTTTCAATAACGATAATAATCATACCAAGGGCTTGTAAAACACCATTAATGACAGCAGGTCCTCCATGTATGTGAAACTCAGCACTGTCCTCGCCTGTGAAACTGTGAGGGCCTGAAGGAAAACACAAAGTACATAACACTTAGTGAAAAGATAAGTAAATGGTTAAGATAAACAATACTTTATGTTCGTTGCATACGGTACATTATACAAAAGTTAGTTCCGACCGAGCAATCTGATTGGATGAGAGGCATCCATTGGATAAGAGTGGTCATAAAGGATGGTAACGGCACTGGGACATTTAACTACATGCATCACTCCATGTCCCTAAGTGTCGGTCGCAGTATGAGTGACAGTTGGTCTGTACAGTCCGCCATACTGACGAGAGCTTTCCATTTAAAGTTATTTGGGATGTAACCCCAGAACCAGGAAGTCAACGCAGATTAAGTGGAATAAGTGGAAATATAAAGAAATATAAAGAAAAATTACAAGACTGTTCACCCATCCATGGTTATTCTACTCACCTCTTGGCTACACAAACAAAAAAAATTGTGGAACTGTTGAATAAAAGCAGTATCACACTCGAGGTTGTGCTGTATTGCTGGATATAGCATGGCTTTGATGCATGTGATATTTATTAAATGATATAGCAACAATCCTGACGTGCATTTCCATATACTGTACCACCGTCACCACAAGTTTTTAAAATATAATTTTAAAAAATGTAATAAAAAAAGTAGAATAAAAATAGAAAAGGAGTTCAAATATTCAACAATAGGATCAGAGAATACAGAAAAAAAATACATATCACATATTTGGCAAATTGCAAAAGTAGTGCAGTTGGTAATAAATCATACAAAAGTGCTGTAGAATTTGGAAAAATGTTGTTAAAAAAAAAGTTAAATATATTTAGTGTTAGTGAGTGGCACTGCTCAGTTCTCATATGGCTCTGGGGTAACAGCTGTCCTTGATTCTGGATCTGAAACGCCTACCAGAAGGCACCGGGTCAAACACATGATGTCCAGGGTGAGATAGGTCTTTCTGTAGATTTGTGGCTTTTCTGAGACAGCGAGAGCCTAATAAGTCCTCCAAGGAGAGCAGTGAGCAGCTGATGATTTTCTCGGAGGTGTTAACGACCCCCAGAAGGGCCCTCCTGACTGCTACCAAGCAGCTGGTGTGCTACTATGAAATACAATACGTCTGCACGCTCTCCATGGACCAAAGGTAGGAGGACACCGACAGCTTGTTTTCCTGAGGATCCTCAGAAAGAGCAGTCGTGTGGTGTTAGTGGTCCAGAAGAAATCTTCAGCTATGTGTATACCCAGGAGCATAAAAAAGGGAACTGAACACACAGCCCTGTGAGGCTCTGGTGTAAGTGTAAGAAAGTGTAAAAAGAAAGAAGGAAACCAGACACAAGGAAGCCAGTTTTATCAGCTACTGTAGGTACATAAAAGAATCACCCGCCTTTAAAAATAAACACATTTTGTTGTTTTGCAGGCTGAAATGAAGACAGAAAGTTTTTGTTTATTCCGGCTATATTTCCTTAGTAAAATAACTTTTAACATCCAAGTGAAAGAAATAATGCCAACATGTCAGAAAAAAAAGAACAAGAAAAAAAAAACAGAATCAGGATCATCCTAAAAATGACTTGAAAACTCAGACCCTCCCTGGATTAGGACTTCGCTCCAAACTGGATGAGACCAGGAGGAAACTGGTGAGATAGGCTACCAAGAGGCCTACAGCAATTTTGAAGTAGTTGCTGAAATTTATGACACAGTGGGGTCATTGTGTGCATGCGACAACAATATCACAAATTCTCCACAAATGATGCTTATATGGACCAGGGTGCATGAAAAAAAGCCGTTCCTCAAGAGAGGCCATGACTGAGCTTTACAAAAACGCAGGTGCTCGGATGAATTCGAACGTCTAGATGTGCAAAGCTTTTTGTGCCATTGAGAAGATGATTAGCTTCACCTGATGGAGTTATGAGTCATTTTCAGGAGGGGTGCTCCTTTTCAAAATCAGTCATTCAGTTTTTTCTTGTCATTATTTTCCTGATGTTTTATATCTTTCACACTAAGTGAATACAGCTAGATGAAACAAAAATTGTGTCTGTCTTCATTTCAAGCTGTAAAGCAGCAAAATGTGATTATTTTTAATAGGGTGGTTCTTTTCTATACCCACTATATTGCTAAAACTGAGATGAAATCCCCTCACTGCCAGTGCTAACTTACGTCAGGGAGCGTCCCACACATGTGCAGAGGCAAAATTCACATTTATTCCGATCTACCCGTTCTCATTTAAATGACACAACTGTGTATCAGATACTGTATGTATTCAATCTAGGACTATATACAAAATGCCTGGGATCAATCTGAAAACATTAGATTTCTGCATTCAGACAGACATAAAAAATCAGATCTGTGTCACATTAGGGTAAAAATCAGATCTGAGTCATTTCATGCTGGTAAGGTAAAGATCTGATTTTTATGGCTGTCTGAACGCAGAAATCTAATGTTTTCAGATATTGGATTGATGACATTCACACATAACGCATCAAATAAGTTTGGCCAATCAAATGCATCATGAGGTATATTTTAATGGCAGTATTAAAATTATGTTTTTGTTCAAATCATGCAACCCTATTATGAGGTGCAAGAACAGGGCTAAAATGGCAATTTATGTCTTGCTATCATGTGTTCATTTATTTATTAATACAGTTGGATACACAACTTTGCATAACCTTGCTGCAAAATGATGAAACCAACCAGACATTTAATACGAGTTGTCATGCTCCCACAACCATCAAGTAGAATTAATAGTAGTTTACAGTAGATTCAGTGGGGGGTATCGATTCAGTTACATATCCGCGATTTTTTTGTGTGGCAATTCACATCTTTTTTTTTTTTTGCCTTTGAGATGGTTAAATGTTGCAGTTCCTGTGTGATCCTACAGGTGTTGTGAATTAAACTACTCAAACGTATGCAGGCAGGACAGCATTCTGTGTGGTAGAAGTGAATTAATTGCTAAATTTATTTAGAATTGTAAAAATATTTATCTGAAAATAAAATGACCATTAAATCAGGATAATTATAAAATCACAATACAAATCAAATGCACCTACATATCATGATAATACATACCATGCTGCTTCCCATCCCTAGTTTACAGCTTACATACGGTTTGGCATGCAAGTATAAACATGAAGGAATGTAACTAACAATATACAAGGGGCGTTCAAATCAAACCGGGACCTTGTGATTGAAGGCAGAAGACATAGAGCACAGTACAGTGATAAGACTATTAGCTACAGTAAAACATTTGAATAGAATGTTTTAAAGAAGGCCGTACGTGTGTAAATTACAATCCCGGTCGAGGTGGCTCTGAGCCCACTGCACTAGTTCCAGTGATCAATTAGTGAGTGGAACGGCTCATCCTTAAAAATCGACAGACAACTTGCCACCCACTTGTGGAAGACACGCATGTTTGTGAGAACTGTACACACAATCATACGCGAACACTACTTGCACACTACAGGAACTCAGCTGGGAGTTATTGCCACATTCTCCGTACAGTCCTGACCTCGCTCCAAGCCATTTCCACATATTTGGTGTATTAAAGGAGTTCCTAGGAGGCCGGCGTTTCTTATGTGAAGCAAGAAGTCAGATCATGGCTCTGGCATATTGAAAAAAAATTTTTATATCTTGATGGTATCCAAACAGTTGTCTTAGTGCTTAGCTCTGTCACCTTGGACCTCCAGGGTCTGGGTTCGATTCCCAGCTTGGGACTGTGTGCATGTTCTCCCAGCGCATGGTGGGTATCTTCCAGGTACTCTGGTTTCCTCCCACAGGCCAAAGACATGCAGATTAGGCTAAATAGTGTGTGAATTAATCTAAGCACTAGTGAAGCATTGGGATAAATGCACTAGTATATCAGGGGATTATATAGAGAAATAAAGGGAGATTTAGTCTCGTAACTGTGTTAGGTTATTCTGCACAATACCTAGTCCCGGTTCGACTTGAACACCCCAGGTATTTCGTCCTGAACCTGCAGGAATTCAGCAAACGTGCTGCATGAGTCCTTAGAGGATGCAGTTTTATCCAAACTAATCGGGATGGCTGATCACGCACCTGGAAACCACAGCACTAGGCCCCGGTCCAGCAGCTCGTGAGATGTGGGGTGCGTGATGCTGCGGAGGAGCGCAGTGCGGGGGATGAGCGCGCGCTTCAGGCCGGTCAGCCCGCGCAGAGCTCCGGCTGCACCAGCTCCGCTCACGCGCACCACGGCGACTCCGCACCGACCTCTTCCGGAAGACAAGGCGAAGATCGTGTCCTCACAGCCAGGGACAGCGACAGGACTACTGCTGCTGCACAGGGGTCTGACACGGCAAGCCTGGGCGGAGACCACAGGATACCTGAGGTACACTCCTGGCCTAGGGAAATTAATTTTTTTTAAATTATATTCTTTATAATATTTATTTTTGTAGATGTTTATCATGCGGGGATTTGAATAATACATACTGCACTATAAATCCGCACAGACCTTGTGACATTTGTACAGAGGACAATCCTCCTGCAGCAGCCGGAAAGCGTCATGGTAAGGATTTATGCTATACGGCTAAGGATGAGGATGCGACGTGGTAAAGATTACAATATAATACTTTCCAGGGTTACATCACTCGTAGTTACATGACGTCACTTTTCAGATTCTTTTTTTTTTTTTTTTTTTTTTTTTACCTCTAAACACGTAGCAGAAACTACAAAAATATATATCTATACATCCTCCAACACATACACGTGAAAGCGCGTCTTCCCGTTTAAAATCCAATGAAGCTGCGTGTGTTTGGTTTTTCCTCAATGTCATTGGTTCGCGTCCACATTACGTAATTCCGCAGACTCCTATGATTAGTTGTTAATGCCGTCAATCAAATCTAATCCCGCCTCTGTGCGTCCTTATAAAGTGTCCGTGTTGACACTGCAAATGTCAATATACAGTAGATAAAATATTAATATAAATAAATGAACAAGCAAACAAATAAATATCATTTTTAACATTATAAACATGACATAAATAAATTGTCTTTTATCCTCTATTTTTTCAATCAATTTACTAGTATATCTGTCAAATATCTGATATCTATTGACAGTCTATTGATTCAAGTACAGATTGTTCATTATTGTTACTTAGAAAGTTAAAACTTAACCTGCACAATTACATATTTCTCTAAAAACTATAACTCGAACAATTTTTAAATAGCAATAATAATAATAATAATAATAATAATAATAATAATAATAATGTTTTAGCAGTTTTGTCATCCTCTGGTTTGCTCATTGTAGTTAATGTCATAAGGAATTATTGACCAAATAAAATATTATTAACAGCCTACAAGAAACAGTATCCTAAATCAAGCACATGGGCAATAAAACACATGAACAATGAGCTGAGAGTACAGCAAGATCCCAGAGCTCATTGAGCATGGTGCACCTCTCTGCAGAGGTGGTAAGGCAGGAGGATGGTGAGTAAGCAGAAATTATATGGCTTGTCTTGCTTCCTCTCAGCACTGAGGGGAGGGTTTCTTTGTAGCTACAGGGCAATTGGGACAGAAATATGTATGGTCCTGTCTGTAGTTAGCAGTTTTGAGCACGGTTTTAGATTCCCCAGTCTCAGGCATGAGTATTACCACATACAGCTCCTTGTCTTATTTTAGTCTTGGTCAAAATCATTACACTCAGCACACACACACTCCTGTGCCCATAGTGATTTTAGTATATCAGGTTTATAATATTAATAATTTTTAAACATACTTTATGCAACTTATGCTGCGCTAGGATCTTAGACAATCTGACTTACATTTGAGTCAGACACAGTTTTTATTTCAGAGATTTCTTTGCGCTGATAAATGAAGCATACAGCACTTGTTCCTCCGTCACAGCCAGCGTCTCATTAGTGCCACCATTTTACAGAATGCACCTGCTGAGAAAAATGACTCACAAGTTTTAGTATTTAGTTATGAAATGATGCAAATGCTTCCTGATTAGATTAAAAGGGCCGAAAGAGGTCGACTGTACACAAACAAAACACTGCAGTGCAATTCCACAGGGACTGGTAAAATGATTGGCTTTGCATTTATAGTCTATGTCAAAATATTAACTGCATTATTTAACGTTCCTGTGTGGGAGTTAGAAAGGAGAAATTTGAGAAACTTCACTTTAGCTCTCCTTCTCTGTGTGTGTGTGTGTGTAATATAAATATGAGAATATCTGATACTTTTAGCCCTGTATGGACAGTTTACTGGTCCCCACAAGACTGCTTTTATAATAATCATAATAGTTCATACAACCCACTTATCCGGGGTTGTGGAGGCACTGGGAGCCTATAGCACCAGACAGGGTAATGCCAATGTATTGCAGGCACAGGTGCTAAATAATGACCCACCGTGCTGCCATAATAACAACATATAATAATAATAATAATAATAATAATAATAATAATTCAGCATGGTGGCTTAGAGGTTAGCACTGTCGCCTTGCACCTCCAAGATGCAGCTTCAATTCTTGCCACAGGTTTGTGTGTGTAGAGATTCCATGTTCTTGCCATGTTTGTTGGGTTTCCTCTGGGTACTCTTGTTTCCTCCCACCATGTGTGTGCCCTTCGATGAATTGATACCATGTCCAGGATGTAACCCACATGCCCTAAGTCTTCTGGGATGGGCTCCAGACTCAGTATACACAATAAAAAGGTATAGACAATGAGATAATAATAATAATAATAATAATGGTATTAATGGTATCAACAAAAACTAAAACAAAAAGACAGAAAATGTTTGAAGATGATGATAATGATTACTACTACTACTACTACTACTACTACTAATAATAATAATAATTATTATTATTATTATTATTATTATTATTATTATTTGTTTCCAAAAAAAAATTGTGTCCCTTTGGTTTGTAAGGTTAAGATGTAGATAAAGTTAATTAGCTGCATAAATAAATTCTGTGAATTAAAGATCCTCGAAAGGATAGCAAGACAAAAACGAGCGCGCGCGTGTGTGTGTGAGAGAGAGAGAGAGAGAGAGAGGCGATGTGTCACTTCTCTTCTTTGTCCCTCCTCCATAGTAAACCCTGTGCTGATCGGTAAGCGGTGGATCCGCACGCACACACAAACCCCCATCTACAAAGCAAGATGACCCACAAGCTTGCCTTCACGCGCCGTTTCATGTAACCCCCGTTAACCGGCACTCGGTGCATGCTCGTCCAGCCTAGGACACCGCATGCCCTCCCCTTTCCTCTGGAATAAAAAGCCCTAGCAGTCAGTCCGTGCTTCAGCAGCATGCCCGACAGTAACGGCGTCGATCCCGACGGCTCGCGCCACCGCCACCGCGCGCAGGCAGAAGCAGAAAAGCCGGAGCAAAGCGCCTCGTGCCAGCCGACGTCGTCTGGCGTTTTGGGTGAGTTTTTTTGTTTTGTTTTTCGCCTTGCACGTAGAGTAGGAGAGGAAGAAACTTGAAGCGCGAGAGGCAGTAGAGGGAAAGGCGCGCGCTCGGGACAGGTGGATGATGTGACGGGAGAACGTCATGAGGCGCGCGCGGAACGAACAATGCGCCTCTGCTATTGTGTCTCTGAAGTGCACGAGGAGCTCGCGAGACCAAGTGGACTGCTGCAGGCGGCTCAGGCCTGGAAGGTCATGCGCTGTATTGGATGTCAACATTAGGCTAAATTCAGCGTTCTGACAGGCAGCGCTCGCTCCGTGCAGCGGGCCACGAGATGCATAGCCCACATTCTGTTCAGGCTTTGTGCTGTTTATGGATCGTGCGGGCTCGTGCATGTTTCCTTCATGTTTCTGTGTAAAAAGCAACCAGCTGATGTCACGCGCGGTTTTTTTTTTATCTTTAAGCACTGTACATGCCTCGGCACGGTCTAGGTGTCCTACTGCAATTTTTTTGTTTTTGTCTTTGTGGTTTGATACTTCAGCGGTTTTTGTTTACCCTCTGTTCGGGCCCGCATCCTGCACTCATTCTAATGCGGCGCAGTGTGATGCATCAGCTACAAGACATCAAATGTGTGAATTTTATGTGTGTGTGTATTGCAACTGTTTATAGAGGGTACCCTGCATGCAGCACAGTTTTTTGAGCAGTCAGCAGGACAGATTGTACACTGTGGACAAGACAATCAGTTCACCCCATTAAAGGGTCCATATGCAACTCTGACTGTGTTTGATGTCATCCTTTTGGTATCTTCCATCACTGCTACAGTTTAATTTTACCATTTTAAAGGGTCCATATGGAACTCTGGCAGTGTTAGATATCATCATTGTGGTATCTTCCATCACTGCTACAGTTTGAGTTTACTATATTAAAGGGTCCATATGGAACTCTGGCAATGTTTGATGCCATTGTTGATGTATCCTCCATCACTATTACAGTTTGAGTTTACCATGTTAAAGGGTCCATATGGAACTCTGGCGATGTTTGAGGTCATCATTGTGGTATCTTTCATCACTGCTACAATTTGAGTTTAGTTAGTGTTTTGATACAGCAATGACATAGCTTCCAGTATGTCAACATCTGATGTTAGCTTAACTGTCAAATTACACAATAGATTCCTTGGCTTTACAGCAAGAAGCTGGGTGTAAAATGCCACAAACCTCTTCAGAAATGTTTTTTTCCCCTTAAATATGAGTTATATTAAGTTATGACTACTGCCTAAAAAAAAATGCAAATTGGCTTGAACTCTTTTTTTTTTTTTTTATTTTTTTACTTTTGATCATTTCCTGCTTATAATTTGTGACCTAAATTGATCAATTTGAAAATATTCAACATTTTACTACTTTCATTTCACACAGTGTGACTGCAGATCACCCCCCGATATATCTATCTGATATCACCCACGATATCCTCTCAAGGTTTCTTCCGATTGTCTTCTCAGGGTGTTTTTCTCTGCCACCATTGCCCTCGGCTTGCTCATCAGGGACAAACTGATAATTATGATTCATACATATATCCTCACATTTTTTATTATTTTATTTTGTAAAGCTGCTTTGAGACATTGGCCATTGTTAAAGTGCTATATAAATAAAACTGAATTGAATTTGTTCACTAGAATATTCATTTATATAAATCCATGAAAAAAGGACTGAGCTAGATTCTTTAGTATACCACTGTTTTTTCTGTAAATTGTCCTTAATAACCTAAGTATTTATTAGCAGTCTTGAGTTTCCTGATATTGTTTATAAATTCAAACAGCCTTGACCCACTCCTGATTACTTTATATTAAATAAAATTAAATTACATGATGTAGATTAAATTAAAGATATTGGAGCAAATGTTTTACTGCGACAGGCTACAAAGGGCCTACACTTTAAAAATTGGTTGTTTATGTAACAACTTCAGCAGCAACCTCATTTCCCATCTTGTCTCAACAAGTCATCATTCAGTATCTCATTCAGTTCTCATGGTTCATGCCTGAAGCTAGATGGGGTTTTTATGCTTAAATGATTCATAGGACACTGTGGCTTAGCAAACAAACATTCCATTGAAACTGCTCAGGTACAGGAAATGGGGGAGAAGTTTTCAGGAGAATTCTGGAGAATTATTCCTAAAGACTATGTTAAAAATACAAGTCTTCTTCTTTGAAAGCAAAATATGAACAAATGGCTCAAGACTTCCTCAAAGTAGTGCATCAACACATATTAACACTTGTTAAACATTACTAAAATAAAACACTTAGTTATTTAACCTGTTAGGAAGCTGGCCGAGTCTTTGCCGAGTAGGGGCCTGGGGCAAAATCCTAACAGAAAAAATATACAGGATCGATTTAAGGTAATGTGTATGTAAAGTCAGTTAAAAGCACTGAACATTTTTCTCCTTCTCCCATTAGATACGATGATTTAGAGAACATTGTAAAATTCCTCTTAGAATTTTAAAAGCATCATCAACTTTCCATCTTAAAGAAAGCCTTATACTGAAAATACCACTGCATATGCCACATTTTCTTTATGTTAAGCTCCGGTTATAAAATTGTTCTTATCTTACCTGCCTAAGCTGATGTAAACCCAGTGTTCCAGTCTGTAGGTGCAGAAAATAAATGTGCCTTCACTCACCAGATCTCATTCGTCTTTGTCTCAGCAATGTGAAATCATTACACCATATTTTCTTTCCTTTCTTCAGTATTTTCTATTTAGGATTTCTGTATAACTCAATAATTCAGAGTGTGGTGATAGATACGGGTGTTGTGCTGTTATCAAATTAGCTTGGATTCAATTAGATTATTCTTTCTGCTTTACATGTTTGCTTTGCTTACGGCACGCCGTGTCCGTTTCCAGTTTGTGGTCTGTCAGTCTTATTCAGCACCTGATATTTGTATAGCTTGGTTTTTCAAAAATTTTTTACATATTTAAATAGAGACTTTCTATTGCCGTTTGCTCTGAGAGCAGACTTTGTGCCTGGAAAATTTGTGTAAAGACCTCTTCTGTAGTCATATTAGCAAAACTTTAGGTTGTTTACCTACTACATATTGTTTTTCGTATTCTCTTGACTTAAATATATCTACGGCTGAATCGGAGCAGAGAATTAGTCTTGAAAAAGGCAGGTCTAATCCTCTGCCAAATAGCTTTTGTGCAACATTTAAGCTGACATATATACATAGAAATGAAAGAATCAGCTAAATGTCTAGACCTTTAAAATCTGAATAAAAATCATTGATGTAAAGGTAAGTTTTCATAAGCTCTGTCGAATATATGCATAGTTTTGTTGTTAACCGTTTCGCTGCCTAGATAACTGTTATCTGGCGAGATATATGTCAAGCGTTTAGAGAACGTGTGCCGAAACACTGTTTCTGTCCTCATCTCTCTTGGTACTATGCTCAAGGTCATATATGAAGCACAATTACACAAGCTCCTAGTATTTGACACCATTTAGATAGTGGCAAGTGAGAGGACACTGGCACAAATAGAAAAAAGAAAAAAGAAGCAGGAGCTAATGTGTTTATTTTCTCTCAGGAAAATGGTATGTGATTATGCACTTACTTGTCTTTACCTGGAAATTACTTTTTTTTCTGAGATGGAAGCAGATTTCAAGTACACGTCCCTCATTTTCATCATATTTCTGGTAAATTCATGACGAAGGAAAACACGGCAAGGTCAAAGCTTTTCAGTACCTTCAGGAGAAACCTGTTTAAGAAGCAAATCTATTTGTTGCAGAGATTGTATTATACAGTACACTCATCAGCCACTTCATTAGATGCGCCTTGCTAGTAGTACCGGATTGGACTCGCTTTTAACTCCCTCATAACTGCCTTAATTCTTTGTGGCATAGATTCAACAATGTACTGAAAACATTATTTAGAGATTTTGATCCATGGTGACATGATAGTAATACAGATTTGTCGGGTGAACATCCATGATGCTAATGCCCCATTCCACTACATCCCAAAGGTGCTCTATTAGAGTGAGATCTGGTGACTGTGGCGGCCATTTGAGTACAGTGGTTTCAAAAACCACTTTGAGATGATTTTAGCTTTGTGACATGGCAGGTTATCCTGTGTTAATAAAGGGATGAACATGTTCAGCAACAATATTCAGGTGGCATTTAAATGATGCTCATTTAGTATTGAGTGGATCGATGTGTGCTAAGAAAATATCCCCCACACCATTACACCACCAACACCAGTCTGAACTGTAGATTCGGGGCAGGATGGATCGATGCTTTTGTGTTTTTTTATGCCAAATTCTGTCCTGATGGAGCACATCTGCTTCAAGGTTCGACATGTTGTGCATTCAGATATTTTCTTCTGGATACCTCGGTTGTAAAAAGGTGTTATTTGAGTTAATGTTGTCCTTTCATCAGCTTGATTCAGTCTGGCTATTCTCATCTGACCTCTGGCATCTACAAGGCATTTCACCCAGAGAACTACCACTCACTGGATATTTTTTCTTTTTCAGACCATTCTCTGTAAACTTTGAATATGGTTGTGCATAAATAATCTCAGTAGATCACCAGTTTCGGAAATGCCCAGACCAGCCTATCTGGCAGCAACAACCATGCCACATTCAAAGTAGCGTGTTCTTTTTAATGCTACTTAAGTCTTTGATGTTGAGATCAAAAAGTCACAAATGCTGGTTGGTTTCCATCTAAAATATTGACAAATATTTTATCTTTTTTCAACCATTGTACAATTCTGCAGCTTCTCACATGGACACAAAGAGGGTGATCGCGCATCAAACATGTCAAGCATGTGAACAGGAGATATTAAACATGTAGCCAATGTTAGTATTCTACTCAGATATTGGGTTCCAGTTCACTGCTGGTTTTGTTACACAGGCAACATCTAAATGGGTTGGTTAAATCGGCCACACAGTTACATGAGTGACATTATGACTTAGGGCTACTCCAATTCCCAGTGCAATTCCCAGTGCTTACAGAAGAGCATTCATCATGATACAGCCATCCACAGCTGGTAACCAAGAGGGCAGATGTGGCCAGGCTCACCGGGTAGGAGGGATGGATACCCTCTCTCTATTGTCAATCTTAGTGATGTACATACACGCATGTGTAAAAGTTAGTAGCATGTTTTTAAAAAAAAAAATCATCTGATCATAGCGAGTTTAAGTATTAGGCAAATACAACATATAACTTTTTTTAACCATAACATTATTTACTTAACAGAAATTAAACTTTGACTAGGCCGATTTAAAACCTTGATATTTTTATTATTCAGCCGGTGACTTAGATTTACTTTTGTGCCTTGGTTCATTGTCCTGTTGCATGACACAATTTCGACCAAGCTTTATCTGTCAGACAGATGGCCTTACATTGACTGGAGGTCCATTGTTCTTTTGGCAATCCTTCCAAACAAACCATACTTGTTCAGTCTTCTTCTAATTATACTGTCATGGACTTTAACATTTAACATTCTCAGTGAAGGTCTAAGGTGCAACTCTTGGAGTGAATGTACTGGGAAGTCCACTCCTGGGAAGATTTGCAACTGATTTGAATGCTTTCCACTGTAGAACGTTCAGCTCCAAATTGTTCGGAAATGGTTTTATAACACTTTCTAGCCTGATGTGCAGCAACAAATGCTTCTCTAAGACCATTGCTTATGTCTCTCCCTCTTGGCTTTGTGTTAACACACACCTGAATGCCCCACACCAGCAAACTGCCAAGCTTTCTGCTTTTATAGAGGTCTGCACACCTGCTGATGATCAATTAATCACGGGCTGATGATTACCAGCACCTGGCTGCAACTTATCCTCTTTTTTTTCTTTTTGGATTCATTTTTGTTAAATAAATAATGACACGGTAAAAAAAAAAAAAACTTATTATTAAGATAAAATAAATCCTGTTTCTGTCATACACGAGAATATGGTTAAACTTTTTTTTTCTTATTGGTGGAAAAGTTTAAAAACAAACCTGCTTCCACTTCTCGAATGCATTCTGATTGTCCTTTATGCAATATCTTGTTTCATACTGTACACCTTCACGCTGTTAATATGTTAGTGTGTGTCCATAGAATCAGGCTCACTTTCTCATTTATAATTTAAGTTCACACGCACAAAGCTGTATTCAGCCACTGAGATACCGGGGAACTGCAACTCAGAGAATATCATATTGATTTTTAATGAGGATAACATACTCGTGGATGTGTGGTACATAGGATGTTATACACTCAACAGCCACTTCATTAGGTACATTTTGCCTTTGCCTTCAGAACTGCCTGTAGATTCAACAAGGTACAGTACTAGAAACATTCCATAGAGTTGTTGGTGTATATTGACATGATAATATCACAGATTTTGCTGCAGAATTTTTTGGCGGAACATCCATGATGTGAATCTCCAGTTCCACCACATCCCAAATGGATTGCGATCTTGTGACTGTGGAGGCCATTTGAGGTTACCTTCCTAGTGAACATATTGTCATATTCAAGAAACCAGTTTTAGATGATTTTCTCTTTGTGACATGGCGTCTTATTCTGTAGTCATAAAGAGATGGACATGGTCAGCAAGAATGCTCAGGTAGGCTGTGGCATTTAAATGATTGTTAAATGGTACTAAGGGCCCCAAAGTGGACCAAGAAAATATCCCCTGCACCATTACATCATCGCGAGCAGCCTGAACCGTTGACACAAGGCAACATGGATTCATGCTTTAATGTTGTTTACTCTAAATTCTGACTCTAGCATCCTAATGTCACAGCAGCAATCCAAGACTCAGACGTTTTTCTGGCAATGTTTTTCTAATTTGGTGACATCATGTGAACTGTAGCCCCAGTTTCCTGTTCTTAGCGGACAGGAGTGGCATCCCGCATGGTCTTCTGCTGCTGTGGCCCATCTGCTTCAAGGTTTGATGTGTTGTTTGTTCAGAGATACTCTTCAGCATACTTCAGTTGTAGTGAGATATTATTTGAGTTACTATTGCCGTTCTATCAGATTGAGCCAGTCTGGCCATTCTCCTTTTGACCTCTGGCATCAACAAGAGATTTTTTTTTTTTAATCGAAAAACTATCACTCACTGGATATTTTTTCTTTAGACCATTTTCTGTAAACCCTAGAGATGTTTATGCATGAAAATCCCAGCAGATGAGCAGTTTTGGAAATACTCAGACCAGACTGTCTGGAACCAACAACCATGACATGTTCAAAGCCACTTAAATCACTTTTCTTCACCATTCTGATGCTTGGTTTGAACTACAGCAGAACGTCTTGGCCTGCCTAAATTCATTAAGTTGGTGCATTGTGATTGGCTGATTAGATATTTGCGTTAAAGAGCAGTTGAACAGGTATATCTAATGAATTGGCTGGTGAGTGTATATAATATATGGCATGATTGAGCAATATTATCTATGGAGGTTAACTTAGTATGAGTATGTTAAAAAAAAAATCAGATACAGTATAGGTTAATAACTATAGTAGTTATGTGACAAGCTTGGAGTTTATTTGCATGCTGCTTGCTCATCGATACATTTCAATAGTGAGACATTTATACCTGCGGTGTGTCTTAATGTTTCAGGCTTAGGAGAATAATGTGTAATTGATTGGTGCACAGAAATAAGAGGCTTTGGTAGTATTTGTGCAAGTTTTTCATCCTTTTTTTAACATCTCCACTAACACAGGATAACATCTTACTAAAAAGGTCATTCGGTGAACGTTGAATAACGCCCTCACATTTCTGCTTTTTGAAGAAAATTTCCAACTCCAGCTGACCAAACGACCGAGCCTCTCAGACTGCCCGCAATGTGACGTGCCCTGTTTTCGCAGGCTGTTCTTGGAGCATTAGCTCATCACGCTCACCTGTCATTTCAGTTCTGCTTCTACTGAACACGAAGGATTATCTCTTAGCCAACAAAGGTCAAGTGCATTTGTTTTATGATTTTAACTGGAAAATGACCTGTTTAGGCAGCGTAAACACTTGGCTGTGTTCCAAAACACACTTCTAAAACGGTCCTCGTTGAATATGTGGCCCAAATGGGCAAAAGCAGGTAGAACACAGAAACAGTGGCAGAAGGCCCTCTGTAAGTGGTACATGGGTTTAAACGAGTTGACCATGAAGTGCCTGAAGTCATGACTGCTCTAGATTTCATATTTATTTATTTATTTATTTAATACACTGGTTTCTTTTGAAATTGAATAAAGAACACAGATACTCGAAAAGCTTAAAGATGGTACACTTTTTAAAAAGTCTTTAAAAAGTCTTTTTAAAAAGAAACTGCTCTTCAAACAATGTCAAAAGACGTTTATTTTTTCTAAATATCATCCATCTATTTCACAGCTGCTGTACAGTAGGTACAGGTTGTAATGTTCCTATTTACCGTCTGTTACTCACTTCATTGTACTATGTCATGTTGATGCAATAGACTTCTGTTTTTTGTTTTGGTTGTTATTGTTATTAGTATTATTATTATTGGTAGTATTAGGAGTATTATTCAAAGTCTTGCATCGAAAGCTTCCTTGGAGAAGCACCATATCTTTTCAAGCTATAACTTGTACAAGCTATATCATACCATAAATAGATGTGCTTAAATTCAGATTGATATGGAATTGCGAATAAATTGGCTAGGAAAGGTAGAAAAAAGTTATAACCATACACAAGATGACCACTTGGTATTGATTTCTGGTGCCAGCTGTCCGGGGGGAAAAACCTTTGAGAAATTGAAGAACTCTACTAAAAATAATGTATAAAATATGTGTTATACATTATATAAAATATTTTATATGTGTAAAATACACAAATATTAATGAGAATATATCAGCAGAAAAGTGACAAAAAAAACAATACAACTTTTATTTTCTTTTTTTATTTTGTACTTTTATAAAACGCTCATTGGCCATTTTAGCAGGAGCACCCAGAGTACAGGTCATTTTTTGGGTATACAATTTAATTAGTTAAATGTTTAATTAAATGTTTTTAAAGCACTGAATGCACCCCTTCTGTTGCTTTGTGCAATTTGATGACTCTTTTCTATTAATTGAGAGAGGACCATAATAGAACAACCACCGCCACCAAAAATAATTTATTAGGTCAGTATAAAATTCTCAGCAGTGACATTGACGTACTAATCGGTGTCATGTTGCTAGCAGTGCTTGTTAAAGCATCTCATTGTGACTGCTTGTTTAAGAGTATTGCACAGATGTAAAAAAAAAAAAAAAAATTTTTTTAATTAGGTGCATTTATATGGACCTTAATATTGCATTAATAATATGAATAATACCCCAATCGCTATAAAAATGCGTCCCGGTCCTGCTGTATCGGAGTGAATTTTCAATCAGAATGAGAGGGTTGGTGTAAACCTTTGATAATCTGTTCATATTATTAGCCATGTAAACACTTGATCAGATCGTTTCTCTCATTTCATCGTGATTAATATATGCTATCTGTGCGTGTATCCCTCACGTGGGCTTAGCATTAAGTAACGCGACAAGTTTCCGGGAAGAAAATTTTGTTTTCATCCCTGAATATTAATATAACTCCATCAACACAGCTCTTCCCCACCAGTCTTATTGTCATCCAGTGACTCTTTGGCAAGAAAAAGGCGCTGGTTGGCTTATGTACCGATCTGTACAGGACTTTCCATGTGCATCGAGATCCACGTGAATATAGCCTAGCTTTAAATAGAGCTGGGGATTTTTTTCATAATTAAATGAAATGATTGGAACAGAAACAGATTTGGGCTAATAATATTAAATGGAATGTTGGCATGTTCAAATGTTATTACTGACTCTTTTAATTCGATGTGATTTTGTTTATAAACATAATAAAAATCAAAGTACCCTGCATGATTCAAAAGCTTATACTGTAGATCCTCCTTAGCAATAACTTGAAGTACTTGATTGTTGTATCACTTAATCAGTTTCTCACTTCATTGTGGAAAAATTTGGGCATTTCTGTTGAAATTCTGTTTGGTTTTTGCCAAACATGGCACTGAGCGTTAAGGTCAATCAACTCCACTTTGGTCTTACGTGTCCATAAGACATTGTTCCAGAAGCCTTGTGCTTTGTTCAGATGCAGTTTTGTGAACCTTAGTCATGCTTCCATTTTCTTTTTAGACAGAAGAGGTTTTCTCTTGGCAACCCTTGCAAACAAACTGTACAGTCTTCTTCTAATTTTGCTGTCATTGACTTTTAAAATGCTCAATGAGTCCTGTCGGGTTTGCTTTGTAGTTCTCTGAGCATCGTACAGTCTGATCTTGGGATTAATGTCGAAGATTGGCAGTTGTCTTGAATGCTTTCCACTTGTGAATAATCTTTCTCACTGTAGACCAATTGAGTCCAAATTGCTTGGAAATGGTTTTACAACCCTTTCCAGCATGATGTACATCAACAGTTGTTTCTCTAAGACCATTGTTTATGTATTTCCTTTTTGGCATTGTACTAACACACACCTGAATGCTCCAGACCAGCAAACTGCCAAAATGTCTACTTTTATAGCGGTCTGCGCACCTGCTGTTGATCAATTAATCAAGGGCTGATAAATAGCAGCACCTGGGCGCAACTTACCCTCTTGAATCGTGTGGAAGGAGTAAGGGGGTACTTAGTGCTTCCCACATGTTTTTGTTCTTTTTGGTTTCATTTTTCTGAAATAAATAATTTCACAGTGAAAAAAAGTTATATGTTGGTGTTTGTTTGAGGTTGTATTCGCCTAATACTGAGACCTGCTATGATCAGATAATTGTTATTATATTTTGAAACAAAAACACATAGAAATAAAAGAGGTACTTACTTTTGAATGTGACTCTATATGAGGAAAACAAGAGGCAGATTTATTCAATATAAAATTCTACACTGGTGTTACTAGATACCATGTAGGTTTTTCAAAACAGGATTAATAAGTAGCAGTACATGTTGCAAATGCAATAAAGAAACAGCCATCATTATGCATCGCACATGGGAGTGCTCTATGGTTAAACCATTTAGTTTGAAAGTACTGGGATTTCCAGGGACATAGGTAGGGATAACTGTCCCGGCTTCCCCTGAATATGCCTTTCGAGAGATAGAAATCTGACAAAAAGTGAATATTCAGTTCTCATGGCTGGTGTACAGTAGTCTCAGCTGCCAGAGTTATATTGAGACGCTGGAAATCACCCACACAACCGACACTTCATGAGTAGAAAGTGCTAATGAGTGAGACAGCATCGTATGAGGTTATATTAGCTAGGATAAAGAGCAAAAGGTATGTGGCCCTAGGAATTTGGAATTAATTTTGGGGTACATTCTGGCCAATTCATGTAGGGGCACACGAGCATGTACTTAATCTCCGTGTCTTTGGACTGTGGGATGCAGAATGCCGGGATGAAATCCGCAAAGCGCAGGGAGAACATGCAAACTCTGCTAACAGACCTGAGGTGGGAATCAAACTCTTGACCCTGGAGACGGCAGGCCACAGTGATAACCACTACGCCATCGTGCCGCCAAATATCTCTTCAGAGATGTGCAATTTGTACAGAATTGAAAAGTCATATAAACGTTTTTTTAAAAAATATAATTCAGCATTTTATCCTCAGCAGGAATTTGTCAGTCAGAATTACGTCATGTTTAACCCTGTTGTATTTGAAAGACGAAGTGTGAAACCGGACACCCCTGTGTTCAGGTTTTGTTAGCAACTTGCTAGGCAGCTAACTTAGATAAGTGATGGATATTTTCTTTATCATGAAGTAAACTATCTATTCAGTGTTTTAGATTTATCAAAGGAATATGTCTATATGTTGATTCATCTAAAGCTAATACTTGTATATACAATATAACCTACAGTGGTGTGAAAAAGTGTTTGTCCCCTTACTGATTTCTTATTTTTTTGCATGTTTGTCACTCTTACTGGCCTAGTCAACGTCCTGACCAATTGAGATGCTGTGGCATGACCTTAAAAAGGCCGTTCATGCTCAAAAACCCTCCAATGTGGCTGAATTACAACAATTCTGCAAAGATGAATGGGCCAAAATTCCTCCACAGCGCTGTACCAGACTCATTGCAAGTTATCGAAAACGCTTGATTGCAGTTGTTGCTGCTAAGGGCGGTTATTAGGTTTAGGGGCAAACACTTTTTCACACAGGTGTATGTAGTTTTGAATTTTGTTTTCCCTTAATAGTAAAAAAAACCTTTCATTTAAAAACTGCATGATGTATTTACTTGTGTTATCTTTGACTTATATTTAAATTTGTTTGATGATCTAAAACATTAAAGTGTGACAAACATGCAGAAAAATAAGAAATCATTAAGGGGGCAAACACTTTTTCACGCCACTGTATTTAAAGGTTTTTCTTTGTTTACGTGTATTTTGGTGCTGTGATGTCAATTTAATGTATTGAATTGGGATCATTTTATACAGTACATTGAAGGAACTCTATTTGGGAGTCATACTTCAAGTTGTCTTCTCTTGCAGTGAAAAGACACTCTCCTCATTTACCGTTGTAAAAATGGTAGCAGAACCAGAATAAAGGGTGGCAGAACCAAATAATGTTTACAAATCCTTTAAATGAACCATTATTTCCAGCTTCATACATACACGAAATCTCATTCCAGTTCAGTTGCATGTATTTCCCTTCATTCAGATCACTCTGCATTCACTTATTTACATGACAACAATCCCAGATGTTGTTTCAGTCACACTCATTGGTCACACTCATTCAGTGTAGAAAGAAACACTATTAATTCACCAATCAGGCCAGAGATTAGCCAATGATTCGGTTATACGACTTGATTATTCTCTCATCTCTCTTCCTCATTTACAGCGTTCCGCTGTCACTCACGTGACGTGTAACACGGAGGCAGACCTAAATAGACTAGTCAGTTTGTTTGGTGAAGTTGCAGTAATAT
Source organism: Clariallabes teugelsi (assembly GCA_030014215.1). Lineage (NCBI taxonomy): Eukaryota > Metazoa > Chordata > Actinopteri > Siluriformes > Clariidae > Clariallabes > Clariallabes teugelsi. The sequence continues at coordinate 7,438,043 of JAQMYG010000007.1, forward strand.
GCTGTTATTTTCGTGCCAAAAACCTTTTCACTAAGATTTTAGCTTCACTCACTCAACCTTTGACTCGCGTGAGCTTCGATTTTTCTTTCCTTTCGCTCAAACTGTATTTCCACTCTCTTAATATCACAGTGCTGTACTCGCTCAATTCCAGCCGATATGAGGCTAAAGTAGGGACAATACCAGCCAGTCAGAGGCTAGAGAGGGGTACTTTCTAATAACCTGTTTCTGATGGGCTCCTTTCAGTGCTCTCTGTGTCCCCTCAATGCGCTTGTGTCAAACCATTACATTTTCGTCTGTTGCTGCATTTTGCAGCTAGTATATATATACTTTGGGTTGTAGTGTTGTTAAATTTGTCCGTATAAGGTTGTCCTGTGCACACACAAGACAGAGCAAAAAAATCTTTGACAACATTACATTCAATATTGTAAATGATGTATTTTCAATCTAAATAATAAACTCTGTGACATTTACCTTATGCGGATAAAAATAATAATTATATAAACTAATGCATACGGAGATGAAGTACTGTAGTTGTCTAAGTGTATTATGTTTGTCAGCAGCTTTGTCAAGGGTTGTGACTTTTTTTTTCGCAAGAAAGGTGAAAAACCTGCATAGCCAGTCTTTTTTTTTTCTTTTTCTTTTTTTTTTTACTTGAATGTAATAAATGGTGTGGTTGAAAGAAATGAGAATTGTGTGAGCGAATCGTGATCTCAATTCCCATGGAAAAAATTTTATCATTCGACATTTTTAGGAACGCTCATGCAGCCTTAGTAGCCAGTAAGAATACATGCTGTTTAAAACTTTTAAAAGTTGCTGACTGCAAATGTGATAAAACTGGCCAACACTTCTGTTGTGGTTGTAACCAAAGAAGACAAATTTGCAGGATAGTGTTGACATTTCAGCACTTTGACTTGTGACGGATGCAGCATTTGTTTTACTTTGTTTACTGTTAACTTGTGAACTTTTCACAGGGATGGAACTGGTATGCAAATAATGCAAAAATCATTAAAAGTGCTAATTAGTTGCTGATGATGGTCTAAAAAATTATGGCGGTACTTCGTCATATAAATCCGTTCTGTTCTTAAGGCGAAATTTCATATTGCAAAATGCAATTTCCCATAGGGAATAATGTAAATGCAGATAATCGGTTCCAGCCACCCTAAAATATTACCAATCTTACCCATTTCTAACACTATAATCATATTTTTGCATCTAAGAACAATCAAAACATTTAAAAAAGACATGTAAATAAAAACCTAACTTATCCTTGATTTATGATTCCTCTTGGTACCGGCTGCTTTAAACATGAAATTGAAATTGGTTTCCTTTTTTTCTTGCTATCATCCTTGCTAACATTGTTGGCACCATAGTGAAGACATAGGTGTACTGTATGCTAGGTCTTCACTAAATCGTGCACAAAATGCAAAAATAAGGTAAACTCGTCTTGCTTGGCTTTCCACTGTCACAAACATGTTTTAAATGGCTCTCGGATGTACGCGCAACTTAGCCGCTGTTTGGTCGCTCCTATGCTGAAAATGCTTCATTTGCCGAGACAAATTTCTTGCAAATTTTCAATTCGTAAGGCGACAATTCATGAGGTGGGGCTTTTCGTATGCCAAGGTGCCACTGTAGTAAAAAAAAAAAAAAGTTCTGTGCAAAATGTTCTCTGTGGCGATCCTGACATGTTTAGCCGTAGCTTGAAATTAAACTGATTTGAATGATGATCTCTTGGTGGCAGTGACTATTGGTGGAAACGGGAATGCCAGTTTTGGTACTAATTTACTATACATCTGGTACTGAAATTCAGTATCTGAGAACCTTGATTTGTTAGTGAAATTCGGATTATCAAGCAAGATGGAAAGAAATTGAACAAAACATATCAGGGGCAATTCCAATACAAGTACGGTTAGGGAATTAAAAAAGAAAATAATAATGAAGGACTTGAAAGAAAAAGGTAATAAATGGATCAATCTCTCTCTTAAAATATGGTTGAAAATTGTTAAGAAAAATAACTTAATAGAAGAGATAAAGATATTGAGATGATGCCCCTATGATCTCGACTTTACTCCAAATAAATTCGCTATAAATTACCGGGGATGGGCAAATCGGGCCTTACTTCATGTACCTTCTTTAATCATGATTTTCTCACACATTAAATAATAATTAGAACAATAGTGATTTTTTTTTTCAGATTTCTCCAGGTTCTACATTATATAAAACATTCTATAACCAAAAGTATTTGATCATGATCTATTGAAGATTTTTCTTAGTGACTACACAATGAACTCGGGGCTTAAGGTAATTTCAAGACTTTACAGGGGACTTCAAAAGGAAAAAACTATAAACACCACATACAGTATACTGTATAAGACAAAAATGGGTAAGAGATGCAGGCAAAAATATATCAGAGACTAATTGGACAAAGTTTTGTGAATTTTAATGATAACGAGCTCAGTGTCTTGGAGAACATTTGCCTGGAAAAGCCTCAGTAGATTTTTTAAATTCTCCAGCTCAGAAGATCCATCATTTGTGATCTTCCAGTTGATGGAGAAATTGCGGTTCTCATAACTATCACTTGTTCTGTTCCTGCCAAAAAATTTATATTTTTTCTGTCTAAAATCCACACAGAATTAGTAACAATATTTGGGAAAAGCATTAGTTTTAGTTGGGATGAGTTCTTCTTTGGGTTTCCACAGTCTTGAATTTCAAATCAAAACGTCTCTTTGGATTGTTAAGTGTAGCAGCTAGAAAAGCTATAACAAGGAAACAAGGTGTAAACCAGATACTCCAACTATTGAAGATTGGTATTATATAATTTATGACATTTTTGTATTGGAAAACATCTTATTTTCTCCATGAGGCTACAGTAAGATAAATCTGAAAAAATCTGGGGGAAATGGAAGCACTATAACTCCCCGAAACACCAATACAAAATACTTAGTTTTTTTTATTAATATAACTATAATATAATTATAGTAATAAATGCACCCTAGTATGTTTTGTGTAATATAGTTGTCTTTTTTTTTTTTTAAGAAAAAAAAAATACATAACTGTAGTACATGAGTGAACTGTAAAGGAAAAAGGGGGGTTTTCATTGTATTAAAAGTTGTGTATAATTTTGGAAATGTTATCCCCAATAAACTTTGAATAAAAATAAAAAAAGAAATATCATCTGTTACGCTTCACATGCCTTCATCAGACTAATGAATTCCATATGGACGCTAGACTGTAACTAACTGATGAGTTGTGAGGTCTGGTGTGTTTTGATGCTGCTGATACTGAGAGATTTTTGGTGTGTGTGGCTATATTATGGAGATAAAGCCAGTGTTTTGATCTGGAGTGTCTCCAAGATGCCTAATAACGAGTTTTAATCTCAAAGAACATGTTTTAACAGTCTCTCGAGTTTTATTTATTTCTTTTTCTCTCATATTTTTCTGAAACTGTAGTATGCTAGGCACATTAGCTCCCACCCACTCGTGATACTGAAGCCACTCAGAATGTTTTAGTTGCAGCTTTTGCATACTGCAAATGATGATGTCTTGGGAATTGTAAACAGTCCTTGACTGTTGAGGTTCAAGTTCAAATTTTATTTTACTGTATTCTTGCGTGTTCGTGTATTTGTAAATGTATGAGGGCGCAGTTGATGGACATCCGCTGTCTGTCTTCATGTAATATGAACGTAATCTAAATCTAAATCACCAGTTTCACAAGTATTATTCTATTTTATCCTCCATTTTATTATGGGGGAGTGGTAGCTCAGGCAGCTAAGGCTCTAGGTTGTTGGTTTAGGGATCTGAGGATCTAGGTTCGAGCCCCATTGTCCACTGTGTGCAGTGCCAGTCCCAAGCCCAGTTAAAATGGGAGGGTTGAAGGGCATCCAGCATAAAACCTGTGCCAAGTTGTTGTGCGGATTGATGGTCCGCTGTGGCAACCCCTCATTTCAACTGTCAAATGAAAGGGCATGCATTAAAAGAGGCTTACCTTTTACTCGCTTCTTGTGAATATCAAATGGGTTGCAGCATCTGTCTCGCTGAAGGAACTC
>JAQMYG010000007.1:7485078-7502772 GCA_030014215.1 Clariallabes teugelsi
CACACACAGTGTGTGTGTGTATATATACAGTGTATATATATATATATATATATATATATATATATTTATGTGTGTGTGTGTGTGTGTGTGTGTGTTGTTTTAGTGAATATTCTGATTCCTGCAGAACACAAACAACGTTTCTAACAGTTTAAAGGCAACAACAGAAATAAAAATAATGTATCATACACAGAGGTATATAGTGCATTAGTGGCTCAGTGGTAGGTTTCTCGCCTGCCATGTGGAAGGCCTGGGTTTGATTCCCAGTCAATGCCCAAACTCCAGCCACTGGTTGCAGTTCTGGTCTCAAGCCTGGATAAAATGAGAAGGTTGTATCAGGAAGGGCATCCGGCATAAAACCTGTGCCAAGCTTGTGTGTGGATCGAGTGGTCTGCTGTGGCGACCCCTTGCCTGGAGCAGCCGAAAGATCAAGAACAACATTTTAAGATCAGTGTAACTTCTGTGTAGTATATCTCAAAATACACACAAAACACTTGAAATCAGCTGAAATCACTGAGAAATGCAAAGATTTGTCTGTTGCTCCCAGACTGCATGGGAAACCCTAACATACTTAATTTTACAATTGAAATGGTTCTATGCATCTTGCTATAAAAACGTGATATGGGTGGCTGCTGAGTATTTTGTAAACTAGTACTGGCAATATTATGGAACCAGTATGTCTGCAGCTCCTTTCCCAAGCATGGGGCAGAGTGGTTGTTTCCCCAATGGGCCTCTATTAGCATTGGTAAGTTTTTTTGACCATTAGATGCTAAGAAGGTGTCATGAGTATGTCATGACATACAGAGTATGTCTTGCCAAGGTGCATGAACTTAAACCAGACCGAGTGAAAGCTGCAAGTCTGTGACGGCCGCATTTCCTGTTGCTGTGCTGTGCAAACTGAATAAATGCAAGCCTGGAGCTTGCCTGAAGTTCTGCCAGACCCACGTGATTCATTAGCTTGTAGAGCCACCGTTAGCAGCAATAACTTATTATATCAGTTAAGAATGAGAATTTTGGCTCATTCTTCTTTACACCATTGCTTCTGAATTTCAATCGGGTTGAGGTCTGGACTTTGACTAGGCCATTCCAAAACCATGATTTCTTTGTTTTTCAGACATTCTGATGTAGATTTACTGGTGTGCTTCAGATCATTGTCCTGTTGCATGACCCAATTTTACAAGTTTTACTTGGTTTCACATTTGCCTTTAGAAAAATGGTATAGTGAGGAGTGCATGTTCAACTCAATGACAGCCAGGTCCACTGCTGTGCTTGAGGTGTTTCTACTGAAAGACACTTGGCTGCCTGGGAAGATTGGCATCTGTCTTGAATGCTTTTCACTTGTGAATAATCTTTCTCCAAATTCCAAATTGTTTGGAAATGGTTTTAAAGCCCTTTCCAGCACCTGGCTGCAACTTACCCTCTTAAATCCTGTGGAAGCAGTAAGGGGCTACATAGTATTGGCCAAAGATTTTTTTTAATTCCTTTTTATTAAATAAATAATGGCTAAGTGAAAAACGTTATATTACATATTTGTTTGTCTGAGGTTGTATTTGCCTAATACTGAGGCCATCTACAGTATGATCAGATGATTTCTTTTAAGATTTTACACAAAACACATCAAATTCAAAGGGGGGTACAAACTTTTACACATGACTGTGAGATTTCTAAGCAGGTTTAAGGTAGGTTAGTTTAAAGCTATGCTCTTCATAGGTTAGATGTGCGGAATTAAATGCATCTTACCATCTTTCTGACATGAGATTGGGTTTGTCATTATTTAACACCATTGTATGTTTGGGATCATCTGCAATCGAATATATTATGGCAGTAGGAGGGAATATTAGTAGGAGAATTTATTCCTCGATACCAATATCTCACAGTGTGTATTTCTCATTTCAGAAGAGCGCAGCTACCTGCATATGCCAACTGGTTTCCTCAGCCACAGGTGTTCAGTATGCTAACCGGCTTCATCGATGGAATTCTCTGTTGTTTATCGGGGAAGTCTGCGAACATTGTGGTCCCTGTTAGAACATCAGAGCCTGCAGAATGTTTCAAGTTTGTAGAGGTAAAGCCTGGTAGAGTGATGCGTATTTGTCATATTAACCCTCAGCGAGCTGAGACAGAGGAACCAGAGACAGGCGACGTGGGTACTGTGAGCTGTAAAAGGAAGATCACTATGTATCACAGCGGACAGTTATTCATTGAAAACACGAGTGAGGCAACTCATCCAGAACGTGTGGCCTGCGAAAATGGAGAGGGTGTCGTGGAGCTGCACAGTAACAACACAGAAACAGGACAGGTGGTAGAGTCCAGCATGGCAGTAGCACATGAACAGCCACAGCGTAAATGGTGCAAGCCCAAGCGTACCGTGATGATCGATTGCGAGCGCAAGATCACTCGGTGCAAGGAGACACACCCTGATGTGGCCTTGTTCTTCATTCATGGAGTAGGAGGCTCCGTAGATATTTGGGAGAGCCAGCTGGATTATTTCTCTCAGCTGGGTTATGAGGTGATTGCGCCTGACCTAGCTGGCCATGGAGCGAGCGCTGCACCTCAGATCACAGCTGCGTACACGTTTTATGCCCTTGCTGATGATGTAAGGCTCATATTTATGAGATACGCAAAACAGAGGAATATTCTCATTGGGCATTCGTATGGGTAAGGGGTTGATTCTTTCTCTAATATTATTCGTTTAGTTTTAACATTAGTTGTGGAAAGGTTTTACGTTGTCTTTTCCCTCTAGTGTGTCTTTCTGCACCTTTCTGGCTCATGAGTATCCAGATCAGGTTCATAAAGTGGTGATGATTAACGGTGGAGGACCTACAGCCCTGGAACCCAGCCTCTGTTCAGTCTTCAATCTGCCGACATGTGTACTCCACTCATTGTCTCCATGCCTATCTTGGAGCTTCCTGATGTAAGATTTTTGTTGAAGTAACATTTTCTCAGCAAGTCTTAACAAGTTGTTCTAGTATATTATCATCATTCCCATTCTGATTCTCTGGACTCTAGGGCTGGTTTTGCTCATCAGGGCACAAAGGAAAAGAAACTTCTGAAAGAGAAAAAAGCCTTCAACGTATCATCTTTCGTGCTGCGTGCAATGATGAACGGGCAATACTGGCCAGAGGGGGATGAAGTGTACCATGCTGAACTCACTGTGCCAGTCCTCCTGATACACGGCATGTATGACAGGTTTGTGCCATTACAAGAGGACCAGCGCATGGCAGAGGTAAATTTTTAATGCTCCGTAATCGAAACACTCCATATTCCAGATCAACTATAGTGTATGAATGTTATAACCAGTCCATAACTATTTTAATTATAATCAATGTCTTGACAGATATTGCTTCTGGGATTCCTGAAAGTCATTGAAGATGGAAGCCATATGGTGATGATGGAGTGCCCCGATACAGTCAATACGTTGTTGCATGAATTTTTTCTCTGGCAGCCCGCAACCGCCTCCAAACGCAAACAGGAAACAGTAATTCCAAATGCTAGCAAAAGCAGCACCTACAGCGAAATGTCAAGGTTGACAACTGAGACTGCAACCCTAGAGCAAGACTCAATAACTCTACCAAAGATTATAAAATGTACATGATTACACAATGAAAGATCTACTAGATTTGGCATGATAAGAGAGCACAGCAGAGGTGTTCAATAATGAGAAAAGGTGTGACATTTTCTACAGTCAGTATTTGAACAAGTATTTGAAGTACAGGTATTTTTCCAACATTCACTACCACACATTTGAAATGACATGAACAAGATGTGATTGAAGGTGGAACGGTGGTGTAGTGGTTAGCACTGTCACCTTGCACCTCCAGGGTCTGGGTTCGATTCCCCCCTCTGTGTGCATGGAGTTTGCATGGAGTGTGCTTGGTTGGTTTCCTCTGGGTACCCCGGTTTCCTCCCACAGTCCAAAGACATGCACATTAGGCTAATTGGTGTTCCCAAATTGCATGTTGTGTGTGTGCCCTGTGATGGATTGGCACACTGTCCAGGGTGTACCTCACCTCGTGCCCTAAGTCTGATGGGATAGGCTCCAGGCCCCTGCATACAGGATAAAGCGATATAGACAATGAAGAAATGTAGACTTTCAGTTTTAACAAAGAACTGTTTAGGAATTATAGCCATGTTCACTGAGATAGTAGTCTGTTGAGTTGAGTACAGTTGGTGAGACAAGGACATGACCGCGTGAAATTGCATGTCATGAATGTAAATACCTCAAGAAGCAAACCACTGGTAACACTCAAGCTTCTTGTTTAGATACAAGATTACTGTACTTTGTACCAGAATGATTGAAAGAGAAGAATATGCAGAAGGAAATGAAGGGCTCATGAGCTCCAAAACATAGCACTTTATATGTTGTACTGTATATGCAGACAGTGTACGGTATCCCTGATGTTTATTGATGATGTGACTGCTGATAGAAGTAGCAGGATGATTCCAGGCTTCAACTCATAAAGTCCCTAAGTGACATCTAATGAAAATCCTAACGCAGTCATGTGACAATCTGTAAATCTGTGAACGCATGACACAATTTTGAAAATAGTGTCAGAACTAGTTAATTTTAACAAGTTTGTTTTTTGTTACTGAAAATAAATTCCATCCTATTTAACAATTCGAATGGTTTAATAACACCTCATTTTATATTTAACCTGCTCTGACTGGATTTCTTCAACAAATTGATATAAAACAAATTAGGAATACCACAGAGGGCTTTTATCCCTAAAATTGTCTGGGGAAAATGGCATGTGACATTTTAAAAATGTGTTCCATGTGCTCTTTTTGGTCTGTTGTCCTATAATTTCTCGAAAAGGAGAAATGGGTCTGGTTAATTCAAATGCTGCAAACAGATAGGAAAGTGTTTCTGAGCTGCTTTTTCCTGGTGACACAGTGGCATGTGGAATTTGCACATTCTCCACGTGCTCTGGTTTTCTCCCATAATCCAAAGACATGCAGATTAGGGTAACTGGCTCGACTCACATGCAGATTCTGACACCCACCTGCTAGTATTACCTGTGTGGTCAACTCAGTGACGCTCCTCACTCTGCTCCAATGTTTTGGCAGATGTGTTATTATCACATAGTATGACGATGCTGCCTACTGTTGCACTTTGAAGGACAGCTGCTACACCAGCCACTGCTGACAAACCCAATATAATTTTTTTTTTATATATGTAGATGAGTGAGTTTGTCCAATCTGTGAGAATGGAGGGAGTTGGTAAAAAAAAAAATGTAAAATGTCCATATTTAATGATATTTTTGTTTAACCCATTAAAGTTGAGTGTGTATCGTTTTGAAAATGACTTTCTTGAATTTTAATAAGTTATAATACTCAAAATTTGATAACCCATCAGATGAATGAAAAGACAACGCATTCAAAAGATTCCTTTGACTCACTGTACATGAAAAAACTGCCGATTCAACAGTACCACCTTCTGGTGAGGTGCTGCCACTGCAGGGTCCAGGGTTGTACTAATTTATATGGAGGCAGATCGGTCTCATAAATAATTCACACATTAAAGGTGTGCAAAGTTGAGCTACTCGAGCGCTCCTGCAGGGCTGTGATTGGTTGAATGGTGAGGTCGCATCTGATTGGCTAAAGAGTACGAGTGCCGTATTTTTGAGACTTTGCTGGCACGTTGGAGTCAGGAAAGTCTCAAAAACACAAATCCAGCGATATTCACACACGTAAGTCGATTTTCACATGCACAGTCCATGATACACTCGTAAATTTTAAACATTCAAAAAAATTTGTACATATGTGAATTGTATATTATGAATATGTATATATTTATGCACATGAATGCGTGTTGTTTTTTTTCCCGTGCATGTGAATTGGGTTACGCACGTGAACATCGTGTCTTTTGTGTGAATTAATGAGACCGATCTGCCTCCATATAAATTAGCCCCGGAAGTAAAGGGGGCATCATTCTCAACGAGGGTGTATTTCCACAACAGGCTCTGGATCACTAAATCAGTTCAAGATGTTTTCTACTGCCTTTTCATGTACTGTGCATCTCATTTTGTCAACTCCAAATATGGACATGCATTTTGTTAGAAAAGACCTAGGCAAATAGTTATATATTATAAATATTATTATGCGATATGAACCAAGTCTGCCAATCATCAGTGTGACCGATCTCTACTTTTATTACCTTATTATAAGCCCATCTGCGCTATTTTCTTGTGTAATTTCTCATTTTATCTGGTAATACTTTTGCAACCATAAATGAGCCAAAAATTATATTTAGCACACCACAGTAAAACCTTTTCTGTTCTAGTTATAAATATTGTTTGTGGAGGCTGTTTTTTGCTTGTATATCAAATATTACTTATTAAATGATAAAATAATCAAAATCCCATATACATTTTCAACACAAAAGGAAGAGAAAATTTAATGTGATGGAAGTCACTTTTATTTACATCAATTATGTTTTACTTCAGAGGAATGAAGCGGGAGGAGTGGGTGGCACCAATACCGGGGCGACCGTGCTTAACAGGCTTGTATGTAATGGAGAATTCTCCAAGGTAATGACCAATCATCTCAGGCTGCAAGAAGAAGAAAAGAATTAAGTTAAATGCACAAATAAACTAAATAAAATAAATGAACATAATTAACTATGTTCATATAATACAGCATAAGGAGATTAAGATTCAATTATTTGTCCGATGCTCTTTACAGCATAGTGAAATGATTTTTCCACATATCCAAGTTATGAAGCAGGGGTCAGAGCGTCCAGATTACAGAGCCCCTGGATCAGTTAGGGTTAAGAGCCTTGCTGGGTCAGAGGTAGCTCAGAAGGCTCAGGCACAGAGTTACTGATCGAAAGGTCAACAATTTGAGCCCCAGCTCCACTAGGTTGCCATTGTTGGCCCCGTTGAGCAAAAGGACCCTTAACCCCACCTGTTCCACGGGCGCTGTTTCATGGCTGACCCTGCGCTCTGACCTTGCTTACACTGGGATATGCGAAGAATTTCCCTGTGCAGTAATATACATGTGACATAGGGCTTGAACCCCCAATCAGTAACCCAAAGCCTAAACCATTAGAGCCACCACAACCCTACATTGGGCATCAAGAAAACCCCCTTCTCCGTTGTACCATAACTGAACACAAACTAATATGATAACATGAATCATCAAAAAACCATTTGATAATGCTAAACATTTGCCTGCAGGTTAATACTGCTCTAATCCCCCTATAAAACACAGAGTATAATAAAGCAGTTCCCCTTAAATCATTATAGCATACCCATAACCTGTTTAGCAGCCTGTACGCACATTAAACTTTACATAAAGCCCAACGTTTCCCAGTGCCTCACCTTGATTTCAACCTGGTTGAAGGTCTTGCCGTTGTACACGCCAACCATGGAGCCCACCATCTCGGGTAGGATGACCATGTCCCGGAGATGGGTCTTCACCACCTCTGGCTTTTCCATAGGAGGGGCTTCCTTCTTGGCCTTGCGCAGGCGTTTCAGGAGAGACTGCTGCTTCCTCCTCAGGCCACGGTTCAACCTTCTCCTCTGGCGAGCGCCATACAGCTGCATGAGCTGCTCACTGAATTAAGAGACAGTAAAGCCAATTACTTTTCCACACAACAAAAATTACCTGATTACTTTAACGGGAAAAGGAGCACACAGTTTCAGATGACAAACTGAATCATGGGTGATTTTTAGTACCATTTTTAAAAAGAAAAATTGCCAGAGATACAGCTGAAACATGCGAGATACTGTAACTTTGATTCCAATTCCACAGCAACAGTTATAATCAGAATTTGAGTTTTGTAGCGAGATATAGTTTGCAATAACAGAAATTCTATCAGTCTGCTTATTACGCTCAATCCTCTTGAGATTACAGTTTAAATGACATGGATCTTGCCTCATGGAAAGTTGTGATTGTCAAAATGTAACTGCAACATAAAAGGTGTAATAAGATTTAAAATGCTTCTTTTGATTTAGAACTTAATCAAATTATGATTTCATCCACCAGAATTTTGAGCATCATTGTAGTTTATCCTAGTACTTATTTTAAATACTTGTATTTTTTTTTAAAAAGCGTAACACAGAAACTAGATTCCCATCTAAAAGTGACAAGTCCAAATCATCTACTCACTAGGACATGTCCAGGAGCTGGTCCAGATCCACTCCTCTGTAGGTGAACTTCCTGAAGGTACGCTTCTTCTTCTGCTCTGTGTCCGCCTGTAATCACAACAAATTTATTTAACACAAGCTTCAAATGTAAGGTGGTTGTCTATGGAGGTTGTGTGTGTGAGAATGTCTCTACAATACAATATAAAGAGAATGAGAACACTGGTGTAACAGCGTGAACACAGGCCCGACTAGCCTAATGCTCATCTTATTTTATATATAAATCCATGTAAACCATAACTAACAAATATTGAAAAACTGAAAAAATAAAACATTTATTTTAATATGAGCTATGTGTCTCTTAACACACAGACTAGCGCAGCTCCGGTCTGTGAACCGGGACTCTACGCGCTAGCAAAAATATCCACATGAATATAATTTTAACTTTACAAATAATCCCACAAAACAACACAGCTAAGCGTATATAAACCCAAAACACAGGAAGCGCCTGAAATTTAAGTGGATTTTCTGTGGATTTAATTCGATTGCGGTAAAACAGAAATAAAACAACACCTACCATCTTGAGAGAGAAACCGGAAAAGGAAGCACTTGCCGTTTCCGCGCGCTAAAGAAAAAAAACGGTTTGGCGTGCGCTCCATATATGCGCTCGCCATCTAGTGGTGCGGAGGTGATCCTACCACCTGAAGGTGTGCTGGTGGTGGAAAGATTACAGAGTAGTGAAGTGCTGTTAAAAAGTGTAAACTGCTGCTGTGGTAATAATTCACTTGAGTTGAGTAAATGTGAAGAAGTTTATGAAATAACCCAAGTAAAAGTGAAGAATTATTTTTCAAAATACTAAATTTCAGTTATACTAATAACACTTAATTTAGTAAAATAAACAAAACAATAATTTACCTAATAAGAAACACATTCATATATATGTTGTATGTGTATTCCATGGATGCTCGTTTGGATTGAGATCTAGGGAATTTGATGGCTGGGATGGTGGTTGTGTTCTTTACCTGCTGGGCCCCGTGTACGCTGGGTTGGGTTTGGGAGAGTATTGTCCTTTCTGTGGGACCAGACCATACGGGCTGGCCTTTGGTCCCCGCCGGGAAGGGGGGCCTCGGTTGCCCACAATCCTGTCACTAGTTTACTGGTGTATACTTGATAATGTTAATGTGTTAATGTTATGAGTGATCGGTTTATATCTAAATACAAATAAAATCACTGATCCTTTTATTAGAAACACTGATACTTGGTAGGACTTCCCTTTACTCTCAGAACAGCGTCAGTTCTTCATGTAATGGATTCTACAACATTTTGGAAACTTTTCTTTGAGAGTTTGCCAGATATTGATATGACTGCATTACACATCTCCCACAAAGTTTTTATTTATTTATTATTATTTATGCCTTGAATCTCTGATTCTGTGTGTGCCTGCCTCGTGCCTTAAGTCTCCTGGGATAGGCTCCAGGCACCCCGTAACCCTGGGTCAATCTCTGATTCTGGATTCACATGCAGGTACTACTGAGATGTTCACTGAAGATGTTTATGACCCCAGTTTGAGATGACTTTTGCTTTGTGACAGGGTGTATATTCATGCTGGAAGTAGCCAGTAACAGATGGTAAACTGTGGAACCCGATGTGGTCTTCTGCTCTTGTAGCTTATCTACTTCAAGCTTTAAGTAGTGTTTTGCATTATGATATGCTTTTCTGCCTGCCAAAATTGTACAGAGGGGATATCTGAGTTATTGTAGCTTTTCAGTCAGCTTAAATCGGTCTGGCCATTCACTGTTGATCTTGACGTGTTGTCAAGGCATTTCCGTCCATAGAACTGCTGCTTCCTGGATGTTTCTTCTTTATTGCACCATTCCGAGAGAACTCTATATAGATTGTTTTGTATGTGAAAATCCCTCGAGATCAGCAGTTAAAGAAATACCCAAAGCAGCCAATCTACTACCAACAATCACATCACAGTCAAAATAACCGAGATCATATTTTTACACCATTTTGATAGTTGAACATTATGAAAACCTGCTGCCTCGTATCCGTATTGCACTTTCGGCACATAACCGCATGGAAGACAGGTTTTTATTATGAAGTGCTCAGTGAGTGTATGTATACATCAACATAGACATTATCCTCCATACTATGTTTATTGTCTCATTCTCATTGTGAATGCAGCTTTTTACAAACACTGTTGTTGGTCTTTCAGCTGCAAGGGGTCGCCACAGCGGACCATCCGGTCCGCACATACAAGCTTGGCACAGGTTTTACGCCGGGTGCCCGTCACCACTGAGCCACCACACTAAGAAAATATAATTTCAGTTGCAGAACAGACAAAAACAAAGAAAACTTAATCTCAACTCTCATAACAGACTCAACAGAGCCTCCAAGTAAAGAGTTTGTTTTGGGGCCCTTTAAATTTTCATAAAGTGTCTTTAATTATGTTAAATATAACCTGTTACAGGCACCTGACAATTATTTCTGACAGTTAAAACTAACTCTGACAGCTAAAACAGAAATTCTGTTTGGCCTGCTACTGGTGTTTGTAGCCGGTGTGTCCCAGACGTTCCTCAAAGATTGTAACAGCAGGCAGCGTAATCAACTATTATGCCATATTGTGAGGTAGTAATAATAATATACAGTACCTTAATCTGATTACCAAATCATCAGATGGATGTATGCGGGCAGAGCCATGGGTAACCCCTAGTCATGATATACAGTGTATGATATATAAAAATAAACATTCCTGATTGACTGCCTCTTAATGTTCACGCTAAATTGATTTTCTTGAATGCATTGATACAGACAGCAGAGCTTTATCAACCTGCTACAAACCTTCCCTCTGTTTTAGTTCCAGACTTTCTCCCTGATCCACTTTTGAATGAATACTGGGCTATTAAAGTCTGGCTGGTAGATAATAGTAAATAGTAAGGGTTCATATAAATAGTACCACATTCATATAAACATGTATGAAAGCTTTCATTCCATTTACACATATGGCACCTTGCAGAATATATATTACATACATAATTTTAACTTTATCAAATCATCAAATAAAGTACAAGGCCTAGAGAGAAATCAAGCTTCTACAGGTTGAGAAATAGCACAGGTAAGAGAATTGCCTGCCAACTTTTGACTTCTTTTTGTTGCAATGCACACACATTTGGGATTGAGATCGAAAGATCAAGAGAGACAATATATCAAGAGTTTGGCTTTCATTTCCTAATATTTACATCTAGGTGTGTTAACTTAAAGCATGGCACCGTTTCTTTGAACCTTTTTCAGGTTATCAAAAATACTGAAAAAAATGACTAATATAGCATGTTATCCATGGTTTCAGCCCAGGGTTTCACCTGCAAAGACTGCATTCATCAGTAAAAAGGATAAACTAACGCGAAGACCAGAGGGCGAAAGCAAGTCATGTTGAAGCTGACAAAACAGGAAAAGATGAAAACTCGTATAGCCAATGTACAAAGCTACACCCCGGTGGTCCACAGGGCAGCAGTGAAAGCAAAAGCAACCCAGCATTGAAACAAGGTGCAAACCACTCATCAGCAGAATCTAAAGGTCAGATTAGAATACACAGATGAGTGGAGAAAGAAAGGATCTGTTCATGATCTACAACATACAAGCTCATCAGTCAAAAGCAGTCGAGGTTATGTCATGGCATGGCCTTGTTTGGCTGCTCCTGGAACAGGCTCACTAATATTTATTGATGATGGATTTCTAATGTCATGATTGTGGCAGCAGAATACATCCAAGTCTACTGAAACTTCATGCCAATTTACAGAGAAATATACAATACACAATAATAAATTTAAAAAAAGCTACAAAACAAGCCTGGAGAAGAATTACAAATGAGGAATACAACAGTTTGGAGATGGAAGAGGGTCACGGGGATGGTACCATCATGGCAAGCGAGCCATTCATATACAGTAAACGTAACCAAACATTTAATGTGACCCATTTTAGAACTATCTGTACTGATACTTTTGCTCAGCTTAAAATGAGGTGTTCTGCCATAAAAAGGTGCCATTTTTAAAACACACCTAGATTCAAATTGCCTTGCTATTCTAGTACTTTCAGAAGAGACTGAATATTATGCATTAACATTTCCCCCAATTATCCATTTTCATAAAACACATGAAGCATTAAGACACAGATTTATATGTATCTTTAAATCATTTATTTCAAATAAAATCTCTCTTTTTTGCATAAGTGCAAAGTGCACTAAAACAGCCACCTGAGGGAATCCACTACATCCTTAAATAAAAACAAGAAAAGCGCACATTTAACAGTACAAAATCCTTTTAAAAAATTGCACAGTTCAGGTTCATAATACATATTTGTAATTTCTATTTTAAACAACTTTTAAATAAAATGGTCAAAGGCTCAGATAGTAAACAAAAATCCACAAAATTCAAAATAAACTATTTTTCACCCTAACAGAATTAAAGCTGAGGAAATGGGAGACCCTGTCATTCCGCTGACTGACATGGTTTCTGTGCTGATGTTTCACCAATCAAGAAAATCTATTGCTAAATGGCGCTGCCCTACTAGAAAATACACAAGAAATGTGGCCTCCTCATAAAGGAGTATAGTTAGTCCCTGTTCATAATTTACACTCACACACACACACACACACACAAACACCCTCCAGTTACATTTGTAATGTTCATCGAGCTCACAATCCAGTGGCATGTGTGATCAGAACATCAATTCCCTGACGGTTTGTATTGCATTGAGGAAGTCAGAAGGGAATAGTCAGCGCCGGTAAGGATGGAAGCCCTGGACATTGTGGTTTTGCCCACGACCAAAAGTACTCGCTGTGGGCTGTGGTGCTGACGTAGGCTGTGCAGAAGGGGCACCATATGAGGCAGTCTGCTGGCTAGGGTCGGCAAAGGTATGTCCAAAGCCACTCAGATCCTGCCCATAACCTGTTTCAACAAAAAAATAATAATAATAATAAATCTATAGCCTTGGAGAAATAAGTCATAACAACGATGGAAGTTCCTGAAGAATAAAGAGACTGGCCTTTAGAAGAACTGCCCTTTTTAACATCAGCCTTTAAAAAAATACAAACTTTATCAGCAAGACACTAAACTTCCTATGCCACTACTAAAACAGAAGAGAAAAGACAAAGTAATGAAAATATATTCAGAGCAAAGCTTTTCGAGGACAAGAGTTAAAAAGAAATGCTTACACAATAGATCTTTCTGAAACATTTCCCATTACATTTTAACAGTGGTTCAGTCATGACAACAGATTAGATTTTTGTCCCCTACACAAATAAGAAAAAAGGATAAAGATCTATAGATTGCTAGCATTTTCTTTTTAACTTCCAACACATTCATTCATCTGAAAAATACATTCGTCAATTGGGCTACAAATGTTGCATGAAACAGAGGAGCGCAAAATGCAGAAACGTACAGGTATACACATTCTGTAATAATTAGATCATCCTTTTGCCAGCAAAGCAATGCAGAGACAAAGAAAGAGAAATAAGATGAAGAATACTGTCTTTGTATAGTAAACTACAGCTACTATTTCACAAAACATCAGGCATTAAAAGAAGACTTTAATGACTTGATATTTGTAGCCAATTAAAAACAATTTACAAATACAGGGAGAGGAGCCGTGTTTTTTGTAGAAATGCTGTGTAGCTGTGTTTAGTATACCATATGGAGAAATGAACTGTATGTATATTGCATGTACATTATACATACAACATATACATACAGTATGTGCACAAACTAAAGCGTATGTAAAATGCATGTAGGAAAAGGGGGGAAAAAAAACTATCACTTAAATCTCATGAGTCTGTATACGGTTGTATCAGCTGTTTTATTGGGTGGTTGTAAAATGCAGTAGGTCCCACCTACCTGCGCTATTTCCCTGCTCATCCTGACCATAACTGTGAGAAGGACGCGTTGGTCCGTAGGCAGAGGGGTCCTGAGGATAGTTACCCAAGCCTAGCAGGGAGATGAGGAGACCAGGTTGACTAAACCCAGAGAGAGCCTACCTTTGATACTAGCTCTGGGGGAGAGCTTCTTATACAACTGCTTTTCTATAAAAAAAAATTAAAGATTACGCTGCTCTGACACTTCTAAAGATATTGAATCGAGAAGGTGAGTGGATTGGTCTTTTGCTGCCTTTAAACTGTTTTATCTTAAAGGCAGCCACTTGTAATGGTAATGATGGATGGAAGCAAAGCATAAGCATGACACACTGAGCCAGGTGAGGGCAACGCTGCTGCACTGACCGACTCTGGTTCAGTCAGCTAATGAGGTACGGGTCAGTGCCAGTGCACAACATTTAACTTTTGGGATTTCACAGGCACGCATACACACAGGGCACGGATTGGATTGTGGGATATGTAGAGAGTCTACATATCCTACAATGTAGAGTCTCTGCTATGTTCTTGCCAGCTTTTGAGCAACGGAAATACTTCTGAAAAGCATTCAGTATATTAAGAAAACTGTTAAATTGTATACAGATGTATGAGGGTGAGTCAAAAATGATCCGCACTCCGGTTATATTAAAACTTCTGTTGGCTGCACCGTCTTATCAGCGTTTCCAGTCAAAGCTACCGTCTTCCCAGTCAGTGCTGTGCAGGTGTGAACGTGTTACATGTGTCAGTTCATTTGTAACTGAGCAAAAATGGATGTCCGACATGCGATTTGCATGAAAGAAGAGCAGCGTGATTCATTTTTCTGTGGTCTGAAGGTGCATCTGGGGCAGACTCACAGAAAAGCATAAACAGAAGCGTTTGGATATCAGCAAATAAAAATTTGGACCGATACTCTAAGCAAGGTAAAAGTTTCTTAAAGAGAATCATTACTGGTGACGAGACATGGATTCATCACTCTGTGAGAGTAAACGGCAGAGTATAGAACAAAAACAACCTCAAGAAAAAAAAAAAGTCATTAGCTGGAAAATTGGTGCTTACAGTTTTCTAGGATTCTCAAGGGCCACTACTGCAACATTATCAGGGAAAAACGTTCAACAAACAAGAGTGCTTGTTACAGCTCATTACACCAGGTTAAATACAGAGGACGTTTTGATCCGACACAACAATGTACGTCTGCATACTTCTGCCCTCATTGTTGATACTCCGCAAAAAAATTATTTTGAGCTGTTAAAGCATCCTCCCAATAGTCCTGATCTTGCTCCATCTGACTTTCACATGTTTGGGCGACTGAAAGCAGCCCTACGAGGACGAATATTCACTTTAGATAAAGAAGTGAAGACAGTGGTGCAATTGTGGCTTGTAACTCAGCCTGAAACATTTTTAATCGTGGAAATACGAAAACTTGTTGGCAGATGGACAAAGTGTATTGAAAAGCAAGCAGAGTAGGAACTTTTCTAAAAGTTAGTAGTAAATTCTACAGTCAGAGTGCAGGTTATGTTTGACTCATCCTCATATGTTATTGTTAATATTAAAGCTGCTGTACAGTATAGACACATTTTCTGACCTAACGGTATCTGAAGAATTATAAAATAAAAGTCTAAGAAAAAACTGTGCCAAAGACGCTATCGGTACAATGATGCACAAAAGCAAATAAAAATTATAATTGCTATTAATAATTATGAATTATAAATAATTGCACTGTATTATTATAATTATCAAGATTTCCTGGAACTAATGATCTGAAACATAAGGAGTGGCCTAGAGCAGTTACATAATGCTTCCTTTAAATATTATCTTTGCATACTAATAAACATTTCATTGAGAGTTGGACTGGACTACTCTGTGTCTATCAATACTAAAAAGTCAATAATAAAAAAAATGAATGAAGCATTTAAAAACCTAATGTCAATTTAAGTGGCAGTATTTGACACCTCCTTAAGCCTATCTACATTAAAGGAGTCATCTCATGTTATCCAAAAAGCAACAATGCAACACAGGATGATCTAATTCAAACATACATCAGATTATCGTTCTACATCAGCATAATACAAAATAACATATCAATATATAATACTAAATAATATATGAATATTTGTGGTGGCATCTGCAGGATTATCAGATTTGTATGCAGGCTTGTTTGAGCGTAATGCCATCATGCCAGTTCAGCCATGTGGTATAGAGAGCAAGCTCTTGCTTGTGTGATCATTGTAATGGGCTAGAACTACGGTGGCTTAGAAAATGGATCCAATCGCCAGTAACAGAGGAGCAGGTGACCAGGCTGAGGCGACCCTTTACTCACCGTACTGGCTATAAGAGAAGTCAGGCTGTGCTGGTGGGGCTTTGCTCATGTCCTGAGTAGGGGTGGTTGCAGGGGCAAAGCTGAGAGGCCCAGCTCCAGGAGTAGTAGGAGGTGGAGGCATTCCTTGGGGTACAAACTGGTCACCTTGTGGTGTGCCAAAACTATACCCTGTAACAAGAAAGGAACACATTTAAAAACGAGTTGCAAAGAATTAAAAGCAAGTGCATTATGTAAATAGAGCAACACGTGGCATTAAATGAACATGCAAGAGTATAAAAGGCATTTCTACCCTCACCTTACAATGCAAGAATAAGAAATATCAATAAGATATATAACTGACCTGAACAACTCCCTAAATTTAAATAGATAGCGTTTAGGTTGGGATTATTGCTCTCTCACACTTGCCAGAAACATGATTATAGATAAGGTGGAGACTTCAAAATGTCCCTAGGCGTAAATGAAAGTGTGTGTGTGTGTGTGTGTGTGTGTGTGTGTGTGTGTGTGTGTGTGTGTGTGTGTGTGCGCGCGCGCGCGCGTGTGGTGCCAAGGCATATGAAATAAAATGGCTTCACATCCACCACAACCCAACCAGGATACTGAAGATGAATGAATGGAGGAACAGGACCAGAAAATACATAAAGCACTCACTATGTACTCACTATGTACACAGAGGCAGATGTGTTTATGACTTACCAAATTGAGGAGGTGTGCTGTAGCCCTGCTGTGGATATCCCTGAGGTGCCCCAAATCCTCCTGGCGGGGGTGCCGTAACTAGGAATGCATTAAAGGGCGAGGGTGGTTGGGCAGCACCTCGGCCTGCTGGCAAAGGAGGACCATATCCCCCTGAGGAATCAAGAACAGGCAAAGATTAAAGAGCAACTCCCTAGTTAGCCAGTTTGTTAGAGCAAATAATATAACCTACCTAATGGTTGCCCTGTGGACACCCAAACACCTGTAAGAAAGAAAAAAGTATTTTACACTACAAAAATGTACAATAAATGAATACTCAACATGTACACAGTGTAGTACTTTTTTCATATAGACTATATGTGAAAATAGTCACACTTTCACTTTTGACAAACATACTTTTGCTTTATTTTTAAACAGACTGTTCCGGCAAAAAGAATGTACACTGAGGCTCAGATAGCAGTTGGCACCTCTGGTGTCTTTTTCACGTTAGAATGTCATGTTCCTGGAGGGAGACTTTAGGCTGAATCCCAATTCTACCCCTTACCCCTACCCCTCCGTTTGGCGCGTTCACGTGAAGGGGTGTCTCATTTCTCTTTTGGTTGGAGGGGTAGGGGGGAGGGGAAGGGGCAGATAGCCCTCCAAACGAAGATTTTTCGGGACCTCACTTCAAACGAAGGGCTAAGCGAAATTTTCAACATGGCTGC
>JAQMYG010000007.1:7518586-7530358 GCA_030014215.1 Clariallabes teugelsi
GGGATAGGCTCCAGGCCCCCCGCGACCCTGAATACAGGATAAAGCGGTATAGAAGATGAATGAATGAATGAATGATTTAGTAAGTTAAATAAAACTAATTTCCAATCATTGCTGTTTCCAACAAAACACAAACGTTATGGGAAAAAAAAACATCTGTATGTGAGAAAATAACATATTACATAACACATTTTTCAGAACTGTGGCAGCTTCTCCAAGATGCTTAAAAATGTACCAGCCAATTCAATATGGTAAAGGTCTTTTTAAAATAGGATTTAATATGAGCTGCATAAACCATTATGTTTCTTATCAGGTTCTGAACTGTTTATAAGAGGTCTGCCTGTTGAAAAGTGAGACACCTGCAACAGCTTTCTGCAAAAAAATTTAGCCCTTCGGCTTCAGGGTAAAATCAGGCCTTTGGGAGGGGAGGTACATGAAGGGTTTCCTAGATATCTAATGGTGATCGAGAGAAAGAGACAAACAAGGCCGACGGCTTAGTGTCCATCTGGATGTTTCATTACATTGTATGATGTATATGATGTTTTGATCTATTTACTGTACTTTTTTTTAAATATCTGTCTGAAGATGAAGATGAAGATAATCTTTGCTCTAATTAGCTCAATGTAAAAGGTTAACTCATCAGAAAACCAGCTGACAGATGGCATGGGTTTAGTGCGGAACACTTGAGTTTACAGTATTTTACACTTCAATGTATATTGGATTATTGATATATCCAGATAATTTTCATCTTTTTAGGTTCCTCTCTCTCACAAGGCAGTGCAAAGAACAGAGCACTTAATGGTCTGGATAGAACAAACTGTCTGCTCAAAAATATTGATCTACTGCAAGGCTGGTTTTCTAAAAGCATCACAGATCTCTAATCCAGACTGGCCTATTTATAGCTACTTTATGTATACTTTATGTATTCTCAAGTCTGATAATAAGGCAGAATGGTGGTGTAGTGGTTAGCACTGTGGCCTCGCAGCGCCAGTGTCAAGGGTTTGATTCCTGCCTCAAGTCTGTAGTTTGTAGACTCATCGTCTACTATGAAAAACCAGTCTCTGAAAATTTTCTGTCTGTATGTCTGTCAATCACACAAAACTGGCTAGGCAGAATTTAATGAAACTTTAGCAGCACTTTGGTATTTGCCTGAAGTTAAACCTGCGCCATAACTTAAATAAAAATAATTAGTAGAAGTAAAATTATGTGCCAAATTAGAAACTGCACGTTTTGACAGCGTACTGCGCATGTGTCAAACTGTAGGCGCGTCTTAAACCGACTGCTGGACAGAATTTATTGAAACTTTTGCAGTACTTAAATATCTGAAGTTTTAACCTTCACCATAAGTAAAATCAAAAGGTTGAGTAAAATCGATATTATGAACAATTATGTGGCAGATTTGTTCTACTTTAAAATAAGCTACTAATAAGCACCAATAGATATTAAATAAAAAAGCTAAACTGAATATTTTCACTGCTGAAATGACAGCACTGAAGTGGTACAAAACTTAATCGTTATTCGATATACTTTTTCGATTTCTCATTTGTGATTCACTCTCTGATCACCAAACAGGACGTACAACTTAGGGTATAGGATACAAACCTTATAAACCTCATAACCTTACAAAAAAAAGTTTAATAAAAAAAAAAAAAAAAAAAAAACTTTATATTAATAAATTAGAGAGTTCTGTCGAGGAGATGGCAGACGTGGACGTGGATCGAATAACGATTAAGTTTTGTCTTTAAACGACTCCAGCGCTTTCAAATTTAACCTGAAATAATAATAGCACTGATTACATCAAAGCTGACCAGCTTTTTTTTTACATTTTTTTTTTTAGCTTTAACCTTTTACGTCTTCCTACAAACACTTAAACTGTCAACAACGGGCACTTATGCTAGTTTGAGCGATTTAGCTTCTGTATCGAAGTCGACAAAGACACGCCCACATTTCCATCTATGGTCTTAACGGCACCCTCACAAGCGCGGCCTTATTCCCACGTGCTCTTAAGACTCTCTTTCTGTTTCTGGTGTAATAAAAAGTTATATGAAATGCTTGTTTTTTGATGTTTGGTTATGTAGAAACGGCTAAGTTTGGACGCGTCTCCCTGGCGGAAGGATACCAAACTGGAGTGAGCGACATGTGAAACGTCCAGCTGCTCTCCGGACTTTGTGGACGTGCTGCTCCAGCTGTCTCAGCAATGTGACCGCCTCCTTCTTGCTCCTTATCGCAGAGGCCCAGTTAAAGTGCAGATTATTGTACTGCCTCCTGCGGATTCAGCACTTCTTTCAACATATAACACTCGCCTCGTAAGACAGCTTTCTCTTTTTCAGCCCTCCGTGCCTGGACACACCAGATCTAACTTACTCCTTTCCCCCCATTAAAAACAACAACACATAACAGTATTAAACAGCAGCCATGACCTCCGCACAGCCGATTTTCTCCAAAGGAGAGAGCTGCAAGCAAGGCTGGCACAACGCGAACGCCGACTACAATGAGACCGACACACACCTGGAGATTTTGGGGAAACCTGTCATGGAGCGCTGGGAGACTCCCTACATGCACTCGCTCGCAACTGTCGCGGCATCTAAAGGTAAATATATTGTCTTTAATGTCTCACAGAGCAATCCTCAAATCATGATTACAGGGTGACATTAATGCTGGACATAATGGGAAATTTATGCACAAATTCAATCCACGCGTGTGCATAATGACCCCACCATGTAAAACACTTCTGCTCCTTTTTAAATTCCCCTCATGCACACTTGTGTAAGGAGACACGATGCTTGAATCCAAATGAACTGTCCTACAGTTTAAAGGTGGCTTCCATATGCTTGATAACCAGGAGATCTGCAACTCAAACCATGAACTGTAAAATGCATTTCACAAACTTTCACACATTATGCAACTACTTTTATTATTAGGCTTATGTTTATTTTACCCAATGTGCACAATAGCCTAGTATATTTTCCCAATTTTATTGTAGCCTTACAGCTTTTTACTCCTCAGATTTTCATAGAAAAGACAAAAAAAGAAAAGTTTTTTTTTTTTGGTTTTACAATTTACAATTTAATCGACCAGTCGAACAATACTATAACCTAACTGTACATATAATACATTTTAAAAATTATTTCCTGTAACAAAGAACAAAATCTGGGATCCTAAGGCATTCCCAAGATCACCAGAAAAGAAATGTACACTTTTAAATGGTTCTCTAACTCTCTCTTTTTTTCAACAATAAATTTGTTAGTTTAAATAGAAAATGTATTTTTTATATGCAGAACTGCTTTAAAAATCACTGTTAAACATGGTTTATTATTTTTACCATAATATTTTTGTGAAGTATCTCCGGAGGAACCCTAAAATCACTTTCAAACCCTGACCGAGGGGCCGTAGGCTTACTGTTTGCTGTTACACTTATCTATTTTTATCTTTCTCCAAAAATACCATGGTGTACACTTCACCTCGTGTAGTGTTTCTCATGGCCACTTCTCGCTTAGTGTAAGGACTCACACTAATCATTCAGTCATTCTCATCCAAAATCATAGATTAGTTTCCTTGTGTAATCATTAGGTAGCAGTAATTCTTTGAAATAATGAGACCTACCTTATTAAAATCACACTTCTTATGATTTACTGTGCAGGTGGCCGTGTCCTTGAGATTGGCTTTGGCATGGCCATAGCTGCCACCAAAGTTGAATCTTTTCCTATCGAGGAACACTGGATCATTGAGTGCAATGACGGTGTGTACGAAAGGTTGCAAGAATGGGCCAAATCTCAGCCACATAAGGCAAGAAAAAAGTTATTTGCACATTTAATTGATTTCTTCATACAGTGTGAAAATCATTTTAATGTTTTTTTTCTTTTTACCCATACAGGTTGTTCCTCTTAAAGGCCTGTGGGAAGATGTGGTTCCTACCCTCCCTGATGGTCACTTTGATGGTTAGAGAAATGACAGTCACATTGTACTTCACAATACAGTGAATTTATAGTTTTAAAAAAGTGCATACATTCTTTTTTTATTTTATTTTATTTATTTACAGGAATTCTTTATGACACATATCCCTTGTCAGAGGAAACATGGCACACTCACCAGTTTAACTTCATTAAGGTAAAGTGACAAGTGTAATGATGGACAAATGCAGCAGTGGCTCATTACCATAGAGTGTAAATGGGGAAGGACAACATTAATAATGACATAGCCTTAAATAAATGAAGTGAAATGAAGAGCATAAGTCATGCTATACGCGACTCACCATGTTCTTGCCATTCTTAGTGGGTTTCCTCTGGGTAGTCCGGTTTCCTCTTTGGGCAGTGGTAGCTCAGAGGGCTAAGGCACTGGGTTACTGATCGGAAGATCTGCCGTTCGATCCCCAGCTCCACCAGGTTGCCACTGTTGGGCCCTTGAGCAAGGCCCTTAACCCTAACTGCTCCAGGGGCGCTGTATCATGGCTGACCCTGCGCTCTGACCCCAGTTACGCTGGGATATGCAAAGAAGGAATTTCACTGTGCTGTAATGTATATGTGACAAATAAAGGCTTAACTTTAACTTAACTTCCTCCCACAGGCTAATTCATGTTCCCAAATTGCCTGTAGTGTGTGAATGCATGTGGGAATCTGGTCCTACTACAGTTGAAAAAAGGAAATAAATACAGTGGTCACCATTGGCCTCCATGGTCCCTAGTTGGACTGCAGAGGTTCCTAGATGGATGGATGGAATCTTTGAATTATGCTTTCCAAAAGAAATATTCTTGTACGTTCTAGACACAATATGTCAGGAATTTGAATTTTTTGTTTGTGGAAATGCATTAGTTTTCAGGTCAAATGATTTTGCCATTATATTATTCTCTGCTGGTGCGAATAAATTTTAAGTAGACCAGTTGGGGCAGCGTGATTCCTGTCTCAATAGTCCTCTATTAGCATTCACTGCAATTCCTATTTGTGATATTGGATCTATTCTATGGATACTATTACTTAATAAGGCAAGCATAAAAATTTAGAAAAAGCGGCAACCCTTTAAAAATGATTGCCCATTCAAACCAGTCTGCCCCACTTCACTCTACGGTCACTGCACAAATGTAATACAACATCATTCTTCCTTTTATCATTTTATGAAACATGTCCTAGGCCCATGCTAAGAGGCTGCTGAAGTCTGGTGGTGTCCTTACCTACTGCAATCTCACCTCCTGGGGTGAGATGCTCAAGGGCAAATATGACAATATAGACAAAATGTTTCAGGTATGTATTCTAAATTCAGTGAATTAATACTTTATCCCATAGACAACTTTCAGACAAAATAATTACCAAGTGCTTCTTTTTCAGGAAACACAGGTGCCTCAATTGCTAGAAGCTGGATTCAAAAAAGAGAATATTAGCACCTCGCTGATGGACATCGAACCACCAAGTGAATGCAAATACTATTCCTTCAAGAAAATGATTACACCAACTATAGTTAAAGAATAAGCTATGGGCCCAAGCATCAAGTTCATCACCTGTGCTTTTTATGTCTTTTTTTTTTTTAATTATAAAATTTTGTATGATTTAAATTGTATGGTGGGAATCATGAAATGTGCATAAATATTTATGTGAATAAAAAGCACAAGATTATGATCAATGTATTGTTTTACAATGATAAATTCTATAACAATAAACCACGTTTACATGAGAGAGGAAGTGCTCCACATGAACAATAATAATAATAAGATTATTTTAAGTACAAGTGTTTTACAAATCTGCCAAGAAAGCTATAATCTACTAGGCACATTCAAGTCAATCCGGGAGTTGGGATGACATTTCTTACAGTAAAAGAAGCACAGTTTTAAAGAAGAGCCACCTGCATTTGTTCCCAAGAACATTCAGCGAGTAGAACATCTGACCCTTGAAAATCAACAGATAACTTGTCACCCAAATTTCGGAAGAACGACAACGGTCTGTGGAAACTGTATACACAAGCATTCACATACACCACTTGCACGTTACAGAAACTAAGCTCTCAGCTGAGTTTCTGTAATGTGCAATTTCCACATTTGGGCCATTAAAGGAGTTCCTTGGAGGCCAGTGTATCAGAAGTGAAGTAGGCAGTCTGATCATCGTTCCGGCATACTGAGAAAACTTTCTACCTTGATGGTATCCAAGCAGTAGTGAAACACTGGAATGAGTGCATTATTGTAGCAGAAGATTATACAGTATACAGAAATTAAGGTAGTTTTTACACTCATGAATGTGATGTTATTCTGTCAATCAAAAGTCCTGGTTAGACTCAGACATATGTCAATTCTTTAAAATATTTTTTAAACCGTATTTTCTTCCTACTTCCCAATTCCCACCTATTATCTAGCTATCACTTGCTGATGATCTAATGATGTCATTTCTACCTTCTTAAGAAGAAAAAAGACCGCTCTGGCATCTGTAAGCATTTGAAGAAAAAAAGTGGCTATTTGTCCATCTATACTGTTGGCAAAAAGCAGCCAAGAGAAAGATGCAACATTGTACTGGACCGAGTGGCACATCTTGACTCCATGTGGTTTTATTTTTCCTTCAATAACCTAGCTGTGCTGTACTTCCTTAAGCACTCGGTCTGAATTTAGCCAGACTTCTTATCCAGGTATCACACATAAGCAGGGTTAAAATAGTGCAGTCCATTCATCAAGCAGTTACTCAGATGTCTTGGTTACCATTTCTGGCTGGAATTTGGCACAAGGATATTCAGGGGTCGATAATTTTGTGCCTTTTTCAAGCGCCAGACATTTAAACAATGTAAGCCCTTTTTTTCACAGACAGTGCATCTAAAACAATTGGATATCATGAAAAAGTTACATTTAAAAATGTGAAACTCATATATTACATATTCATTATAGGTCATGTGAAATATTTAAAAGCTTTTTTGTTTTAATTTCAATCATTGCATCTTACAGGTCATGAAAATAAAACAAAATCCAGTACCTCAAAGTATTAGAATATTTCATTTAAAATTTGAGTAAATTACCATTCAAACAGGATAAATGTCGTGCATCTCTTGGTCTAGCTCAGTACAAGCAACCACAATCATGGAGAGGACAGCTGGCCTGACAGTGCTCCAGAAGGTGACCATCAACATACACCACAAGGAGCGTAAACCACAGGAGGTCGTCGCTGAAAGAGCTGGCTGTTCACAGAAGGCTGTATCAAAGCATATTTATGGAAAGTTGACTGAAAGAGAAAAGTGTGGTAGGAAAAGATGCACAAGCAACAAGGATGACCACAGGACTGATGTCCAGTGGTCCAAAGTGGTCCTCTTTTCAGATTAAAGTATATTTTGCATTTCATTCGAAAATCAAGGTCTCATAGTCTGGAAAAAGAACTGTGTGTAGAGGCACAGAATGCAAGTTGCTTGTCCAGTTTGAAGTTTTTACAGTCGGTGAAGATTAGGATGCCATGACATCTCCTGGTGTTGGTCCACTGCGTTTTATCAAATCCAAAGTCAACAAAGCCAAATACAAGAAGATTTTAGAGCACTTCATGCTTCCATCTGCTTACAAGCTTTACAGAGATGCTAATTTCCTTTCCCACAGCACCATACCTACCATTACCTGGTTTGCTGAAGATATTCAGTGCTTGATTGGCAGGCCAACTCACCTGACCCGAACCCCATAGAGAATCTAAGGTATGGGTTATTTTCAAGAGGAAAATGAGAAACACCTGACCCAACAATACGGATGAGTTAAAAGCTGATATTAAAGCATCATGACCGTTAATACTGCGGCAACAGTGGCACAGTGATCACCTCCATGCCGTGCTGCATTGATGTAAGTCCCGACCAATAGCGAGTGCATAAATTAACATATATTTTTTAGAATATCTGTATTGCAAATCCTTTTGTGACTGATCTTGAGAAATATTATAATGTCTTGAGATACTGTATTTTTTTTATTTTTATTTATGATCATCGAAATTAAACAAGCAAACAAGTTTTAACTATTTAATATCCTTGTGAGCCAAGGGAAAGGTATTAACCAAAAATCAAAAAAGCTTCATATAAATTTTTTTGTGCCCCACATAATACGAAGCTGAATGTTGAGTGCCCTCAAGTGTACTGTAGAGATATTTGAAATACAGCTCGAGAAAATGCACGATTGCTTGTGTGTATATTGTTCAACACTGTTTGAATGTCTGAATTTTTCACTAAAGATTATAAGATCATTGGGAAGTGATAGGTGGATAGATAGGTAGTAGGTGGGAATTGGCGAGTAACGCGGTTTGCGAGTGTTCCGCAAGACGAGCAAAGATTTTTAATAAACTTTGACTTGGAAAAACGAACAAATCTTGGTTTACGAGTACCGAGTATCATGTATCACGAGTGTCACGTGATCACAATTGAGCCAACGTTTTTTCTCTCTCCTGTGCTGCGGAATTGTCAGTAATCGTCTCCCCTGCTGGGTCTTAGTGCTCGTCTCTTACTGGTATCATCAACATCCGTGTATGTGTGTACTGTTTATTATAACACTGTGACCACGTGTGCATGTAAAACACATTTTATTTTGTGTTTGTATGCGTGTGTGTACAGCGCGCGTGTAAAGCAAAAGCAAGTCTCATTAGAGAGGTTAAAGATCCATTTTCTTTCTCTCCCGCAGCATCCTGTTGTGTGCGCGCGTAATTTGACACCGTGCCCCTTCACATACACCCACCTCCTCTCATAAAAAAGTGCAGGTTAAATAATTATTTTTACTTTACAGCAGTGATTCCGCTAGTATGCGCTCACGCGAGAGTTGTTAGCGATGTTCCTTGCTAATTTTTCCGATAAAACAGTCTTTCCATTATTGTGTGTGTGTGTGAGAGAAACTCAAATAAGAGAGGAGAAAGTGTTCCGGAGATCGCAAGTTCGATTCCCAGGTGATGCTGTAACCTCTCGCAGCCGGAGGTATAGAGAGAGCTGATTGGCCGAGTTCTCTCAGAGGGGAGGGATCAGAGGTACTTAGTGCTCCCACATTAATCACGGCTCTACAGCCAATCAGGTGCGTCGGTGAGCTCACGTAAGCGGAAGGAGTGGATAGCGCCGTCCTCCGAGTGTGTTGACACCCCCAACTGTGCGTGACCGAGCAGTTCGAAAAGATGTGCTCGGCTGGCGTCACGTGGTTCGGAGGAAACACGTGATAGAATTGGACACGACTATTTAGGGAGGAAATCGGGAAAAAAATCTAAAAAAAAAAAAAAAAAAGAGAGAGGAGAAAGTGTTACTGTGTAAGACGAAAAAAGGAGAGGGGCTTACTTTAGATTCACATACATACACACACATACGTGCGTGCATAAACGGAAACACTTATCTGTCGGGATTTATGTTTACCTTTTTTTAAAGGTAAAGTGCAGGTTAATTTGTTTCATTTTTACTTTATATTTTGTGTTAAATTATTATTATCCAAAAAAATAAATACATAAAAATAATTGAGTTTCTATTATTTCTTATGGGGAAATTCTTTGATTTACGAGTGCTTGAAAATACGAGCCAGATTCTGGAACGAATTATGCTCGTAATCCAAGGTTCCACTGTATATGAAAGAATATATTGGTGATTGCATCTAATCAAATAAGGCATTTGCTTTTAATTAAAATCATTGGCTTAAATTCTAATTAGTATTCTACTACCTATGCCATATCTGATGAGCACATAAACTTCAGCATAACTCCAATCTTCACAGGTTATGTTATGAATTACGAAATAGGAAAGCAACACATGCAAAATGGAAATTCCAACTATATTTTGGCATAGTTTGCGGACAAAATCTTACTTTCAAAGCCTGATGTTTTAAACTGCATAACAAAAGGAATCAAGGTAAACAGGGTACTGATACAATTGATAGTCCTTTATTGTAACTATAAAGAGGAAAAGACTGAGCTGAACCACAATCAGCTCCTGACATCCTTCCAAGTACAACAAATTACCACCGTTAAATAAAACATTTACAACAGATCACCCATGATGGCACATCTCATTTGCGATACCAAATTCTCAATTTCTTTTCACGCTTAATTTTCCTCTGTAACTGCAGAGTTCCATAAAGCAGAGCCTCGGCAGTCGGCGGACAGCCTTCGGGGGAAAAGGAAACACACATCAGGCCGTCTTGAAATGTTTAAAACTGTTAACAACATATAACTGAAGCCACACAGTAGGTTATACTGAAGTGTTTCATGTAAAAGGCTGAAAATTATTACCTGGAACGTAAATGTCCACAGGGACAATTCTGTCACAGCCTCTGACCACCGAGTAGGAATAGTGATAGTATCCCCCACCGTTAGCACAACTACGAAGAGCAAAAATGCACATCATATCATATCACATTATAACATGGTGTCAAGTAGGGAAAATTCTACCACTGACAGCTATCAGTGAGAGCTACAGTAAGCTTGGTCTATGGTCCCATTACTGTCCGAATACTCAGGGTTCATCCCTAAATCAGGCACAACTGTAATAAGCAGCAAGACATGCTATTAATGACTACTTTTCAAAGTTAATGCTAAAATATCAAAGTGGCAAATGTCATCCCCTTCCTCAACAATTATGGAGTAAAAATGGTTTGATCTGGATGTACATCACATTACAAAGGAACACAAAGATTATAACTTTTTTTGTTTGTTTGTTTCATGTTGCCTTTTCCATGTTGAAGTACAGAGACTGCTCGCTCCAAACACATCATTAGCAATGATGTGCACCGGGTGTAAGTGGAGCAGAGTGTGTAAGTGGGGCAGGGAGTGTGTAACGGACTGCTTTTACCCCAGAGACCAGAAAACGTCTATATTCGTTTACAGGGACCCTAATGTTATAACTAATAAATCAGAATATACCCCAATTAGAATAAAACTGCTCCATGCATCATCACCTCAGTCTGAACAAATCCGGCCTGATCCAAATGACTTTTCAATCGGAATGAGCTGGGCGGTTAACTGGTAAATATTAGCCTTGATTTGATTATTAAGTCAGAGATTATACCTAATTCTTGCATCCAATAATAAGGCAGAAAGTGGGATTTGCAGAATAAGATTGTACACCTAACCTAAACGTAACATCTGTATAAAAAAATACTTGTTTTTCTCCTCCTTCTGTTATATTTTGGTCAGATTAAATGCTTCACATTGAACAGAACCACTTTGCACATGTTAAGAAAGTTATATTCTAGTCACATTTTTAAAGCATGTAAAGACCTTATCAGATCAGTATCCAGGTAAGCAGTTAATGTGGGATCTTTAAAAAGAATGATTTCGATCATATTGAAGAAATAATGTCCACGAAAACATGTCATATGATTTCTTTGAAAGAAAGATTGAACGATTATACAATGATCTTTAATTGAAGAAAACCACAAGGACTTGGGTCACAGGGTTTAATTTATTTTGTTTGTTTTTTTCCTAACAAGCCCAAACCATCAGCTTCTAAACTTTAGGTTAATACCCTTAATTGGGTACAACTGCTTTTGACCTGTGAGATGTTTGGAGGGGTAATGGTGAAACATTTAACCCTAAGAACACGGTCGCAGCAATCAGCACGGTGGTGGTAGCATTGCACTTTGGGGCGGTTTGGGGGCCAGTGGAACTGGTGCATTTCAGAATTCATTAACATGGAAGTCTGGAAGGTGAGTCGTGTCAACTGGACAACTTCTTAGTTTAGTAGAAACGTTTCACTACTCATCCAAGTAGCTTCTTCATTCTAAGGTAAGTTAGAAAGTTTCTCGTATTTCAATTTTATTTGTATAGCGCTTTTAACAATTGTCAATGTCGCAAAGCAGCTTTACACAATCAAAAGAATTATTTA
>JAQMYG010000007.1:7530825-7549689 GCA_030014215.1 Clariallabes teugelsi
CCCCCCCCCCCCCCCCCCCCGCAGGAAGGGTGGCTTTCTTGGATGTTTCTTGGCTACATGGGGCGTCTCCACCCCTTAATTTACCTAATAAGATGTTAGTATTATAAATGTGTCATTATTAATCAGGTATACTAGACAGGCACCACATCTATGGCATTCTGCAGACGTCATTATCCAGAAAGTCCTTTAATGTCTCTACCAATAAATACATCACGTCCTGTGCTGCAATATTTGCAAAATGAGATGAACTCATTTTTCTTACATTGTACCATCAAGTGGCTTGAAGAGGTGTATTTGCTCTTACCTTCCCATAGAAATGACATATCTGGGCTCGGGCATCTGGTCGTACACCTAAAAACAAGAATAGTCTTAGAGCATCCCTACATAATCAGTTAGAAACAATGTGTTTTCATCACGTCAGACCTTGCGTAAAGCGGGAGCCATTTTGTTGGTGAGGGTCCCGGCAACGATCATGACATCAGCCTGTCTGGGGCTGGCTCTGAACACGACACCGAAGCGATCCATGTCATAGCGAGGTGCTGCCATGTGCATCATCTCCACAGCACAACACGCCAGGCCGAAGGTCATGGGCCACAAGGAGCTCTAGGTAACAAGCATCCAAATTTATTTCTGTAAAAAAAAAAAAAAAAAAAAAAAAAAAAAAAACACAAAGCAAGAAAACGTGCTGAAAATGTAGCGTGCTCACTCTGCGGGCCCAGTTCACCAGGTCATCGAGCTTGGTGATGACGTATTCCCCTTTGCTGCTGACTGCTGAGGCGGGTTTCGCTGCCACGGCAGTGCTTTTCTCTCTGAATAGAACCAGGCTGTAAATGGGAGAGGAGCGACAGCTGTGGTTACGGTTCACAGAGCTCCACAGCAGGTAACAAAACTCTATTAGCAGCGATTATGCATTTCCTAATTGCCCCCATGGTGAAGAATATACTTAAAGAAATCTAGCCTTTGAATCTCCTCAAAGTTTAGACCAACTTTTTTTTAACAAGTTTTAACTTATCTTTACCAACGGGGCCAATACTTCTGACACCGACTAAATTATTTTCGATACCTCTTAGCTTCTTCATTCTTCGTGTTCTTGAGCACAACTGTTTTTTGAGCAGCAAATGAAGAAAGGGGTCTGTAACAGAGATCAATTAGTTTGATTAGAAAATTGGCAAATCAACTTTTTTACACATAATAGGTTTCAATCGAACATCTCCAAACGACCAACACGATGGAATAACCAGGGTTATAAACTAGTGAAGCAGTCTGAATGGAGGTATTAAATACTTGATGATGTAATCGGTCACGTCTCACCTTAGTGAAAAGGAGCCAAGTGTGGCAAGGCGAGGAGCTGAAAAAGAGGGACGTAAATGTTAGCAACAATACAACAGATGTCAGCACTTAAAAAAAGTGGGGTCTAAGCTATTAACAATGTCACTTGCAGTTTTCCAACATGGAATACAATAACCAGTTGAGGGGTCACCAGAGCGGACCATCTGATCCACACACAACTTGGCGAAGCTTTTACGCTCGATGCCCTTCACGACGCAATCCTCCCATTTTACAACAAGATACTGACCAAAAATATTGAACTGGTACAGAATTTAATGATAACCCATGAGGATGCTGTGTGCAATATGTGCATGCAGGACATACAGTAATACCTCTGATTACGAGTAACGCGGTTTGCGAGTGTTCCGCAAGACGAGCAAAGATTTTAAATCAATTATGACTAGGAAAACGAACAAGTCTTGGTTTACGAGCGCCGAGTATCATGTATCACGCATACGCTTCTTGTTCTGTCGCGATCCTTTCAAAGGTAAAGTGCAGGTTCTTTTGTTTGTTTGTTTTACTTTACAGCAGTGATTCCGTTAGTATGCGCTCACACGAGTGTCATTAGTGATGTTCCTCGCTAATTTTTCAGACAAAACAGTCTTTCCGTTAATGTGTGTTTGTGTGAAATTCAAATAAGAGAGGAGAAAGGTTTATTGTGTAAGATGAGAAAGGGGAGACGGGACGGGCTGATTTCTCCTGTCCTCTTACTTTAGATTAACACACACACAGAGGCCTGCGCGCATAAACGGAAACACTTATCTGACAGCACTTATTTTTACTTTTTTTCAAAGGTAAAGTGCAGGTTAATTAGTTTCATTTTTACATTATATTTTGTATTAATTATTTTTATGTATTTATTTTTTGGGGCTGTGGAATGAATAATTTGAGTTTCCATTATTTCTTATGGGAAAATTTGCTTTGATTTACGAGTGTTTTGAAAGCCAACTTCCAAAATTAATTATGCTCGTAATCCGAGGTTCCACTGTAATTTGAGGCTCAATTGAATGCATAACTTTTAAAATGCAGCTATTATGGAACTAGAAAAATCTATATACTACTTCAGACTGGAGTCTTCCAGTTTACACAACAATCAATATAGGAGCAAAACTCCTCCACTTGATCTGCATTTATACTTTTTGTTAGGTGGCAGCCAGTTCAGTATAACAGTTGATGTTAATTAATGTTAATATGGAGTCCAGGTAGTTATTGGAGACTCAGGTAGACTTGTAGGAAAGTAAGTAACATGTACGATAACAGTCCACCTTAATAAATCCCATCCCTGAAGATATCGCAGTTAGAACAATAAAGAGTGATGTTAATTATAGCTGATTAATATACTCTGCCTGAAAAAAATATCAGACACTAAGATTTCATTCAATCACTCTTTGCTTTCATTACAGCACACAATGTGGTGGCCAGTTCACGTATGAAAATGATTCATCATGCTCCCAGAACCACTCTTTCACAATTTGAGTCCTAGAATATACCTGTAAAATCAGGGAGGGAAAACTTCACTGACGTAATAACTGGGTCATTCAGTGCATTTAGGTCATCAGCTGACTTTGGTTTATTGCCACCTGACCAAAGTCAGCTGGTTATTGCCACCTGACCAACTGAATCAACACCAGATCATAACACTGCCTACAGAGGCTTGTACATTGGCCACTATTCATGACGGGTGCGTCACTTCATGTGTGTCCCTTGCTACCTCATATTCACTGCTCTGGAGTCGGGTCAGTCTGCACTCATCAGACAAAATTATCATCTTTCATTGCTCCAAAATTCGATCTTTATGATTTTTACTGTTATTTTTTTTTTTTACCATGCAACTTGTATACCATACCAAGTGTATAAGTAATCTCCTTTCATGTTTTTCCCCCTCCAACCACATTGCTTGAACGAAAGTCGACGGTTCAGCACTATCCTTCCAGGTTTTGATCATGTGTTGAAGAGTTCTCAACCCAGTTTCAGTGACTTTAAATATCCTTAGTTTTCTTTGCTTAATGCAGTCCAGTAATATGGCAGCTTTTTATTTGGCCAGACAGTGTATGTAAACTCGCTGCGGTAAGCAAGCTACCTGCGATAAGTATAATACCTCATAGATGTGCTTTGATCAAATAATTTAAAAAAATGTTGTCTTGTCAGTTTGAATTCAACAAGATTATATTATGCTGGTGTCAGAATTAATGTAAATATACAGAGTGAGCATGTACAATCATATCTTTAAAACTGTGCTAGATATAAAGGTGAATTTTATGACATTACTTTGGCCAATTAATATTTTTATGTACATATTTTGCAGTAACCTAAATACTTGTACCCAACATGTTTTATGTGAAATTAATAGACTTAACTTTTATGTTGTACCCTGTAATAGTTATGAACTTAACAGTTTTAATGTTTTGTATATATGATCTTATGGTCTTTTCTACACTAATACAGCCAAATCACATGTTTTTTTATCTTTATTAATCATCCACAGAGTTTGTTGTTTATACTCGATGTCACACCTGCAGTTTTGCTAACTGGCTACACAACAAGGTCAGGGAATAAAACGCTGAGATAACGATAAGACTAAACCACTATAACAGCCGCATTTAAAATAAAAAATTACTTGGATATTAAACCTAATTTCTGTTCATACTACAGAGTAAGTCACATAGTTTCGTTTGTAAAACTAAAAACTGCAAGATTTGGCTGTTCCGATACTCACCAACCAACGCCGCCATTTTTACACAATACTACTTCCGGTTCTGCTTCTTCTCTGGTTATGGAAATACGCCATACTCGGATATACGACTCCCTCTGCTGGTGATCATTTGGAAAAGCATTTAGTTGCAATGTTCTCAATTGAAGTTTCCTTAAAACCATGCATGTCCTTTATAGGAAGAAGCTAACAACAGCGCACAATAAAACTATTAGTGTTGACCAATACATTATAGCTCAAAGTCTCTCAAAAATAAATAAATTACTCTCATTCTATACCGCTTACCCTGTACAGGGTCTGAGGGGAGGTGGGTCACACCCTGGACATTGTATAAGTCCATCGCAGGGTACGGACTTACACACACTTACAAATTACAGAAAATTTGGAAATGCCAGGTAGTTTAATCAACATGTTTTTCAACAGTTGGAGGAAACTGGAGTACCCAGAGGAAACCCACCAAGCATGGGGAGAACCGGGGCGAAGGCGGGACTCGAACCCCCAGCCCTGGTAGTTGCTTACCACTACACCACCGTGCAGCATAATTAAATGTAGTACTAATTATTATTGAGGAGAATGCTTATAGATAACAGCTTTTACTCAGTCAGGGATCTTCTCAAATGACTTGCTTCATTCATACTTAATTTTGCAGCTCACCTGGGTGTATTATCTCTTTTAACTCATCCCTGAATTTCCCCCAGGACGATCACATTATTTACTAACGCTATATATATATTCTACAGTCTCCCTCTTAATCCATGTTCTCCTCATACACATAACTTTTCTTCTACTGCTCTGTGCTGTGTTGTTACACTGTGTTTATGCCTGTGCTCCTATTGATGCTCTGACTGATAAAAAGTTTGGACAATCGAGTTTGAGCATGTGTGGCATGAGCGAGATTGATTGGTAAAAAGTTTACAAACCAAAGTTTTCCATGTGAACAAGGCAGTTTTCCATGTGAACAAGGCCAAATGGAATTTTTTTCTAAAATCATTAGATTTCACTCGTAGAACGAAAAAAAAAGCACAAAAAAAGTGATCTAGAATTGCTATTTGAGTGAAAACTAAGAGTTTAACAGAGTTTTGCTGAAAGTCTTTATTATTGATAAATAAGCATTAAGTTTTTACTAATGTAAAAATTCACTCAACCCTGGGGTCTTTGTACAGCCATGGGCACCCTTGACCACCATTTTCTACCCCTGTTCAGCCCTTCCATGCATAGACAGTGGAGGAAAAAGGCATAAAAATAAAATTCAATTAGCAGACAATGTGAAATAAATGGTGAGCAAAAGACAGAAAAACAGCTGAACAACAGTGTGGATGATTGCGAACAAAAGTAAGCATAACAGCAGACAAAACTGAAAACCATAAAAAAAAAAACAAGCAAAAAAACAACAACAACAACAAATGCAGACAAAAAGGGGACACATTGGAAGCAAAGTTAAAGAAATCGTGAACAATTGCCAAAAATTAAAGGCGGGATAAAGAAAAATTGGTAAGGAAAATTTCAGACAAATATCAGAAAAACAAAGGCAAAAACCAGCAGTGGACAAATGGTAGATGAAATCAGAAAAATGGCAGACAAAAGGAGAAAGAATTGTGAATCAACGGCAGTAAAAGGACATCAAAGCCAGAAAAAAAGTGTATAATTCTGAATTGCTGAGTAACTAAATAATGGGTCCAGACACAAGGCTTGTATACCAGTTTATTCTTTTTAAAGAAATGAAAGAAAATAAGAGAAATCGAGGGCATTTTAAAAAGTAGGTATAAGAACAATGTACAACTGGGGGGGAAAATCATTATACACTATCCACTTTAAAGTGTCACTTAAAAAAGCAGCAATAATAAATTAGCAAAATCATATTCACAATAATTTAAGAGGCTCATCACCTCAAATAAGGCTGGAATTCATTTAAAGCGTTATAATACATTTTGATATGATTCAGCCTGTATTACATCTAAAAATACCACATTAACTATGTACACAAAAATGTATATAC
This sequence comes from Clariallabes teugelsi, assembly GCA_030014215.1. Classification (NCBI taxonomy): domain Eukaryota; kingdom Metazoa; phylum Chordata; class Actinopteri; order Siluriformes; family Clariidae; genus Clariallabes; species Clariallabes teugelsi. The sequence goes on from JAQMYG010000007.1 coordinate 7,536,861, forward strand.
ACAAAATAAAAATGGCGAAGTTTAATCTTCAGTGAGCAGGTTGTGAAAATGATCTGTTCTTCTCTTAAGCACAGTCCTGAAGTCATTCTAAATAAAAAAAGAAAAGAATTTAAGAATTAATTACATTAAGAAATGATACTGAAAACATCTTAAAAGATTCAATAAAGAATTATATTGCTTTTGGAAAAATGCGCACACATGGTTACTATTGTTTTACATACATGACAACCTTTAACGATACACTTTTCCTGGTTTTGTCCGCTTTGTGTTTACCGAAAATGTTTAAAAAGAGTGAGATAAATGACTGAACTTACGGCTTGAGAGAGCTTCTCCAAGTAAGGTACGAGTCTCTGGAGCTCCTTGTCCTCTTTATCCCCACACCAGCTCTTGATGGGAACTGTGTTCATCAGCTGGAAACACGACAAACACACAAGTTACTAGTGCCTGCAAAAATCTAATCAAAAAGTTTTAAAAAAAATAAAATAAAATGCCACCAAAGTAAACGGAAACACTCGTACGTGGTACGGGAAAGTGTGGGGTGCGTTGTCAAGAACGACTGTTTTTGAAAGATCTCGTTCCAGCACCTCTAAATCCTTAACGTAGTGTCCAAGAACGCATGAACACTCGTCCTGATACAGACGATGTCTTTAGGGAAAGAAAACAGGGAGTTACTTTATTGTTTCTGTGGTACAGAGGTGAGGATGATCACAATCATCACAGTAACAATTGTACATAAAGATTAAAGCATCATACCTGAATATTTTTTTCTTTGGATCCAGTATGTCCACTATCATTTCTGCATATTCCTTTTTAGCAGAAGTATAGACAAACATCTACAAAATAAAGGAGGGAAAAATATGGAGTTAAAGATAAGGTGTTTCTCAGAAATCTGACAACATAAAAACACACGTATATGAGGGGGAGTTAAAGAGAAAAGCTAAACTTTAAACAAATGCCGATATCAATTAAAGAAAAAAAAAAAAAAAAAAAAGCTGTTAAAGACAAACTGGAACTTTTGGAACTGAAAATCTGTCTGAATTTGGAAATGGATTTTTTTTTCAGAATGAAAGCGAAAAAATGATCGACATTTACAGAAGACATTTTTTAATTTTTTTTTTTTTTTTAAGATGGCCGTATGTCTTTGAATGATGATCTCGGCCAAAGTGGCTCAGAGCCCAATGTAGTCTTTCCGTAAAACATTCAGCAAAAGGATCACTTGAAAAATCAGCAGATAACTTATCAACTTGCGGAAGAGACGTACGCGTCTGTGGAAACTGTACATACAGTCATTCACAAACATGTCACATCACCCTGCAGTCCTGACCTCGCTCCACATGTTTGGCCAATAAAGGAGTTCCTGGGAGGCCAGTGTTTCAGACAAAGCAGACAGCCCAATTTGTACTAGTCAAACACTGAGATAAGTGCATTAGTGTAGCAGGAGATTATATAGAGAAACAAAGATAGTTTTTAACTCTTGAAACCGTGTTTTGCTTTTCTGCACAATCAAAAGCTTCGGTTTGGCTTGAACAATATATTTATATAAAAACCACACACACCAACATCTATAGAAGAAAACAAACAACAAAAAAAAAAAACACCACACACACAAATGTATACGCTACATTCTACATTAAAAATACATCCCGCTATGCTTGTTGCAGGTCTATTAATAAAGCCAATTTACCTCAAAATGCTTCACCATGGCTTGCAGAAACTCATTCACATACGGCCTGAGAACCAAATACACCTGTGTGTAAAAGACAAATCTGTTAATAAGCATGGCCTACAGAACAAACCTTGAAAGCAACCTATTTATCTAACACCACAGGTACACATGGTGCTGGTATATAAGAAAAAAACTCCAATCACCGTGTACTCTTGATCTTGAAAGACGGTGTTAAATGTGTACTCTGCATCTTCGATTTGGTTGAGCGAGCTGAAAACAAGGGTTTCGTCCTAAGAAAGAAGCAATACGCGTCCAGGTTAGTGATTGTATCTACTGCATTTATACTAAAAAAAAAAATAGTGTGTGCAAATATACCGATTTGAAAAGCTCACCAAATCGAGCACCATGGTGGCTGCGGGTGTACTTCTCGTCTTTGGTGGTATGTCCCGAGGAGCAGAGACAACTCTGGACTGTTGGGACTGGTTAGGGATGTTTTTGATGAATGTGAATCTGTAAGATAACAGTGCGTGTCACATGAAAGAAGATCCTGCTGTGGATTTATGTAAAAATCCGTGATCAGAAAGCTGCAGCCATTTAGGACTGTGTGCTCGGTAACTGAGAAACCCTGGCGCTGGGAAAGTGACACTCACGGGCTGAACACCTCATCGTTCTCCTCGTCTTCTGACAGCGAGCTGACGGCGCTGTATCCGAACACACACTGCTCAGGGCTGAACACTGCACCTCTCCTAGTCCTCTCGTCTATGAACGAGAAATATCAGCATTTCAAAATAGTCAAAGAAAGTTTCTCTCGTCTTTTGTGACTTGTATGTTTTTGAAAAATTACATTTACAATGCCTGACAAAAAAAAATGTAATTAAAAAAATAAGTACACGAATGAATGATTGGAAGGTAATATTTTGTTGGACCGTTTTAAGCATTTTTCATACCACACATTCCCCAACGCATCTTTTCAGAAGTCATAACATTTATTTTCCTTCAGAGTTGTGTTAATAACTACATTTATGCATAATTGCATTCACAAAAATCTGCAATGAAAAGAGGAAAATGTTCCAAAATACCAACTTTACTTGCCATGGAATCACCTTCAAATAAAAATATTTCAATAACCCTTTCTAAATGGTTATATATATGGAAAAATTATAGTACCATGTTATTTTATCTTGTTATCTAATAGATTTGTCAAGTTTTGTTTTGGTAAAAGAGTTATTATAATAATAAATGCTTTTCCATAAAACAGCCTATTAAATGCACTTTAACGACAATACTAAATAACCGGATGTAATGATGTGTAAAACCTTCAGCAACCTAGGACTTGTGCATTCTATCGGTACTGAATGTAAGGTTAAACCCGTGTTGCGGGCTTGTGACAGCAGTTCTTACTGTCTTTCGTGGGAGTGACGAAGCGCACTACAGGAGAGTAAAGGCTTCGTGCGGCGGGGTTGACTGATGGGTAATGCCTTTCCCGGAGATGCCGCACTGGGGTCTTGAAGTCAGATTCTGAAGAGAAAAAAAAAATCTATTAAATTCATTATTCAAAACTTCATAGATTTTTTTTTTGTAGACATAGATAAATGTTTTTTATGAAGAAAAAAAAAGCAATTTGAAAAATCACTGACGCGCAATGCTCCATACAATTGTTATTTAGACACACTGGTACCTTTACACTCCTGTAGTGGTAGAACCCTTTTCCTTCCATGTCTTAAGCGCTGGCGCTTCATCGCAGTTGGGATCGTCTCACAGTACAAATTGGAACAATCCTTTAAAATCTGGGCTTCCTAAACACAGTCACAAATAAAGACCATATGACGAGTCCATTTCACACAAGTAGTATGAAAGTGAAACAATGTGCATAATTACTTAAAAGAATGTCATATTGTTGTGCTAATCATTATCGATACACACTCGCTGAGCATTTTGTTAGGAATTTTATTTAGTACCAATACCAAATAGGGTCTGCTTTTACTCTCAAAACTGCCACAAACTGTCTCGGCATTTGTTCAACGAGATGCTGGAAATATTCCTTTCAAGATTCTGTTGACAAGATTTTCAGGGGCTCCTTCATGCTGCAAACCTCCAGCGCTGCTTCATCCCTGAGGTGTTTGGTTGGATTCAGATATAAGTGACTGGGATCGGCCAAGACAACAACAATGCGCTAAAAAAAAAATTGCTCACTCCATTTTAACACCCCCACCAACTGGGACTGAAGACAGGAGGCATGCTGGATTCATGCTGATATTAATAAAATTCTGACCCTACCATCTGTGTGCCTTGGAAGACATCGAGCTTCATCAAACCAGGCTAAAGTTTCTGTTTTCAACAGTAGAGCTTTGGTGAGCCTGAGCCCACTGTCACCTCAGCTTTCGGTTCTCAGCTGATAAAAGTGGAACCAAGATTTGACACGTGGATTTCTGCTCGCCACAATTGTACAGAGTGGTTTCTGTAGCCTTTCAGTCAGCTCGAACCTGTCAGACCATTTGTTAGCTGATTAGCAAGGCGCTTCTGTTTGCAAAAGTTGTCACTGGAGTTACAGAATATCCAAACCAGCTTATAAAGTACCAATAATAATGGCACAGCGACAATTACTGATATCACACTTAGTCCTCATATTGATGGTTGATAAAAATTATTATTAGAAGCTGCTGATTTATAGCTGAACGATGGTATGCACTGCTGCCACAGGATTGGCAAATTAGATAACTGCACAAATGAGTAGTGCAGTACAGGCCAGTGTTTCCCACAAACAGTATACTTCGGTAGAAAAATTAACTAGTAGTGGACAGTAGACTGCTCTCGCGTTAACAGAATAAACAGGTACATGAGCGGTAGCACAAGGCGGCTTTAATGTCCACTACTAATTAATCGATCACGTAATGTGTAAGGTGTACAGTACAGACAGGCGCACATGCAGTTTCGCACATTTGAGCAGCTCTTCTTTATAAAACCCAGAAAAATTAATAAATCTGTGTGGAAACACAGCACAGGTCAATGACCGATAAAAAATGCTTATAGAGAAGTCCTGCTGGTGTGGGTTTTCTGATGCGTCATATTGAGCCAAAGTTATCATTACTTGTAAAATGTGTAAATTCTACTGGAATATGGTAATGATGTAAAAAAAAAAAAATGCAGAACTCGCAAAATGCAGGCATTTCTAACAAATTGCTCAGGGAGGGTGTGCAAGTGTGCACATGTTTGTATATATACACACCTTTGCACTTGAAAATACTGTTCTCTTTCTCTCTTTATATAATAATCAGTTTCTTATGTTTTTTTTCTTACAGGTGTGTGCATTGGTGAGATGATTTTTGTGATCTGCTGACATTATTTCTGCTGACAATATTTTTATTTTGACAAAATTCTAGATACAAATATTATTTAAAGTGTATATTTAAGGGAAATTACATCACAACATGTAAAAATAACCCAAGATCGTGCAGTATTTGCAGAGCTTTAATAACTCAAATTAAACAAAATGCAAATAATTTGTAAACAAATTGTATTAATGCTTTGGCTAAATAACATTAAGAAATCAGTATTTGGTGGAATAACACTGATTTGCAATTACAGCTTTCATGTGTTTTGGCATGCTCTCCAGCAGTTTTTCATATTGCTGTTGGGTAACTTTATACCACAATTATTGCAACAACAACAAAGGCAAACAGCTCACCTTTGCTTGATGGTTTGTGATTATTTAAATTCATTCTTTTTGAACGAATCTTTAACGTGTCTCAGATGAACGAGTAGTCTCAGAGGGATTCGTTAATTTTCTACTCGGTGCGCATGCGCAAATCATCGCAAAACCTCCGTAGGTTACGTACAGGAAACAGAATTGAGCGATTCTTTCTCAATGACTCTTCTACCCCGAGTCGTTCGTTCCTTTGTCACGTGACTCCCATAGACGATATGCGGTGCAACAGATTCAAAAGAACAAACGACTCAGACTAGAAGATACGAGAGATGAGATACTCATTCTGTTTATTATAATATGTCCTTAGCTGCATTGTAATATTTTCATTACTGGAACATTAGCCAAAATTTATGTATGTAGACGTATTGGGGGTCTGTTTATTGAAAATGCAACATTTTATTTTATTTCTTATCAAAAGAAAGAAATGAACTAAATGACAAAAAAAGATTAGTTCATTTTGATGAACGAGATCCAAAGAACCGAGTCACTAAAATGATTCAAACTTCACATCACTAAACTGTACCTGAAAATAGAAGTGGATGTGACAACATCAGTGCCCCCCAGTAGTACACGCCAATCTCATGCTCTGATCTACATAGCTATAGCTGATAAAGTGGGAAGGCACGCACATGGGAGCATGCCTCGACATTTTCCCTGAAATATCGACATGACTTCCTCGTTTTCTTCTTCTCTGTGTGTTTAATGGTGGCTCACAAATCTACTACATGTATACTGCCACCTGCTGCATCGGAGGGTTAAAATATGCACGTGTACCCGAGTACAGAGAAATAATAACCCGAGTGCTGGCCTGCGAGGAGGGGGAAGCAATCGTTTATTGATCATTTAATCGATTGTACCTAGTTTGAAAGTGCGCTTACAGTAGACAGCAACTGAAACACAGAAAATGGCCAAATATAAGAATTTGAGTGACTGACAAGAGCCAAATTGTGACGGCTACAAGAAAATATTCCTGGTAAAGATTTAATAAAGAAACAAAAACTCTTAAGCTTATAAAACTGTGATGGCTCAAAAAAGCACATTTTTAAATCACGTTTGTGATGAGAAAGCATAGTGCAGCGCTGCTGCTGATCTGACGTTCCCTCTTTATATTATAATTACACGCTCAACCTAAAATAGAATGTAAATATATTAATATTGTTCTATAATGAGTATATTCGACTCACCTGCTTGATTAGCATGTACGTCTCTGACATGATCTTTTCGATGCGTCCCAGGTCATAGGTCATGACCTTTTGCCCCTGCTGCCACACTCTGTATGCGTCCAATAGGAGCGTCTTGCCCGACTCGACATCCTCCAGCAGCTTCCTCTTCCTGTTCGGCCGCGCTGCGCTCATAGCGTGAGCTCCTCTGTGGACTGCGCTCGCCTGAACTTGCATCAGCTGCTGATTGGAACTGATGCTCAGCTCTTCCAGAGAAAGCTCCGGAGTCCGAGCGCTGTCCAGGCGTCTCTCCGTCCCCTCGGCTGCAGACCTCGGGGTTCCTTGCTCGTGCGAAAGGCCGACACCGCCTGTGGTTGACTGTGGGAGACCTGGTTTCGGAGCGCCTGTCCACGTTCCAGGTTCGAGTTCCATCGGCTCCACCGGGGTGGAGATACCATCTCTGGGCTGCTGAGAACTGAGGGCTGATGTGCCCTGGTTCTGATTTCCTGGTTCTAGAGTAGGTTGAGATAGAGGAGTCATAGGCTGGGAAGGTCCCGTGTTTGTGATATCGATGCATGGCGTCGAGGACGAGTCCGGAAGGCATGGTTTAGCGGGTTGAGAGGGTTTGGCGTCCTCTGTAGCGGGAGGCCGGCTGGACGCGTCGGCTGTGGTCATTTCACCCATGGAGGAAGCAGAAGGCTTAGGAGAAGGATCAGACACCTGTATGAGAGAACGAAATTAAATGAATGAAGAGAGGTTCGGACAGGCTAATCGTTAGGGCTAAACCCTCCTGACCCTCGCTGAACCCTTCTCCGTGTGGCGCGTGAGTCACGGTGCACAACACATAATCAGAATGCACAGTAACAGCGGCATGAAGAGCATTCCACCTGAGCTAACGGGCTAATGATAAGAGAAAGAAGAGCAGACTGGCTGTCGTACCGCAGTGAGTTTATCCAGATTGTCCTCCAGCACTTTCACAGTGAAGAAAAAGGCGCGCTTTGCCAAGACCTGCCGGTCCACATCCCGCAAATATTTCCTAAAAAAAAAAAAAAAAAAAACGGAAAGAATTCAGACACAAGTATGTACAGGTGCGAGAGCTACGTACCACTCGAACCACAAGTAACAGAAGACAGACATTTCTTAAAATAACGCCTTTCATCGCTGACCGTTTACAAAACAAATTTAAAAATAACATTCATGAAGCATATAAAAGCCAATCTTACTTTCCCTGCTCAGGGTTTCTGTGGAGCATGAGGGAAATCTTCTGCAGGGTGTCGTGATCCCTTAACTGAGACAGAACATCCAGCAGCAGCACGATGGATCTGTTCATATGAGATGCGAAACTACCCGGGCGATCGATTTCATCTACTGGGATACGCCAGATGCCCTGGAAAAAAATAAAAACGAAGAGAAAACGAGAAGGTGTTATCGATAAAGAATAGAATAGAAAGAAGAAGAAAGAAAAAAACCCGTCATGTGATCAATTATATGTGAGAAAAGAACCCATGTTTTTTTTTTTTTTTAAACAAAGCCGAGACATTCGGTAGTCGCTGGAAATATGGGATTATTAGGACGTCAGAAAACAGAAGGCGGTGTAAAATGGAAGAGTGGGAGAGACAAAAGAAAAGAATAAGAGAGATGAGAGGTAGAGGAGAAGAGCGTAGGCATAATATTATTGTTGTAAGGCCATCTGTTCTGAGGTTGGACAGAATGAGCTTTTGATGTGTTGGGTTCGGGCCATGCAGAGAGAGAGAGAGAGAAAGAGAGAAAGAGATAGAAAAGTGCCAGCAGTCTGCCCACATGTTTTTTTTTTCCTTCCTTCCCCCAGCAGCTCCCTCCTACAATCCATCCTCTCGCCATAGTTTTCTGCGCTCTGCTACCTCAAGTAGTCGTTCCTCATCTCCTTAGTGTTTCCCTCTGTGTAAAAGCGTTCCCATCTACATCCACAAGTGCGTTCGGGTTTATCGACTACGCTCGGCTATAGACGGAGTTGACACTCTCTAATGGCGACTTTTCACTCGGAATTCCAGAGCCAAAGCCGGATCAAGGATCCAATTCCAGTACGGCATAAATCTGAACAAATCGAACCACCTGGGAAAAAATAAATAAAAAATAAATCTGCTTGAAGAGTATATGCTAACCCACACACGCCAGATAGAACCGCATTACAGTACGGTCATGTCACATGCAAAGTACATGGACTTTTTTCCCCCCTTGAGAGCATTTGCATTCTCCTATCAGGTCACTTTGTACAACATCCTTGTGGCAAGAGACAACCTGCACAACCTCGCACAAGCAGTTCATCAGCTAATACATCACTCTTCCACAATACGACAGGCATTATAAAGAGGTCAGGGTAACTCCTCGAGATCTCAGTCAGTGAGAGAAAGAGGTAGTGTGATTAGTCGAAGGAAAAGAGGAAGGAGAAGAAAAAAAAAAAAAAAGAAAGAGTGGGAGGGAGGGAGGGATGGAGGGTTTATGGTTAAACAGGAAGCTGATGAGAAATAATTATTGGCCCCGTACGCCTGGCAGACGTTCCGTTTACTGTGTTTACTCTGAACTCTGAAGTGTGTATCGGTATATCCAGATGAATGAAGTCAGAAGAGAGGACTGATAAAAATAGAGAGAGAGAGAGTGAGAGACCTAGGTGTTGAGACAGAGAGGTACACAATGAAAGATGGATGGAGAAGAAGTGAAAGAGGAAAAACAAAGACAGATGAGTGAATGTGAATGAGAGGCAAAAAGAAAGAGAAGAAGAGGAAGATATATACAAATAAAAAAGGAAGAGGCACAGAATGAGAAACACTGAGAAGGAGATGGAGAGAGGAAAGTGGCAGAAAGGGACAGAGACATGGGGAGCCAAAAACAAAGAGACACAAATACAAAGAGCGAAAGAACAAGGGAAATAAACATGGAGATGCGGAGAGAGAGAGGGAGATACAGCAAGAGAGATAAAGAGACAAAAAAAAAAAAAAAAAGAGAGATGAACCGAAACACAGAGAGACACAGAGGGAGTTAGAAAGAAAGAGAGAGAGAGAGAGAGAGAGAGAAACACAGACCGTAGAGAGATTTCCTGAGAGCAAAACAGATGTACTTCTACGAGCTGTGCCAAAGTCCCCACCATGTCCCGCATCAACTGTGGTGCTGAGGTCCAAAATCAGTCACACTACACATGTGCACATACCGTGTCGCTATCCGAGACGCCCTGCTACCTGATAAACACTTAATTTCTAACACTGCAAATTAATGAGGAGGTGTTGTCTTGTTTTATTGGTATTTTTTATTTTTTGCTATCCCAGTGAAGACGTTAAAATGTGATCGGACCAATAGCAACGTCATTTCTCCAGGCCAGAGGTGTGCGATATGACTGTTTTTTTATTGTTAAATTTATTTTGATCAGGATTTAAAGTATAAAATTTAACCGTCTTCACTTCTTAGTTTTATCAAATCAACATTTCAATTTATTATTTAAGCGTTAAGCAGTGTGATGTAATATTTCCTTCATCATACTGCCCACAAGTGAGAAATCCAAGTGTACACACACACTTCTGTACGAGGAGGATCGGAACGTTCTCTAAATACGTCCATAAAGCTCTTCATGTACAATCACTGAGAGGCTGCAGGATGTCGGTGATGAAAGTCAAAGCAGGCAGCACTGGGTTATGTGTTAAATGGGACAGAGGCACAGAATGTTAGCCGGTTATATAAATGCTTTATATAACTTTCTAGTGCAAAACGTGTGATGGCCCAGTTATGGGTTATTTAGGAACTGTGATTGGGATTAATGTTCAAGCTAAGAATCATTTAGTTGCACGGGAAAAGCAATGAAACCTTCCGTTTCTGTAAGCGATAATATACAAGAAAAACGGCATCTGTTGTAAGGGGACTGAAATCCTGCGCTAAGGATATAAAGCATGCCCTTGACTCTCGTGCTCACATATTAAAGTGTTTCATATTCCTGAACAGCTATCTATAAGCAGGTGGATTAATGTAGGGTTTTGTTCTAGGGTTACGCTTCACTGAAACTGGTGTATTCAATAGAGTTTTATTTAAAAGACTTTAAATAAACTCAGTCACGACAGTCGGTGTAAAAATCTCCATTTATAGGCACGTTACATATCATGTGGTATGATGAGATGGTATGGTTCTTGTTAAGATTCTCCTTAGTTCAAGAAAATGTTGGGGAGGCAATACGCCACTGCTCAGTCAGCGAGCATCGTGTACAAGTGAAAGAGTGCAATCAGATTAGCCATTTAAACATTTTTCAATTTCTTTAAACTGATCATCTTCCTCTGTTATAAAAAAAAATGCATTATGGTTCAGACTGTCCACGACGGGCTGAATTTAATTCAGATTTGAGTGTATGGGCTTTATGTTTTTTTTTTTTCTTTGCTCTGATTGAGCCCTCAGCAGATCTGGCAACCCTGAAGAGGAAGCTTGTGCGGTGGTACCACTGGGACTTTGGTTTGGGTGGGCGTTAAAACACTGTACATTTACAATGTAGCCCCTTTTTACAAAACACTTCCAAGGCAGAAACAGTGCATGTGTGTGTACACACGCATACACTCAGAGTCATGAAAAGAAAAATAGTATGATGTATATTATACTAATATCATATACATCAATATAGAACATAAAGCAATGCATTTTATATTAAAATATTTATACGAGTTTTTCTTTTCAACAAGCGTTGAAGTGTGTATACATTTTTTTTCTGACTCTGTATACACACTACAAGTCCACCGTTAGGACAGACTTAATTCCATGGTCTTCCAGGATTTTTATTTCCTTCTACACTGTAAAACAATACTGAAGGCGTTTGAACAGTTGATATGCTTATGCTCTGTAATGTCTTCATAATGCCTCTAATCTGGGGTGGTGTTTGTTAATTGGTGATTTCTGAGGCTGGTGACTCTAAATGAACTTCTCCTTTGCAGCAGAGGTCAGTTTTGGTCTTCATGAGATGTGCTTCATAGGTTTTGCAAATGCGCTTGACGATACTGTTTTTGCAAGAACTATTCCAGAAACAGCTGACCCTCGTGTCTTAAAATAACAACTTACTTCTTGTCATTAATTAATTACCCAATACCATGGGTGCCATTTCAGTTTCTCAAAAATAAAAAATAAAAAAAATAAATCAATTACTGTGGTAACTTGGCATACAAACGTCCTGGCTCATGAATTTTCGCCTTAAGAACTGAAATTTAGCAAGAAGCATTTGCGGCATACGAGCGAACGATCTGAGCCTAACCGAACGCCGGCTAACAGAAGCCGTTTAAAACTTGTTTGCGTTGGCCAGGTGAAGCAGAGGTAACATTTTATTGTACCTGTGTATTAGATTCTATACCAACACATTTTCTTACGAAGATAGTACCAGCAATAACAGAACTCCTGTTGAAAATAATGAACTTTTCACCCTGCAGTGGTTATGTTTCCAAATCCTTTAAATTAGCAGTTATTAAACCGCTAATTAAGAAACCTGACCTTGACCCTTGTCAGCTGTCCAATTACAGGCCGATATCAAACCTCCTCTTTATCTCTAAGATTCTGGATGTAGCACAGAAACCATGTTCAAATCTACATATTAATGGCATAAACGAACTGCATCAGTCAGGATTTAGGCCTCATCACAGCACTGAGACAGCACTTGTTAAAGTAGTAAATGACCTCCTGTTGGCCTCTGATCAGGGTTGCGTCACTATACTTGTGTTACTCGACCTCAGTGCAGCTTTTGACACTATTGATCACAGTATTCTCCTTCACAAATTAAGGGAACGGCCGTCTCGTGGCTCAGATACTATTTGACTGTTTGTTATCAGTTTGTTGATTTAAATAGTGACGACCATTCTGCATGTTCTAAAGTGGAGATTGGTGTTCCACACAGTTCGGGTTTTAGGCCCACTGCTTTCTTCTCTTTACATGCTTCCTCTGGGCAACATAATTCGTAAGCATGGTATTAGTTTTCATTGTTATGCTGATATGACACAGTTATACGTCTCAGCAAAACCAGATGAGAAAAAACAGCTTACTAAAGTTGAGCAGTGTGTGCAGGACATACAGTAAAAGGTTGGACATTAATTAATTTCCTTCAGCTTAATCCTGATAAGACAGAAGTTCTAGTCATAGGACCACAAGCAGCTAGAAGCAAGCTTTCTGATCATACTGTAACTTTAAATGGCCTTTCTGTTCCATCAAGTGCAACAGTGAATTATAGATCTCAGTGTGATTATAGATTCCAGCCTTTCATTTGAAGCTCATGTAGATAATATTACCAGGATAGCATTCTTTCACCTCAGA
>JAQMYG010000007.1:7558374-7570428 GCA_030014215.1 Clariallabes teugelsi
ATGAGAGACTGAAGTTGAATAGATGTTCGGCAAGGCACTCTAGATATACATGCACCATACATGTATAGTTCAGAACCTTATTTGCATGATGTTTTTATAACACTCCGTGATAAAACTGCATTCATAAAAATGGTTCCCAAGAAGCTTCATTGTCAGTCAGAAGATGAGTAAAGTGTGTAAACAGTGTGCTACCATTTCTAAATTCTACTCCTCAACTAATTCCAAGTATTTTGTACCCAGAAAAGAAATAAATTATTCACAGGTTTTGCATATATGTATGTATGTATGTATATAATATATATTATAGGTTTGTTTTAACCATAAACTCTTTCGTTGCTGTAATCTTTTAGTTCGTTTTGGCTACTGAACAAAAGAGTGAATAAAAGAAAAGTGAGAACCTGAGATAGTGTACGTCAAGTGGTCTGGAAACTTGTTATCCCTGCATGGGTTTTTTTGGCATAGGCTCTAGAAAATGAGGTTGATTTTTGGCATTAGCTAGCTTTGAGACGGGGTGGTTTGTGAGGTGTTTTAGGGTGATGGGTTGGTGGAGCTGGATGAGGTAGGTGTCTGAGAGGAAGGAGGCTGCTGAGAGTTACTGCGCTCTACAGTCGTTTTGTTAGCCGTTCCTGAGGAGTTTAGACCAGTAGCTTGAGCGAAAAGCACACCTGAAACAGAACAAGCACATTATGCACAGTTATGAATAAAAAATACAATTGAATGAAGCAATGAACAGGCCTCCTGTATTTATAGGTCTGTCTGATTGTCAAAGTCAACTTTGCAATAGCAATTATTACTCAGTGCGAGAGCTAGTGCAAAAACACCATACTGCAAAAAAATCTACAAGAATGATAAAAAAAAAAAAAAAACAGACCTGATCACTGAAATTTTGCTGCATTTGTCACTTACCAGTGTAGACGACCCCGTTGAGTTCCACGGACATACTGATGCTATTCAGGCCATTCATGGTGAGGTTCAGGGCAGAATCCGGTTTGCTTTCTGAAATGGAGGAAAAACAATCCAATTAACAATTTGCAGTAATACACATTTTTGTTTTTGACTTAAATTAAAATGACTTTTGACAGCACACTGCAATATCCTCTGGAATCATCCACAGTCCGCCCAACATAAATAACTGTGATTAATTGTGAATTGAATTTAACATCAAAAAAGCCAAAAGTGGGGGGGTGTAAAACATAAAAAAAACAGCAGGCTGGCGGATTAATTCTGTCTAGAGGAAAAGTGAACATTTTATATCCCCAAACTTAACATTTGCTTTCAAATATAATGAAAATAGGTCTGAAATCTTTCTAGTGCATCAAATGTTCAAATAATTCAAATATACAAGAAAAAGATTATATACAAATACTTCAGGTTAGATATATGATTGATATATATTGAACAGGTCAGCATCATAATTTCCACCTGGATCTGCAGTGTGGCACAGACTCAGCAGAAATTCTATACGGACTAATGTCCCTCTCCTGCAAACGTCGTGGTGCACAACACTTTTCCAGCATTTATAGTTTCAGGACACCAAGAAAGCTGAATGAATAAAATAGTGACCGAATGGTGACATCAACTGCACCAACGCTCTATATGATGTACTGTAGCCAGTTCATGAACTTGAATAGAATTTTTTTCTGATTGTAAAAGAAACCTGAAGCACCCAGACAAAACTCATGCAGACATGGGAAGAATATGCACGGGACATTACTATGATCTCACGTTTACTATGAATTTTATCACATAAAACCACGCGTAACTCAACCACTCGATTTACGCTTCGTGCTTATTTCTGTTAGTCATGGAGGGGATTTCCCCACCACCGCAAGCAGAGGCGCTTTTATTTAGGTAAAAACTGGGTTAGCACCTTGACTTCATTTCTTTTATCAAAATCTGCTTCTGTCACAATGTTCTGTGACTTCTGTTCAGCATAGGAATACAACTCAGAGAACAGTTTTCCCCCTTAATCCTTGATTGCACTGACTGTGACCAATGGGGGGGGGGGTTTCAGGCCAGTTACACTGAAAGCTCTTGCAGATTTGCATAGCTTAAAGAATGGAAACACTTGTGCGTCATAGCATAAAGTGAGAGAAGTGACTTGGATGACTCATGCCAGTACTACTACATGATGATAATAGTGAATGAAACTTGAGGAAACACTGGTTTCACTACAAGAGCACAGTAGGCAGTAAAATGATGTTCAATGAGAAGGCGGGAGATTACAGCAAAATGCTTTACCACAACAAATATTTGCTGGAAAAATGTATAGTAAGGTTTCCCCCAAAATGATCAATTTCAACACCATTCATGGGTAAATGCCTTGCCAATTCGGAGAAAGGCTGGCGTTTTGTTTTGCAAATGGTGTTTTTGATATTTCTTTACATTTTTCCCCTTTATACAATGAACCATGAAATAAGGGTAAAAGTATATGGATAATCTGGCTTTGGTTGTTTAACATCCAATGCATCAATCCAAATCAAATTTATATACAATGAGCCTCATTTATCGGTCTTTGAATACATTTGTGTTGAAAAGTTTGCCTAAGCCACGCAACAACTAAAAATTTAAACCACATGTACAAAAGCTGATTTGTGTTTGGCAATCACAACAAAAATTCCACTATGCACATCCATCGTGTTATTTAACAGTATAAAATAGCACTTGAGTCACATCACATGAAAAGGCCAAAATCTGGAACGAATTTGACCAGGTGAACTTGGTGTCACCCATCCAGCTCAATATAAGTGAGCTCAAAATATAAATGGATTGACAGAAGAAGAAAAAATGATTCTAAGGTTCCTAAGGCTAACTCTTCCAGTAATATCAGCACAGACAACATTCTTTATTAAACAATACTCAAATTGAAAACAACTACAGAGTCTTAGCAACGATTACAGAGGTCCCTGTCAATAGAAGTCGATTTAATAATATGATGGAATGTTTGTGGAACCACAATTAATCATTGATAGACAGGTGTGACGAAGAATATTTCAGAGCATGAGGAAGTTAAGCGAGAAGCCAGCATTCACATAAACTACCTCGCAGAATAACCTGAGGGCAACAGGAACAATACTTAATTACATAAAAAAACAATAAGCAATTAACTTCTATTCCTCCACCTCATGCAAAATACCTCTGCTAAACAACAAGTAGATGACGGACTGAAAGCGGTTAACCAAAAAAACATGAGCACATGATAAACAAACATCGAACCCTTTGGAAATAATTCAGCTAGTGGTGTTAGGAGTAAGAAGAACTGCTCGTATGATCACAAGGTAATTTCAAAAGTAGTTCAAATAAAGTACTTGGGTGAAGTAAAGAGGTGGAAGCATCATGATATGAGCTGCTTCTGTGCCATCAATACCATACACAACTCTGAAAAAAATATGCATGGTCAAGAAATTTGACATAGATGTTAATCAACTGTGAATCATGCATAGACCGCTTTAATTTTTTAATTTGAATTATGATATTCAATTTGATTTTTGGCCACTGCAATTTTTGAATTGGTTCAGTGGCATAAATGTTTACGGTCTGATTTGTCTCAAGCTGCTATATTTCCTACAGTTATTGAAGTTTTAAAAGCTATTAAAATATTAAATGAGTGAAACATGTGGTTTTGTCTGTTTAAATGTCATTTCTCGTACAAAGCGATAATCTTTGTTTCCTGCAAGCCTTCTGCTCCACACTCCAGTGCAAGAAGTGGCGGTAATGTTCCAGCTGACCATAAACTGAAATGATGATGAAGAAGCAATACTCTAGCAAAAACGTAAGTGTTTGCATTTTTCTGCCCCCTCAAAAAAGCTGCCATTTATATGTTTTTCATTGTCAATTTTAGACAGTAAAACTCCCAAACATAAACCAAAAATAGCTCAGGAAGTCCTTGCATGACCTAGCTTATCCCATGATCCAGTGAAAAGAAAGATCTATGGAGGAATTTGTCCTTGCAAGTCCATTAGAGAGAAACCTCTGGAAACTGTTTAAATGTTTAACCAAAAGTTAAGCACAATTCTGCAACAAACTAGAGATCTTGCCATCTGCAAGGTTCCAACAACAGCCTTGCAAGTAATATTGGTTTTAATTTATTATGTTTAAATAAATAATTTTGGTTATATTTTTATAATCCTCCTTGTGTACAATTACAAATGTATACTTGTCAAAATGTGTATATAATGACTTAGAAGTATATTAAATAAAAAAAAGGGTCTGGAAACAAAAAATCTCAGAAAAAAAAGTAAAAAGAAATTATCATCAACAAAAGACAGCATCATTATTCAGATTCGTATCAGTATTAGGCAAGATAATGGTGCTTGTGACCACCTGAGACGTGTCCCAAGCTTTGTTACCTTGACTGTTGATGCGGATGTTCATGGGCATCTGGGAGCTCATAGCAAGCAGGTTCTGCTGCAGTGCCCTCTGCAAGAGCCGTTGCTGGTCCTCTGTAGGCAGTGCCATCTTCTTCTCAGGTGGCTCGCCGGATTCCAGCTTGTCCCTCAGCTGCTCAAGTGCAGCAACCTGAGCGGCCATGGCAGCCTGCACTGCCACTGCCTGAGCCGCTGCCACTGACTGAGCAGCCAGAGCTCCAGGCAGTCTGCTGGGATGTGCTGTCACAGACGGGCTGGCGTCATCTTCTACGTAAAGAAAAGATTTTTTTTTTAAAGCAAAATTGATAAACTTTTGTAAGTCAGTCCCTTACTTACAAAAGAGTTCCGTTCCGGGAACAGGTTTGTACCTATAGGTACCTATGCGGATTCAGTGCGGCTTCGTGCGGTGGCCGTAAGTACAGTTCATCGCTATTCACTTTAAGTTTTTGCAGTTTTGTAATGATCCAATCTTTCCACGCAAAATATGAAACTTTAAATTTTTTGCCGGCCCTCATGGACTCGTGGGCGCTACAGAACCTTGTGGAAAGTCGGGCGGCTCCCCGCGGTGCCTAACACCATGTCTCACTGCGAGTCAAACGGCGTAGGTGAGATAGGGTAGTTATACACCTTTGACACAAATATACAATGTGAAGCATAAAAAAAAAAAAAAAACAGGTTTTGTGTTTTGGTCCTGCTTTATACTCTCACGAGACTCCCTTTAGACTCACTCTCACGCTTCCAAATCACGAGGGGAATCCCAATGACGCAGCCTGGTCCACAGACCCGAAAGACAACACTACATGGTGTTTACTTGCGCGCTTGAGCGGATGGCATTTTGTCTCAAAGCTGCATTGGACTGTGAACTCTGTATTGTTGGGGATTTTTCAAAATTAGGATTACAGTATTCACCATCGGGACAGCTTTACACGACAGCCATTTTATGTAATCGTACTCCTTGACTGATTTAATGAAACCGGTGAGACTGACTCACTCCTTCCACACACGCACACACACAATATACTGAACTTCAGACATTTTAAACATTCACTTACACACTGAAAATATTGTACATGATTGTAAATATTGGTATCTGGTGCACTGCAGTGTCTATTTTTTTTTTTTACAATACACGTTCGCATCTATGAATATTCCTAGCTCTGCGGTCCATTCGTTTTCTGCGGAAATTTGTAACTCAAATGTTTGAGTCGGAGACTTAATGTATGGAAGTATTTACAAAATTTTAAACGCCAGCGTTCAAAATCTCAATGTTCTCACAAAGCCATTTAACCTTCAGGTAAAAACAATGAACAAAGTGTCATACATCACACAATCTCAAATCAAAAGCATACCATCATCACCAAGTACACCAAATTTTAAAAGTTAAAATGTAAAAGTTTAAACGCTCTTACCCTTCTTGACCTTTTGAACGGAGGAAAGTGAGGTATCGCTGGTGCCCACAGCCATACCAATGCTAGGCATAGAGATTTTAGGTGAGGAGAACATGGTGGGAGCGCCATTGGGCGAGTAGGTGAAAAGGGATCCGCCGAAAGCCTGGCGCCGTCCCTCTCGTCGGTTGCTGTCTATGGCAGCCTGGAGCTCATTGGGGTTGCTGAGACCCCGCTTGTCACATTCATATGGGTAAAGGTACTTCATGTATCTAGAATGAAAAATGAGGCATAAATATAAGATCCAAAAGAACGTCTAATAAACATCAGGTGCAAGATCGACCAACCTGCCTCTGAGCTTCAGGAAGAAGATGAATGGTGCAATGCGGTCACATATGCTCAGAACATTTTGATTCATTTTCTAACATGTCTTCTTGTACAGTATCACAGGCTTACGTATATTAACATGATTTTGAATTAATTATTGTTCCTATTGTTACATAAATTTATTAAAATGTTTGTAATTCTTGATGTGGTAACATTTTCTTTTAAGAGAAGTATTTATTTAGGTTTTTTTTTTTTACGAGGAGTCTCCAGTGTCAGGATTTTTTATCTGTCAAGATAAGTTGTTTCTTTAACTTTTCTGACATAGGGAATTATTTATATTGTTCTTAGTAATATAAGAATGCAGAGTTTAGAGAAAAACAAAAGAAAGGCTGGTGAGAGAGCATTTATCACTGAAGAATTATTAAATAACTGGAATGAACATGTTTTGCAAATGTTCCAGTATGTTTCCTAATTAACAAAATTTATAAATCGTACATCATGTCTTTTGTTAATAAATAAGAAATTGTTACTGCTGCAAACGCTGTGGTATAAGAAGAAAAGAATTATTCTAAAGGAATGCTTTAATTTTAATGTGTATATAAAGTTGTAAAAAGCACTGATGTTAAGGACGTAGAGTCAAACACTCACTGTGTTCTGAGGGTGAAGGCAGCGCTGGTGATTGAGGTGGGCAGGTTCAAACCTTTGGTGATCTCCCTCCATAATTTCTTATTGATTACCTCCACCAGGCCACCTTTCTCCGTCACCAGCTGGTAGAGCATATACAGATCCAGCACCTGCTTGGCCATGATGGGGATCCGGTTCACTGGAGTCCCTGCAAAGCAACATAATGAGCATGGCTAAAAAAAAAAGGGAATTATTACACAATATTGTAATTCCATTAAGATGAACTGAATCCTACATCTCAATTCAAGTTCACAGGGTTTATGCAAATAATGAGGAACACGGGGAGGAGTTTTATTTATTTATTTATTTATGCCCAGTTATATCCCTAGAGGGCAGTATTAGATCTAATGACCGTATATACAGTACACTTTAACAGAAACAGCTGGACACCTATTCATTTATTCAGTTATCTAATCAGGTGATCTTGTGGCAGCAGCACAATGCATAAAAGCATGCAGACACTGGTCATATGCTTCAGTTAATGTTCACATCATACAGCAGAACGGGGGAAAAGGTCTGCGTGTGTGATCTCAGAGTTAAACTGAGGTATGAGTTTTTGGTGCCAGATGGGCTAGTTTGAGTAATTCCGATACTACAGATCTCCTGGGATTCACACACACACAAAAGTCTGTACAAAATAATGTGAAAAACAAAAAGCAATCCTGCGAGCAGTGGGTCTGCAGGTTGAAATTAACTGCTGATAAGACAGCTTAGAGTTAAACTAGTCTGAGCTGACAGAAAGTCTACATTAAGACAATTACCCACTCTTTACAACCATTATGAGCAGAAAAGCATCTCCGATCATAACACATCAAATCTTCAGGTGAGTTAGCTACAACCGCAGAAGACGGTTGTTCCACTCCTGCCAAAAAAAACAAGAATCTGATGCCACCATGGGTACAGACATGGACTAAAACTGGGCAAATGAAGCCCGGGAAAAGACCAGGTACGGTTTTTTTTTTTTTCTTTAACCACCCAGTTTCTTCTGATACACTTTTCTGCTCACCGCGGCTTTAAAGAGTGCTTATTTGCCATACACCAGGCTGGTCATTCTCCTCTGATCTGTCTCATTAACATGGTGTTTCAGCCTGCAGACTCTCCTCATACACGGCATGTTTTCTGTTTTTCACACCATTTTAAGTAAACTCTAGAGACTGCTGTATGTGAAATTCCCAGGAGATCAACAATACACAAACAAGCCCATCTGGCACAAACGACCACACAATGGTTAAAGTCACAGATATCGCACGTCCCCCCCTCCATTCTCATGTTTAATGTAAGCATGATTTGGCTCCACTGCACCATGATTTGCTGATTGGATAACTGCATAAATGAGCAGTTGGACAGGTGTTCATATTAATGTAGACAATGGGTATATGTTCCTTTTTGTGCGTTACATTAGATTAAACGTTCACTCCCACAAATAGGGAACTTCTGCTTAAATGTGGGAGAGGGAGTATCTGTATACATTACTTTATGTTGGAGCTTATTTACTAGAAAGGTCAGATAATAGATAATGTTCTGATAACTCCAAGGCCAAACTACAACCTGTGCTCATGTTCACACACATACATATGACAACTTTCTACATGTTCAGAGGCCATAGATCAACTTACTAACATACTATAAGCAGTAAAAACGTCAGTAGCTATAAAGCAGACATTTCAGAGATGTTGCTTCATCAGGCTGAAACCTGAGCTGGGTGTTCACTCATTACAGGAAGAGAAACATGGGGGTAAATGTAACTGTAACTTGTAATTGAAACTTTTCAAATCTGCTAAATGAAATAGATCTGGTAGTCAAGAAGGCAGACTAACCACATTAAAATGTCTGCTTAAACACGTGTCTCTGACTGAACTCCATAACTTGGCGGTTGACTAAAAATTAACGAATGAATATGCTCATGGACCGTGACTGCTTTTGTGACCGTGTAATGCTGACTTGCTGTTTTTATAAAGCAAACTTGGTTTTGGGAAGCAGTTGATTTGTATGAATTAAATGCAAAACACGTTTTTTTTTTTAACTTGAAAAAAAAAAAACGTGTCTAATGAATGTTTGTTTCAGGACGTGATCATGTACCTCTTTTCTGCATAAAGCTGAACAAATCATCCAGGAACTCTTTTCTCTTCGGATCACTGTCCAGTTCATAGAGCTGTGGAGAAAAACAAAGGAATAGAAGAAGAAGAAGACGAAGAAGAGTGAGAAGCTGCAGCTGTAAACTGGATAAGGCTGTATAAATGTTCAAAAGGTAAAAAACATACAAGACACATAACAACTATATGTTGGCTCACGGAAATAAACCACCAGGTGGCCTGTCACAATCATTCCAAAACAACAGAAAATAATAATTAAATCATCTATAAGTCAGCAGTCAAACTTTCACAAACAGCAAGATTAACTCAGCTCCGGTTGACAATCTGCAGTGGGTGTAGATTTTTTTTTCTAAAAGGTTATTAGGTAAGTCGTAACCGTAGTGGTTTCACTATATTACGAGAGACACTTAATGGAGTCTTTTTACACCGCATGTTCATGCCAAAACAAGAGCCAACGAAACGTTGGGTTCTGTTTCTTAGGTTAAAAGCAACTGCCATAATACTACACCAGGTCCTGATGATTAAAATCAACCCAGAATCGATGAGGGTATGAGTAGGGACAAACCAACCAGCAGGCAAAAAGCTGGAAACATGTAGTACATGGCTTCCACCACGCTGACGAAAAGAACCAGTTGTCTCACTGTTTAAAAAGTCTGACCTATCAGATTCTTCCACACATACAGTACATGTAGATAATAGACTGCTTCGCTTCAGTGATTAAAGAGAAAGCCTGAGCAACCTGAAAATACCAAAGATAAACACTTATTATATAATATTATATACAAGTATTATATACTGTTAATCTTCTAATTTAAGCAGATAAGAACATGGCCTTCCAGTACACCTGAAAATAACAACTTGAGTTTTTTTCTTTACAAAATTTAGACTTGGATGGATTTTGATTAACCTATGTTAACGAAAAGGTAAAAAAAAAAAAAAGCCCTGATTAAATGTGAATGAATATAAATTACAAGCATTTTTTGTTAATATGATTCATATAATTTATTACACACTGTATTAATTAGTATTCATCATAAGGCTGTTATCAGTGCAGTAAAACCAGTAAAGCTGGTTATTTCGGCCACGTGATGTTGCGTGATATGGAACATTTCTGATAACGCCACACTTAAGAACCTTTAGATCATGCTGGTACCAATCTTGAGCCTTTGGTACTGATCTAGGGAATAATGAAAGTGTGGGGGGGGGAAGCAAGAAAGTCCATTTCTCAAATGTGGTGCCGTGAAAAAGGAGCAGAGACACAGTACCATGAGCACTCTGAGTTTAGTATGGAATCTACTTTCATATGCAACCGTGACACCTCGGGAACAGTTTAGCCATGTTGAAACTAGCAATGATCCATGAAGATATCAGGTTCTAAAACACACGCAAACCTGGGATAAAAGCGACGATATAAAAAAGTCAGACATCCGGAAAATCTGGTATTGCCGCACAAAGCCGTGTGCAAGCTGCTCATTTTCACGGGTGCAAAAGCTGAAGCAGCAGCGGCTAAAGACTTCACCATGATAATGACATATATCAAGACTGCCACAGAGAAACGCAGATATCATTAGCTCGTGCTGTGCACATTAGGCTGTGCTTGTACTCACACGGCCTCTATTTTCTATCCAGGGAGTAATGGGAAAGGTTAATTATTACATCTCTTGGGAACAAAAGAACTAGAGTGAGACTTCAAGGGATGAGGCCGGGGTGAAGTAGTCCCAGGGGGCTATTGGAAAGTGTGTGTGTGCGCACATGGGGAGGAGGACGAA
This sequence comes from Clariallabes teugelsi, assembly GCA_030014215.1. NCBI lineage: Eukaryota > Metazoa > Chordata > Actinopteri > Siluriformes > Clariidae > Clariallabes > Clariallabes teugelsi. The sequence continues at coordinate 7,569,000 of JAQMYG010000007.1, forward strand.
GGAAAGGGAGGAGTCGGATGACTGTGCGGGGGTTGGGAAATTACAGGGTTTGGGGGAGGGGGGGGGAAGGGCCGTTAATGCAGCATAGGCTTAATTACAGGATGCATGCACTTTTGGAGAAGCACCATACCATAAATTTCTCAAACAGCTCCCCATAGTCAAGTCATACAGTCTCTCTCTCCCTCAATTCATTTTGTATTGGAATTTCATCAGCCCCTCCTGCCCCTTATTTATAAACCGTCCTTCCTTTCCCCGACATTCCAAAGCACATCAGTGGATCTTTATCAGTTTCGGTAATCATCATCATCATCATCATCATCATCACCACCATCGAAAGCACTTATAAACCCATCCTTTCTCCTCAACAACTCCTCAGCGCTCTACGTTAAAATAAAATATAGCTTGTGTTCCTTCAGGTGTTGTTCCTTCACACTGTTGATACACACAGCAGCAGCAATCAATCGATGTTCAATATTGAATACACGCCTCTAACGCATGGTAAAAACAGCAGAACCTTTATTGAGCAGCCTGATCAGCGTTATCTACCCCGCGACAGCAGCAAAGGCTTGTTAACAGAGAGCAGCAAAATGAAAGAAAAAAAGAAGAAAAAAAAAAAACAATCAGCTCCTTCATTGTTCTGCATGCTTCCCTTCACAAAGCTCAGGCTTTATGACAGGATATTTGGCAGGATATTTAACCCGCCGGCTTCCTAACACTGCAGTGGAAACACGTCTGTCTGATACAAAGGAGAAAGCATCTTTACACACACACACACACACACACACACACACACACACACACACGTTTGTTATATGGATCAGCAGTGTGTCGGAAAAATGCACAAAAGCACACCAGGTGTTAGCATGGCAATTTAATAGAGCACAAAATATTACAAGCTGACAAGGGCTTTCAAATTTTGTGTAAAGTAAAAGTTGTGATGCGTAAAAATAATAAATACAGATGACGTGAAAGTCAACAGACAACGAAAAACGGCTTTAATGTATGGAGAAAACTTTAAAGCTTTTTAAAATTATTATTCTAATTTAACTGTGTGTGTTTCTTTTTCTCATTTGTCCTGCAGAATGTTAGAAAAAAGGGGGGGAAAAAATCTATTAAAAAAACAATAAATAAATTGAATGCGTTGATTTAAGCTTTTATTTTATTCATTTAATAGCAAATAACTATCTAGTTAAGTTATGTATTGAGTTGACTCGCTCTAGTTATTAGTTATATTAACATTAACATATGGAAAAGATGCATTTCAGTATAGAATATACGGTATAAAACTGTTAAAGAATAGCAAGTTGTGTTTAATTTCTTTAAATACTAGGAAAGCTTTACGTATAACATTGCAATATACTAATTCCCTGGTATCCAAGTCTATCACTAGTCTATCCACTAATATTTATCCTCATTCACCTAAATTAGC
>JAQMYG010000007.1:7570525-7588267 GCA_030014215.1 Clariallabes teugelsi
TATATACATACACACACACACACACACACCTTTTATATTCTGTTTTCTACATGTGTACTTTTCTTTCTTTTTTTATTTTTTGACTAAACTATACACAACTGATGATTTGTAATTGCAAGTACACGTTTATTGTCTATTATTCTTATTATCGTTGCCAGTGGAAATCTTTTTTCTTTCTTTTATTTTTCTACATTATTTATTACTATTTTATCAGTACCATTTTTACCTTGTGCCTCAATTTCGATGTACTTATACAATGACAATACATGAATATGAATCCAATAATAATAATAATAATAATAATAATGGTCTATGTAGTACATCATGTCACATTTGACTCAAGTTATGGGAGAAGAGAACTTCTATGCCGATTGGGTATTTAATTAAAGGCAGAAAATTTTCCCCACACCATGACATTAGCTTCAATAAAGCTTCCGCACCTGTAATTTTCATGACAAATGAAGTTTATGTCACTGTCTACAGGGATTTTAAGTGTGTGTGGTCTGCTCACTTCTGCAGTGGAGATGGTGCTTTGCATCTCTGCTGTTAATTATTATTATTTATTTTTTTTCTTTTTAATACAACCAGAGAACACATGCAAAAATATAGAAAAACAGTATCGATACAAAGTCCTTGTCCATAATCATTGACTCTTTCCCTGACAAATTTACTCTTTCATGCTCTTTCACCTTCTCCTCTGATTGTCCTGTCAGTTAGACTTTTACAAGCTTACATTTTTGAGCTGGAAAATATATTTCTCTCTAATATCAACCAACCCCCTAATTTAGCGCTTAATGTGAATTATTATATATATATTTATATTAATTAATATAAATATGCACAGAGCTGCTGGATTAGGAATGCACAAAGTAGTGTACATGTATTATGTTTCATCAACGTCATTCTGCGAACACTGTGTCCACGAAGGGTTATGGATCCAGACGGTGAAAGCCTCCACAACACTCTTTTAAGACACGCAAGAGGCCGGTGTCGAAACTCTAACGGCATTTCACACCTGCCATGCGCAGAGTAGTGGGGGTGAGGGGCGGTGGGGGTTAGGAATCAACCGGTGAGCCAGTTTCAGTCTTACAAATTTGCTCAACATGCTGCAGAATCTCAACGAAGGGACGCGAGAGATCAGTCGCTGAATGGCAGGCAGGCCCTGCGAATGTCTCTGATAAAAGAGGTGAGGCATTGTGTGAAAACAATAGTGCTGGCTTCCATAACCATGGCCTGATTCTCTCCAACTGAATCAGCAGCACAGCCAGGGCTGTAACAAACACCTGCGTGGTGTGAATCTTACTTTGTGTATCGCTGTATCAGAACGAAACCTGAATCTCCAAGATCTGCACCATTTAATAATTCAAATGACTTTTGAATTTAGCAGTCTTGCAAATCAGACATTAAACAAGGCCGGTTAAGCTCCGCGTGTAGCAGGAAACGAAATTGTAAACAGTAGCAGGTTTGTGCCTTTTCCCCCAAGAGAGGCACATCTGCAGCAACAATTGGAGAATGAGATGACAAAAAAAAAAAAAAAAAAAAGAGAGAAGGACAGGCTGAAACTGGCCTCTTAATTTTTTAACAGCACTCGTGAACTTCCACATAAGCAGATAAACAAAAGAGCTAAAAACAATATACAAACTAATATGCAAATTAGCCCCAAGTCCCTTTTTTGTATAGAATGAATTAATTTGTATGACATATCCTGAAAAAGCTAAAATCTCCTACAGATGACTGACTACACTTTCCGTACATTTAAGCCCCAAAAAACAAGAAGTTAATGTTCTGTTCTCCCCATAAATAAACATACAAATTTCACCATCGAGAGTTCTCACAAGTGCAAGCATGCAACTATCTAGACTAAGACCGAGACCAAGCAATAGTCCTGCATTTTCAGTTCCTCTTTTGGAGGGATCCTAACAGACAGGCCAAAAAAAAAAATCTATATTTCTATATTTTTATTTAAGAACAATATCTTAAAATAATAAAGACCAGCTTCATTCTTTGAACATATTTAAGAATAGATTTAATGCAAAACTGTGAGCAATAAGAAGCTGCGAAAGACCTCATATGTTAATAATCAATGGCAAAAGCCATAGTAAGCCTTGGCCTTTGAACACCCTCCAAATGTCACAAAACCTTGAATTTGCATCTAATGACAATCTCCATCCACCATCCTGTACAGCACAATCAATATGACAAATCTTTACCCTCGACACAGCCACGTATTTATCTCTTTGCAACTGTATCTAAGCATCTTTTATAACCTTTATAATACCCTTTTTATATATTTTTTTCTTTACTGTCTGTACAATTGTATACTCTGGTTTATGTAAATTCTATTTTTATGTTACGGACAGCTGTGATAACCATTTCACAGCAACTCGTACCGTGTTGTGTGGTTGACAAATAAAATTTGAATTAGAATTTGCATTTGGGTGGGTGCGTGTGTTTTTTTAAGGTGGGCAAAAGGACATCAACACACATTGTGTATCCTTGATGGACAACGCGAGTGTTAGGAGGTTATTTGTTTTTAGAGAATAAAACAATATTACGGATTACATTTACTGTATTTGTGCAGCCCAACCCCTCTTGAAGTACAGTACACAAAGTCTTCAACTCTGCAATGAAGAACCCAGTGTCTTCCAAGGGACAAACGTGATTACAGATTGTAAGGCCAGTGATTAGCATGCTGGTGATGCTGAATGCCGAGTGGTTGGAACAGGATGAGAGAGAAAGTTAGGTTGCTGCTCTGGGTGTTACATAAACAACCAATTTTAAAATAGTATCTTTAGGCACTTTGTAGCCTGTCGCAGTAAAATTTTTAATTCTCACTTCTTTCACTTAATCAATATCATTTAAATGTAATGTAATAAGAAGAAATGAGCGGTGGCTTAAGACTTTTGCGTACTACACCTACAAACTGCCACTGACGTTGTTAGTTATGTGGGATCGAACTGTTGCCACAACACTGACTTAAAATTTTGTTTAAAAAAAAAACTGTTCACCTACTTCATTCAGCCTCAGTTTCCCAGCAGATGAGAAGCAGACTGGAGAGAAAATCGGTTACCTCTGCAATCACATTACATTTGCTATCTGTGCTGCCACTCCTATATGTTCGTAACTGTATCATGTGCCATGGCTATCAAAAGTACAAACAAACATGGCATTGCTGACCAAAACTAAACAAAACAACGATTTATTTACGGCCAAGCAGCGCTACACACTTCCATGCTACTTAGGATTTTTTCCCCTCTAATAACAGCATGTTGCTTTTCTCAATATTAAAAATTCTGACAACATTAGAAATGAAAGAGGAGTCCTTATCGAGATAAAGATTTTTTGTTCCCATTTGCCCCCCCGTTCTGTTTTCAAATTTTTTATTTGTCACATACACAACCATACACAGTGTGATGATATGCAATGCAATGCGTACTCGACTGTTTGTGACCTTGAAAAAGAATGAGAAAGTAAGGAGGCAAAATTCTAATAGGAAGGAATAAAATCTACAATTTTGTTTCGGAAAAAAAATAAAATTAAGTATAAAGTAGAAATATGTAAAGTATATAAAAATGTAAGAAAGTAAAAACAGTATAAATAACCTGTAATGTATGTATGATTGTAGGTCTTTTTTAAATAGTAAAACTGCAAACTTTTTAGAATAGAATTAAATATCATTTGGTAAACATTTTAAACATTCCAGTTCAGTACTAAGAATATTTTAGGCTGTCCACCAAGCAGGTAGATGATGGTATACGTGTTAACCGAGACAAATCTGGATATCTGCTTTACTACAGCACCGGCTCTAATAGGACAGACAGACTGATTACCAGCTGTACTGTAGGTGTGTCAGATTCAAGTTTGCCCAGTACTTTGTACAGCTTTTTTTTTTTACACATACATTTCTAATAGACGCAAGGCTTATTGTGCTAAACAAATATGAAGTTCAACAAAGCTTATCTAACGTGATTGTCTGAAAGTGTACAAAGAATTTTTTTTAAACTGTAAATTCAGTAGTACCAACTTCACCAATTGTACTTTTTGTAGAGCTTTCAGCAGAGGATGCCAGGCGCAAAAATGTGACAGAAAAAGAGGAACTGACTTGAATACAAGAAACAATTCAGAGGTACAAAATGGAGAGCAAGCCAGGAAAAACTGCTGCGCTAAGCCTCTGTGCGTTCTTTGTTTACGTTCCAGCAGCTCCCCCCTGCCTCTTCTCTATACTGAATGCCGGCCAGTTTTTCAAAGCCTCAGGTTATGTGGCTCTGACGTCAGTCTGACTGCTGCTTGCAGAAATCTTCACATGGATTTGCTGCCAAGGAGCAATTCCTCATGACACCACGCACGGTTTGGACAGAGTTCAACTATGAGAGGAGTTAGACGGACTGGTTCCAGGTTGGTTTGTGCCAATACACGGCGGATTCGTCCAAACAGGCTTAGACACGATCAACAGACGTTTAAATGCGGCTTTTTGAAAAGCATCATAATACATACAAATTAAAAATATACAACGGATATAACAGATATATTAGTTGAATTATATATAGTTCGTTAAAACAGATGATGAATATGCTATTAATATATTTAATAATGCAGATTTGTGTCATTAAATTCATGTACATAATGGCACATCATTGAAAATCCCCCCAACCCCCGACCCAGATCCACCGGCCGCCATACTCGCCCATGCCATAACGCTGCCTCCAACAGGTTTTACAGGTGTTTGATATGTTATACTATGGACGATCAGCTGTTAGCCCTCTTTTCATTCTCTATATTCTTCTACTCCACATTTTCTACCCTGAGAGTTTCAGAAATGGGCAGCCTTTTTAAATCTGACCTTTCAATTCCTGAGTGTCAGCAGTGGTTTGCATCTTGAAGAAAACACTTTGTATGTAAATTCATAAAGGCATCTCATCCTGAAGGCTCCAACACCGATACATTTACCTCCTCTAAAGTGTTCTTGACTTGTGCAAATGTTGTGAAGTGACTTCTCATCACCAAGGAAAGACTGTCTAATGATGCTGTCCTTCACTTGCATTAGCATCTTTTTGGACTATTATGCTTTGGACAACGATAAAACGCAAATAACACAAGACTTTTTCTCTCCTTAATTTATCATGAAATAATTAAGAAACAAGCTAGAGGTGGCTTACAAACTGCTTAGCAACCCTGTTGTACAATTGCTCCTGATCTTGTGAAAACCAAAAAAGGCTGTAATTTCTAAACGGATATTTGTGAAATTTTTGTGGAACCCCATGAACTAAAGCTGAATACATACTCTGAGAGTATGAACCTTCTCTCTTCAGATCCTTGAATATAATCCAAAATTACACAAACACTAAATGTGATCTAATTTTTGTATGTTTAAAAAGATCTAAGATACACACTAGGTGCACTAGTCAAACTTGTCAAATTGTAGTCAAATAATACACTTAAATTCCGGATCAAACACAATGCCACTCTCAATGAAAATGAGCCACACACACACGCACACACACCTCTCTAATTTAGTGCCATGGTTTCAGTCAGCACTGCCTTCTCCTATCCAGCTCAAGCATCAATCTTTAATACGAAAGCCTTTAAATGGGAGCTCACCGTGGAGGGCTGTGATAAATTTTTAAAGACCTGTCTGCTTTACTGTCCATCTGGGCTCCATTTATGCAACTGGGGATATTTACAATACAGATGAGACATCAAAGCTCATTTCCGCCTCCTATTTTGCCTCAGGAAGATTGAGTACAATATGAGAACGTGACCAAATAACAGAAAAAAGGACATATCTACTAATATACTGTATATATATCTACTAAAATATATACACGCACACACACAACTGTTTATAGCTACTTCATGATTAGAAATTATTATTAGCAACTGTGAGGGGGTGACAACCCTCTACAAACACCTTCATGGTGTGGACTATTTTCAACTACACATCATGTATTATTACTTTTTTTTTTCGTTTGCTTTTCAGTTATATAAAAAAAAAAAGAAATATATATGACATCTAGTCTAACTGAAGCCGCAAAGGTATATTAGAGGTTACGTAAAAGTCTTTTAATTTCATGAACAGGTTATGACATGGGAGGGATTCTATGTGGTCTTTCAAAAATCTATGTAGTAAGAACTTTCTTAATATTTGAAATAACAAAGAAAATCAGCACGCACTGTGATGCAAGGATTTGCTTAACCAAAACCACAAACTTGGCTCATAAAAAGCTTCACCAACAAATCCGATTTAATGCTTTGTTGACTGCAGCCTGGTATTTCTCGATACAAATGAATAAATCAGTGTCTTTTATTCATTTAGCTACACGGCCGGGCCTGATAGTTGTATCTGAAGTTTGATTTCACCTAACTGTATCAAAACGTTCACTCACTCGGGTTCCTCATCTGTACTTTCGCCAGGACATTCAAGACAAGAATGATCTGAATTCGATTCCAGAGTTTAATGGCTCGCTTGAATATCTTTTGCGAAATAGAAGAATTTTGTCGTGTCTAGCCAGAGAACATTTGGGCGGAGTTCCAACTGACACGGGCTGAGAGACACGCCGACGAGTAGCGGCAGAGTCCAAGTCCAGAGTTACAGATTATCACTTTCCCGCAGGCACATTCCATACTGCTTCCACCCACCTGCCCAAAATAAACTGCAGTGCATTAACCCCTCGCTTTCCGAACACAAACATGCAGGTCGCCCAACAGTTCGAGGCACCTTTAACATGGAACAAGAAGGCAGATGCGATTATGTGCCTTTATCTTGACAGACAAGAACACGCCAAGTCTTGATTAACGGTCGCCAAGACTCATGCTTTCTGGTATCAGTATGATATGGAGCTCTATCTCCAAACTTCAGTTCTCCCTGAACTGGGCAACTGCCAGAACATGAAAAATAAATCTACAATTACACTTACTTAAGCATTAATTACAAATCATTCTCCTGTTTGGTTGCTCTTTGAAAAAGGCTGAAAGTAATTCACTCAAAGATAAATCTATTAGTACAAAACTTTTCGGTGGTCCTTAAGTTCCTCCTCCATCGTTCAAGGGGCAGGTCCTAAAGTGACACACTCAACCCATGTGATTTCAACGATTACTGTAAGCCGACAATATGTCTAGAGAATCTTTTGTAAATAGACTAAGGAGGGAAAAAAAAAAAAAAAAAAAAAAACTATGTGCCACAGGGTTTGAGGCATGCTAATTAAGAACACAAATGCAGAGAGATTCCTTTTCAGTTCCTCTAATAAAGCACTGAACCATGAGGCTTTTCAACAGCTGCAAAAAAAAAAAAAAAAAAACAAGAACAAAACTCTCGGGTCAATTTATAGACATCATAATTGAGATTACAGTAGTGTAAAAAGTTTCTATGTGCACTCTGAAGAACACTCAACACATACAAATTAAATGTAAAAAAAAAAAAAAAAAAAACTTTTGTTATTTAGTTGTGACTTTTAAGTACTCCATGCATTTCTGCTTTTTTTTTGACTATGTGTTTACCATTTACAAAAACTAGATGAATGATTTCATCTTCCAAAACATTTTTAAAAAACCAGGAAAACAAGCATTTCCACCATTTCAGATTTAAGGAAAGAAAAGGCAGATCTGATAATATTTCCAGATGTGCAAAAAGGAAATGGTTTGTTGCCAGTAGTTGTGTTTGCATGGACCCTAATGTTCCACTAATAGTCAGAATAAAATAAACGCATCATGTAACCACCGCAATCAGAACTCTCTGACCCAATTTGGCATGTTCAGAATCAAATTTCAAGTAGAATGAGACGGTGCTCTAAGCCTTTAATAATCTTTAATAACCGATAGGTAAATGTTCGTCATGTAAACACCTGATCTGATCGTTTCTCTCTTGTCGAAATAAATATATATCTTTTTGCGCATATTTGTACCAAACATTAATATTTTTGGTATTGGTATCCATTCTTGATTGGTAAACTCCATGAGAACTGCTCATCCACTGGGTCTCTAGATGAGGAAGGAGCACTGATTGGCTTCTCATTTCAAAGGTAGTAAAGCATCTAACCAAGCATAGACGAGAATAAACTCTTATAACAAATCATAACACAGAAAGTTGGATTTCTAAAAAAAAAAAAAAAAAACAACGGTTGGAAGCATAACCTTTTTGTAACAAAGTCCAAAAAAACAAAAAACAAAAAAAAGGAATAATGAATAGGGAAATTTATAAAATGGTGCTACCTACTTATAGAACTGCAACTTGAATTGGCACCTAGGTATCGTGATACCATACTGGGTGCTCCCTAGTGATTCTCATCCCTAGTAGCTAATGTTAATCGCATAAAACTCATCTTGAAAGTGGATTATTCCAGAGTAACACGTAAATTGTCAAAATAAATAAATAAATGTACAAGATATTTTTTTTAGATGTTGATTGCGTAAAGTCCACATTGCTGACACCTTCATGTACATGAATATCTGTTAAATGTACTCAAAGTAAATATCATCAGACGTTGTGGCCGTGCAAGGTTGTGTAGAGACAATCAAATCACTTTCTTTCTAAATCTTTTTCTCAAACCATAAGCAGATTTCTAAAAATATCAGAACAATAAAATTGCACAAGATGACAATGATGATTTGGCACTTCCTACCTGTCTGAACTGCTCTTCATAGGTCCAGTCAGTGTGGTCCTGGCTATGTTGCTGGCCTTGAGAGGGTGGAGTTAAAAAACTTGAGGCCCGTGCTTCAGGTTCGTGCCCTGATCGTGCCTTTAGCAACTGAGAGTGAGGATGCAGCTGACGATGAGGCAGCAGCAAGATGCCTCGACCCGGGGTGATGGCCTCACGGTTCATCTGCAGGCCATCCTCATCGTCGTAGTCTTCCTCCATCTCGCCCTCGAAATCATCCTCGTCCCACTTCTGCTTTCTAAAAAGTAACAAAATGTGGACCAGATGAAGCGTACAAAACATTTTAGGACCCAAGCGGAGTTCTGTAATCTTTGTAAATATTAAGATTAGTTCATGATTAAATATTCACAAGAGGAAAACTTTCAAGGATTATTTTACTGTTAATGACATTTGGAGAGAATCCAATACCAAGTTAAAATATAGCCAAAGTATTGAAACCTAGAAGGCGCCCGTCCTAAAAAGGGATAGTTTAGGTTTTTCAAGTCTGTCTTAAATCAACATTAAGGTGCATACGAATACGTTACAATGGGTCTTAGTCATTATAAATTCTCCTGCTCTGCACACAGACTGTGAAGTTTGTCACCTGGAACGCGAATACAATGTAAGTAAATCCCACAACCCTCGTTCTGTGTGAAAATGGATTCTAAAGTGCAGCTGAGACTCAAAGCTTCCGCAGCCCCAACTGAGCCCGCACAATCTGTGTGAAGAACAGGAAAATTTATAATGGCCAAGACCTATTGTAATGTAATTACAGAGACCTTAATGTGATTTAGACAGGCTCGAAAAACCTGAATGATCCCTTTCTGATGCCTACCAAAGGGAACTTGGCAACATGAACGCTACAGATTGGCACCCTCCTCCAGAGTGGAAAGGTGGAGAGAAGATAACATTAGGAAGTGTAAATGACTGCAAGCTGTTGCCTAGTTACAACAATAATGCATCTTTATCACGCTAAACCAATATTAATTACAGCCTGGCATCACGGTAATTACTGGAAATTACGAGTGTACGTACATTTGCTCCTCCTCGTCAGACCCCATCATGTCTTTGTAATGCTCCTCTCCTGCTTCTTCCTCTTCCTCCTCCTCCTCCTCGGCAGTGCTGTGCTCTGACCTAGGACTGTCAGCCATTGGCTGTCTCTGCAGCCCTGCCGCCGCGGCCCTCATGGCTGCCAGAGCCGCTATCTGAGCACGCTCCGTCTCTGTCGAGGAGCTGAGCTTCAGCTCCTCGCTTGTGGGGGAGGAGCTCTGAAATGAACCCATCTGCTGCTGTTGCTGCTCCATCTCCATAAGCAGCCTGGCCCGCTGTTGCCTGTGCAAGTTCTCCATAACCGCCTGCAGCTTCATCTCCAGGTGAACGGGATGCTCCGAAATATCGCCTCCTTTACCTTCTTCTTTACCAAAAAAAAAAAAAAAAAAAAAAAAAAGAGCACCGTTGATGTTTCTAAACACTTTATTTTGAATGGATGTGAAGGAGCGTCACAGAAGAACTCTGAGAAACGTCTCCTACTTGAACCTGAGGATTGTCGATCAAGACTGGGTCGAAGACACGGCCCTCTACAACACAATACTGAAGCAAGCTTTAAGGAGGAGCTCACCCCGAAGAAGAGTGGCTAGCTCTATCAGAGCCTGAAAAATAAGAGAGAAACAGAGTATGCATTAGTACAAACGATGGTAAATATTCTCTTATAGCTAATAGTGTCCAATAGCAATATTTATTTCAACCGTTCCATGCAGCGTATGAGTAAGAATTATCTGTCGCTGCCAAATCATCACCTAGCTTCATCAGGGCACATTCTGAACTACAGATACTAGTATTATTATAGATACTAGATAAATGATAGCGGTCCTATTTGAACTATACAGATATCAGATATCACACAGAGGCATTACCACACTCTCTACAGGGATCTAGACCTATAAACTCAGATTTATTTTCCCAGTGAATAGATCATATGCAATAGTGCAAACTCAACTTTATTTGTACTGTAGGTATGTACTGATCAAATACCAAGTGCTATAACTGGCCTGAAATGCTGGAGGGGAACTAAATTGGATGATGTTTTCCACGCGAAGCCCAAATTTATGACCTGAACTTTTGATGTTGACTGTAATAACACAAATTATGCCGTAAACACAAAGTGTTTTACATCAAAGCACTTCAGCCTCCTGTTAGTTTCCTATGCCCATGCTTCAGCAGGATTGATGCTGTTCTGCTTGTTCCCAGCATGTCTCTCGAGTATCCTCTTGCACCCTTCATTAGCTGTGGATCGTTACAATTTCAACTACATGCTAAGATTTGTGCCATCACCCAGTCCTCCCAATCTTTACACGCTGTACGTAGGAGTGCTTGGGGTATGCTTGTAGAAGTTGTCACTTAAAATACCAAAGAAGTGGACAGCTACAACGAAATGCAAAATAGAGATACATATCTGAATGATTTACGATCCGACATCACTAGAAGTCCGGCCCACTTCACCAATCTCATAAACCCTCACTTCGGGTCAGTGTAAATGGAGAATGTTGTGTATAATTGTAATAATGAATATTCGAGTTCATTATTGCAAAATAAAATTATTTATGTACAGTATTAAAAATATATATAATTTTAGTTTTTGGTTAAAAGAGCATTTTTAGCCTAAAACATTAAATAATCAACAACAGAGTGTCAAATCGAATCTAACAACTGACAAATGGATCTAATGGTGATAATTAGAAAGGGATTTAATATAATGTTTAAACACTTAAACAGGAACAGATAAAAAGCCTAAATGTACAGTTCTGTGGTAAAGGTCTTGAGCCACCCATTCCTTATTTCATATTTTGCTTCCAATAAGCCAGACTTTCTTGTATTTTTAAAGCAGTTTTCCAGGAATAGTTTTCCAGGCTTATAATAATCAGATTGCCCAAGCCAAGGGTGACCGAAATAAGAAAAAAACTCCCCGAAATGGTGATGGGAAGAAACCTTGAGAGGAATCAGACTCGACAGGGAACACATTCTCATTTGCGTGATATCAGACAGATATAGCAGGGATTAGTACAATGACAAAAGGTGCTTAAATTAATATAAAGTCCTGTTTTGTTGTAGTAATTTAAAGTAATGTGAAGAAATGAGAGGAAGTTCATAGTGCAGTATATATTTGTAAAAAGTTTAACCTGTATCAACAATGTTCTGAGCGAAAGTTTTTTTTTTGTTTGTTTGTTTACTACACATTAATGTGCAACCACCTAAAAAACTATTTTCCTGCTGGCTGCTGCTGGCATGCAGTTTCCAAAAGCACAACTGGTATTATTATGATGATGATGATTATTATTATTATTATTATTATTATTATTATTATGCTCTCTCACTCTCTACATAAACTTCTAATGGTGTAACCACACATTTTCCTTCTTTTATTAGGTTGTCAGTTCCTGATGATTCAATTATTTATTAAAATGTTTGTTGTTTTTTTAAAAGTATAAATTGCAAGCCAAACAAAAAAATGCATTCCAGGTAAAATTATATTTCAGAACTAAAGATACTTGTCAAATGTGATACAAAATCATATTTTTTTATAAACAGCACAATCAGGGCTCATTATTAATTTTTTACCTGTAGCATAAAAGTTATTTGAAGTTTTGAAACCTGGTTTCGGTCATGCTTTAACAATAAGAATATTCATCCAAGCCCAGGCCTTAACATATCAAAACAATGACTTTGCAGTTTTCATTCTCACAGCCTTTGTGAACAGAACACACACAGGTTTCACGTCTTATTTTACATCCCTATTTTGAACGTTTTCTGCCGTGTTCTTACAGTATGACCCGTCATCTGCATTATTCCTGAGGTAGACATGGTGAAGTTTGCTGTTCCAGGACTCTTTGAGATCTAAAGCAGCCATGGCTAACAATTAGCACAACCAAAAAGCCTCATTTAAATGAATGTTTTAAATCTTTCTCATGCAAAGCAGACATTCTAAGAAGTGCTCTTTTTTGGTTAATAAATCAGAGTCTGAGAGCACATGACTAATCTTCAGAAGGCTGGGAAAAAAAATTCTGTCATCCTGACTTTATACCAAATGATCTGAGAAACAGTGCTAATGTATCTTTTCATAACAAACACTGAGAGAATGCTTATCTCTTTCGATGTTTGCTCGAATCTGACAAAGTGCTATGGGTCTAACTTCACACATTTACAGACTCAAACTCACATCCCATAAGCCGTACTACAGTACACACACACACACACACACACACACACACACACACACACCTAAGTAAAGCACCAGCATGCACATTTAACATCACTGGCAGGCACAGAGAAACTCTCTTTGCCCAGACAGAGTGGCCTTTTTTAAGATGAGCTCTAGGCGACAAAAATAATGTTCTGAGTAAGGTTCTAATTATGGCACGTGAAGATTAAATAAAGAGCTAAATCTGTCACTGAATGTTTACAGTGTTGGCTGGTTTGCAAAGGCTGACTGTTCTTTGTTTACACCAGTTGCACAGCCTGGTTTTATGAACAGGATGTAACGTCACGGGCTTTCGCAGCACTCTTAACCAGACGGACATGCTCAGCCGTATGTGACACGACGAGGAACACAGCCACGGTAGAGAGGTACAAAGTGGTACACGAGTGGAAAAAAAAAAAATTCAAAAGAACAAAGAACATAAAATCCCCTTTCATTCATTTCACTATAGAGACAGAAAGCATACAGTAGCTTTTCAGATTCCTGCCAGCATGTGCTCTGTGGAAAGTCAAATTCTCAATGTATCAAAAAAAAAAAAAAAAAAAAAAAGGCACAGTCATTCAGAGGATTACTGCTACATATTAGAGTCGACCACAGAGTATGGAATCTGCCGAACGGAAAGGCTAATCTGATTAACATGGCTAGCCATGAATACATTCAGTAATCTAATTTACACAGATTGTATGGTTGGTTATTTTTCGGGGGGCGGACGCTGGAGGTTGTCATGAAGTGCTTTGATGATCCGTGTTGAATGTTTGAAGGTCGAAAATCAGCAAGCAAAAAAAAAAAAAAAAAAAAAAGTGTTTCCTCTAAATACAGAGAAGAACACATTGTTCAGGGAGAAGAAACAGAAGCATGAACTTGCCTCAAGAAACCGAACATGCCTACTGGGGGTGGGGTGATGGGGTATCTGCTGTTATCTTGCACACTGAAGATTCTGGAAAACCTTGCATGTTTGACTAAATATATGTGCCACAAGGATACTGGCTTCAACTAAACAGCTCATGTTAATGCAACAAATTAGATTTTTTATTAACATTTTTTTTTTATTATTTTGCACCTGTGCAGCTAATTTTTCTTAATATAACCTTTAATTTATCCAGATTATGCCAAAATAAATTACACCACCACTTGAAGGTAGAGAAATAGCACAATATAATATAAAATTAGCTTTATACAGCTTTACAAGCATCAGATATTTATTTCATTTAAATGACTAACAGAAATTTGTAAAAAATTACTTGGAACAAAACCCTGAATGCAGCCATTTTTTCTAAACCATAAACCTGATCAACACTATATGAGAAATAATTAGAACAGCTAAAAACCACATTTTTCACTTTTCACAGCCTGGAGGGGTATAATCAAGTTATCACCCTTTTTTCCCCCCATTAGCAGGGAAGGTCCATTGGCTGAAAACAATGCGCCACTGCCATTTTAAATTCCAGTTCTGCCGGCTTGTTACAATGCAATCTAACTCTTGCAACAGACTTTGAGCTGGAAACCGAGACACCGTCGCAATCAGAGAAACGAGAGACAGTTAGAAGGCATTAGCGCAGGCAGAGGCTTCGGATGTAATTACTACAGCTCAAAACAACTCATTTTTATACGTCTGAAAGCCTAAACGCTGGCGAGTCCATACAGCTGTGAGCACTGGCTCTGTTTTATACGAATATAATGCAGCCCTTCATCAATCCTTTTCAGTGCCAGAGGATTCCATGCGTGGTCTTTTGAGACTAATGTCCAAGCATGTAATCACACAATCTATTTATAATAAGTATAAGAAAGTATTCAAATGAATGGCATTCCTAACATCAATATATATACAGTTCCAGTCAAACGTTTGGACACACGGTTTGTGAATTTATTTTCTACATTCTAGAACAATACTGGAATTAACAAAATTAACAAAATCAGTCATTATTTTAACAAACAGTAAAAACATTTTTTTTTCTTTTTTAGACGCATTTAAGGTCAGCTGTTCTGGAACAGTTCTTGCGAGAACAGTATTGTCAAGTTCACTTGCAAAACAAATCAAGCACCATGACATAACTGGCTTTCATGAAGAGCATCCCAGGAAAGCAAGACCTTCTGAGGTTTATTTCGAGTTACCAGCCTCAAAAATCACCAATTTACCGCCGTTATGAAGGCTTTACAGAGAATAAGTAGCACACAGATCTAATATAAACTATTCAAAGAAAATGATTGCATATTTGTGATGCTGTCATGATCGTTTTACACTGTAGAAAGACATAAAAGTCAGAGAGACCATGGAATTAGAAGGCGGGTCCAAACTTTTGACTGGCACTGTAAGCATACATATGTTTTTTTTTTTTACTTTTCATTGACTGCAAAATGAATGGAAATTTATGACCCTGATGAGTCAAAATCACCTGGAAGCTACTTCGTTGGAGTATGGCGTGCTCGAAAGAACAAAAATCACTGCTTTCCTTCACTCTGTTTGTTGGCAGAAGCACAGAAATGCTGTGCCAAAAAACCCTCAAACGCGTGGATTATTTGAGTCGTGGCCAAACCGCTCGACTTCCTACTGCAGCAGAAAAAAAACGAACACACCTTAAATCTTGTTTCAAACACAGATCTTTTGCTAACAGTAGATATTCTGTTAATTGCTGAGTTGTATCTATATACAGCCAACCCCTCCGAGAGCTGCAGGACCAGAAATCTGACACCAATTCTGCTTGCTAACATGCCAAGTGGAAACCTGTTCTGCCAGCTTGATCAAGGATTCGAATCCTTTAAAAGAAATAGATAAACACACACACAAAAAAAAAACCTAGAAATCAGATTAGATGAAACAATGTAAAGAACCTCAGGGCAAAAAGCCAAGGACCTACTGTTCTCACGTGCTAGTTCTTATCACTAAGTAAAACCACACACCCTACCTACCTTTCAAAGGGGGGGAAAAAGAACGCTCTTGGCTAAGAAACAAATACTATGTAGGCACGTTTTCTTCCCCAGACATCAGCCTTATTTGAATAACAAAGTCGGATCAGGCAAAAGTCCCTCAGCCAGTTTTTCAGACAAGACTCAGCTGTCATGTAAAACAATTCTCGTAGTTTGTGAATTTCCCCTCAACAGCACCTGTCTACAGTATAGTCTACTGTCAGTTCCAGATGATTCTTTTATATATAAAAATATACTTAAATCCTCAGTAGATACTGGTTTATCTAATGATGTCATATCTTTCACATCAGCTTCTCGCTTATGTTATCAATCACATTTATATGCCCCAGGCTTCTCAGGAAACGATCGCGTCAGGACAGAACGTCCAAACACGCGAAATCGGTCTTACAGTATGACGTGATATTACGAAGTCAAAACAGAACCCAAGAGCATGTTTATTAAACACAGAATGAAGAGAATAAGAAGAAGAAAAAAGAAAAAAGAAAAAGAAAAAAAAACCCACTTGCTTATCCGTCAGCAGATGTAAAAGCCCAGGTGCGATGGTGAGATGAAACCGTTTGCAGGAAAACATCAACTTATGAGTCTTACTTTAGAAATACGATGCAAATCTTAGAAACTGTGAAATATTATAACGTTAATATTCACTGAAACCATAGTTGTTTCGAATTCATATTCATTTATGCCTATCTGCTTGCTACTTCCCAATGCGCCATCGATGTCTGACTTATGGTAAACACATCGCCATTATTAAAAATGCCAAGTCTGACATTTGATCCCATTCCACGCATCACTGCATGAACAAGTCTTGTAGCGAGATGTATGCGCTTTTAACAAGGCACGCCATTCATTAGACAGCCTTCATTATGCGTGCTACGGTTTCTAAAGACCTCAACTTGATCTCTGGCCACATGCTACTAATCCACCGAGATCCAATCACAGACAGAAGCCTTGTTTCTCATAGAGACTATCATTCTTTACACTTACTTTACAGGAAATTGGAATGAGAGAACAAGAAAAACAAGGGATAGAGAGAGAAGGTGTGTGAGTGGAAATATTACTAATATACATAAGTTATCTGCTAGTTGTTTTTTTTTTTTTAATACATTTTTTTTATTTATTATTTGCTCTTCCTGGCAATCTAAAAAATAAAACGAACTATAGAATTTAATCATCTTTTTAACCAACAGCACTGACGTTACACAGGTACCTCCATCAATCAACACTATATTTAGGGCTGCTTTGAAAAATTCCTAAGAAGAACAAGAATCCACACCAGCCGGGAGCATCCAAAGTGTCGGAAATGACGTTAAGCGTAACGTGACATCAGAACCAAGAGTCGTCATTTTTGTTAGAAGAAGTTATCAGCAACAACATCTAAACAAAAATCTAAATCGAAACATCTCCATCAAAACCGAATCTATCTCACTCTCACCTTCTGTCTGTCTCTTATTATGCCTTTTCATCAGGAGTGAAACACACCATGAAACTATCTAAAGATCTAAGGAATGCATACATGCATACCTGTACATACATACACACACATACATACATAGTTGGAACATATTTCATACCAGAAGCCATGACTGTTTTCTGTAACCTTAGCAGGAAGTGAGAAGTGAGTTGATGTACACAATCTGCGTTCCAGTTTAGTTTAGAGACAGGTTGAGCGAGAACAAATAAAAACAGGGTGCAGTTTTAAGCATTAAATGATGCACTTTAAATAACTGGTACATATATAACTCGTGCACTAAATAACATATTGCGTATGTGTGTGTTTGTGAAAGAGAGAGTGTGAAAGTGAATGAAATTGCCAGAAGCAGGCAGGCAGGCAGACAGACCACGTGGAGTGGAACTGGCTTACATTTAGGCTTCCTGACATTCAGTTCAAGTCAAACTGTTGGGAGATTTTATATACTGCATTATGCATTAATATAT
>JAQMYG010000007.1:7588301-7603975 GCA_030014215.1 Clariallabes teugelsi
CGTCAGAATGAGGACAGCTCCCGAATTTTCACGACACGTTTAAAGGCATATGTGAGTTAAGACATTAACAAGGTAAATATGCTGCATGTTTCGTACAACTTTTACACCGTTATTTTTTTTGTTCTTGCTGTAACTATTATTCCGAAGAAAAGTTGAACCCTATCACCCCAGACCAGCAATCAATCCTTCACTTCCCCAACTGACTAACTAATGATAAGCGACTTACTTTACTATCTAACTATAGATTTAATGCTTTCGAAACCCGCTTCACGTATTACATCCCGTCTCCCATTCACGCGCTATACGTCTCCTTACCTTTTAAAACGCCCAGAATTTCCTCCATAAAGGCTTTGACACGTCCTCCTATATGTTTAATATACAGTACTGTTGGAGTCAGCCGGTTTGTTCTGGCCAATGGGGCAGGGCTAGATAAATATATCGGCTGGCCAAAACCGCTTACTATCGTAGTAGTAAGAAGTGTGTGAAAATAGGACACCAGCACCAGTCCTGCACACACAGTGAACATCCAGTTCGCACTCACACACACTGTTTACTGCACGAGCGTCTACATTTTTTCTTCTTCGTTTCTTTTTTTTTTTTTTGTCGTAACCATCGCAACCGATTCGCATTACGTCGCTACTACGCTAAATGACTTTCACAGTATATAAAACACGCGGACTGCTTAAATAATAAGCAAAAAAAAAAAAAAAAAACCCACACACGTATTCCCCCCCAAACAAAAATATATAAAACATTTTTTTTTTTTAATAATTTGAAAAAAACCCACCTTACCAATTGAGCTTCCGTTTTGTTTCTCGCACTCCTGGGAACCGGAAGCAACATTCCTGATTTCCCTGTGAAAACAAGGCGCTCGTGACACGGCGCTTCCTCAGTACTTGCTCCAGTTGAACGTTATAATTGAAGGTCTGCTCCGTGCTGCAGTTGATTTTTGGTCGTATCGAGGCATCCTGCACTAATCCGAGGTGTGTCCACAGCCGTTGAGTCAAATCATTGGTTGACAAACAGCATTTAGATGCAAATTCCAAACCTGTGAATCAGAGGAGGCCTGCCTTCCACGAGCACCAGGGCACGTGTGTAAATGGCAGGGTTTGCAGAATGCGTGAAAAAGGGGGGGAAAAAAACATTTAAATAGGTTTCTTTGTTTAAAAAAAAAAAAAAACATAATATTGAGGGTTATACCACTTAAAAAATATATAATTTTTTTTTTATGTATGCCACTTATTATCCATGAGGTAGTCTGATAGAGTTGATGTTTTATAGGAGAACTTGAATTTGTTGATGTTCCCTAAATGTTATAATCTATAGGCTTTCTTATCAGCATTACCACCAGTTCTCTAAGTGTAAAGGAGCCTGGTCAAATATGTTAAGTAATTCTGATATACGCGTGGTTTGGGTTCGATTCTCCTTGTACTTTGTGGGTTTCCCCTGGGTACTCCAGTTTCCTCCCACGGTCGTTGGTGGTAGGTTTCTCGCCTGCCATGGGAATGCCCGGGTTCAATTCCCACCCACTGAATGTAGTGCCGGTCCCAAGACTGATTAAAAAGGGAGGGGAGGGCATCCGGCGTAAAACCTGTGCCTAGTTGTGTGCAAATCAGATGGTCCGCTGTGGTGCCCCCTTGACAGGAGCAGCTGAACGATTAAAATAGCTGGAGAAATCATTTTCATCTCATTTAGATTACCATATAACAATTTGACAAATATTTAAAATTTTTATTTTATTTGTCGCATGTTCAACCATACACAGTACGATGAAATACTTGGTAAAAATGGAAAGATAAGATGTAGTAGAAAGATTTTTTAGAATGAGGGATTTTACTGCAATAAAATTAAAATTGCACTAAGAAAAATGTTAAGTTTAAAAAAGTGGGATGAATGTTCAATCTACAAATGTCAATTTTGCGAAGTGAAAATAAAATATAAATATATAACGCATGAATTATACAGAATGTACAATGTAAAAGGGTGAAGATATGGCATGTGGGTATGACAGCAGCGGTATGAGTAAAACATGAAGTATGAAATGAAATGATGTGTGTGTCAGCGGCAGTGTTATTGTCCATGTTTTACAGTGCAAGTTAGTCCTCATTCAAACAAATGCACGATTAAAATACACAGCAAGGTGTGAGTTTTCAGAGGAGACTAAACCTGAACTACCAGGTTTTTTTTAGAGTAGAGGTGAATAGAACTGTTTCTCAGATACCACCCACTCTTTCTTAGTAACTGCTTATTCCTGGTCAGGGTTGTTGTTGATGAATAATTGTTGTTGAAGTCAATCGGAAAAACACTCCAATACAGTAGTTGGGAATACATCCAGTACCATGTACACATTTTGTCACACCCAAGCATTACTTATTTTAGCCAGTCCACCTAATGGCATATTTTTAGGAGTTGCGAGAACACCAGAGAACCCAGGCGAAACCCTTATAGATGTGCACAAAACTCATAAACAGACATTAATCCAAGTTCAGGAGTATTTAAGCAGAAATGCATTTTTATTCAAGCATAATAAATACATTAATTTGTTGTTTATTTTATTTTTAGAGAAAAATGTTTAATTTGATAGAAATAATTTAGATTGTTCTGTTTTCTAATTCATCCACTTGCTTATTTCTCTGAATGCTAGTTAAACTTTAATCTTGCTTTATCATTGAACTGGCTGTTGGTTTATAGCACCACCTAGTGGAGGTAGATACTATCCTGAATGATGCACTTTGCTGTGAGTGCATCAGATAAATTAAAATAAATTCATCAGCAGGTTTCCTTATACACAACTAGGAATTTAGTTATACGTTCATGAACATACTGTATGTGCAAAGGAATAAAAATACACAAATATCACACTCACTCATCATCTATACCGCTTAATCCTGTATACAGAGTTAAGGCCTGGAGCCTATCCCAGGATATTTAGCCTAAATACACTTACTATATATAGACAAAATAAATACACATGAACTCTTATGATGCTAAGGATAGAAATAAAACAGTCGACACAGCAGCTTTCACTCGTTCATTTCAGGAATTAAACCCGACCAAAACATATAAACAGTCATAAATTATTTATTTTGCATACAATCATTGATATCCATTTTTGCACATTCTCACTGTCAAAAGCTTTCATTTACAGTTGTTTAATAACTTTCTTTCTGTACATAATAATACAGGTTTTGAAATGATTGTTATCTGTATACAAGTCAATACTGTTCAAGGTAACACAAATAAAAGGCCTGATGTTCATTGGCATTTCACTGTCTTCCTCCTTCACCATGGCGCATTCTGTACAATACATCTGTTTTCAAAGCAGCGTCTTGGTATATAAATTACTTGCACATATTTGTACTTTAAACTAAGTCTAATAAAAATACAGCTTTAATGGCCACATAACATACGGCCTATTGCTACTACACTCGAACCTAAAAAAATACATTATATCCTTAATCTTAACCGTTTGCCTCTTTAAATCGTTTTATAATAAAAGCTGCAGTTTTGTTCCCCTCATGTAGACTAGCATAATGTCTGCAACAGGGTCAAAGGTTCCAAACACACACACCACATAGAGATAAGAGATATACTCTATAAGACATGTCCTCTACGACACATAATGCATCTCGGTGTTTCCGTGTGCGTTCGGCTGTCCGGCGACATTAACCCGTTGTGCGAAACAGCAGTGACAAGCTTTCTTGAAGGCCTTGCGAAAGTTGGCACCCATGAAGGCGTAGACTATAGGATTAATGCACGAGTTGCTGTAGGACATGCAGTGGGCCCATATCTTCACCTTGTATGTGTAGTAGTCCTGACGGAAGTGTGGGCTAAATGCCTGTGCCAGGATGAACAGCTGGATGGGACCCCAGCACAGAATGAACAGCTGAACGATCACCAGCACCATACGGGATACTTTAGCTCTTACAGCAGCACTGCGCTCTGTCTGAACCTGGAGCTGATAAATCACAGAGTTGCACAAGGAAGACCGTGAAGGCAAGCAGGCTTAATATAATCATACGGACACTTTGAGACTCATCTGAGAAAGTTTATACCAAGTCCTGCTGTCTTTTAAAACGATGAGGGGTGTTCAAGTCAAACTGGGACTTTTGATTGCGCAGAATAACAGGATACAGTTATGAGAGTAAAAACTCTTTATTTGTCTATACAGTATAATACCTACTACTCTAATGCACTTATCCCAGCATCTCACTAGTGCTTGGATACCAAGAAGTTAGAACATTTTCTCAGAATGCCAGAGCCATGATCAGCCTGGCCTCCCAGGAACTCCTTTAATGGACCAAACCTGTGGGAATGAGGTCAGGACTATACATGGGATGTGGTAATAACGCCCGGCTGAATTCCTGTAATGTGCAAGCGATGTTCGTGAATGATTGTGAACCTCGTCCAGGATCGTCATTCACTGGTGTATAGCCTACTTTAAAATTTTTCCATCATTCAAATTATTTACAGCAGCTAAGAGTAAATGTCAATCAATTTTATATTTTCAATCATGAGAAATTTCATCACAAAACCCAGTTTGACTTAAATACCGCTCGTACAAAGCATGCACAGACCTCGCACAGACCTATCAGTGAGAGAAACATCCATTGCATCCTGTTTTTAAATGCATAAACATAACTGCATTGTTATTATTACAGAGGATACTAAATGTGTTGCGATGCAAAGCAAAATCTGTTGACATTAAACATCTCAACACCGAACTACGCCAAAATTCACACTTATTTTATTTTAATCCGCAATGCTCTCCTACTCAGCTTACACATGAAATATGTAATTATGCCTTTAAAAGCTGCAATACAGCAACTGTTTACTGATTATACACACCGTTTTGGCTCGACATTACCTGATAATTATTATCAACAGGCTCCACAGCTGGCCGGCCCATCTGGTACAACATGACCACGTAACACACACAGATAGTCACCAGTGGGAGCATATATACAGCCAGGAAGTTGTACAGGATGAAGGCTTTCTTGTGAGTTGTTGTGGGAAAAATCTCAGTGCAGAATACCTGTGGACCAAACCATTCGCCAGCTAAAGTCCTAGTGTAAAGGGGCACTGGCAGAGACACCAAGAAAGATCCTGAACAAGACACAAAGGGGTCAAAGGTGACGAGCATGACAGTGTTGATGGCATGACAGTTAAAGCTTTGGATGCTGATGTGTTTGAGCACGAGAAGTTGAGAGAACTACACAAGCGAAAGGATTAAGAGGAAGTTAAAATCCTACCGCACCACTATCGACAGGCAGTCAAATGGCATTGTGGGTAATGTAGGAAACGAAGTTGCCAATGAAGTAAAAAAGTCGACTCATAATATCAATATACAGTAACAGAAATCTTGCAACTGAAGATCATGTTAATTGTAATGATTTATATGCAACTTGTTTAAGGTGAATCGTTTCCTTTAATGTTGCATTGATTGGAAAAATTGCAGACCTATCCAGATTCCCAGGTTCACCATGGTGGCAACTCTCGGCGTCCGACACTGCAAGGAGCGCAGCGGATACACGGTGACATACCAGCGATCC
This sequence comes from Clariallabes teugelsi, assembly GCA_030014215.1. NCBI lineage: Eukaryota > Metazoa > Chordata > Actinopteri > Siluriformes > Clariidae > Clariallabes > Clariallabes teugelsi. The sequence goes on from JAQMYG010000007.1 coordinate 7,593,854, forward strand.
ACACTCATCACTGTCAGTGTTACACAAGTGGCCTGTGCAGATACCTGTCACAAAAAAACATCAAATAAAAATGTGAACATCTACATTTACTACGAGACATTTCACCGTAGTGCAGTTCAAACTTTTAATACTACACACTTTATTCCTATGTGTGTGTTACATATTCCTATGTGTGTGTTTAGTATTTAAACCTTGACTGCAGTATGTCTAAACATAACCCGGGTCAACTGATATTAAACAAGACTCAAAGTTAGAACAAGCAATCATATTCATTATCAACAAATTATATATTAACAAATTGTTCATCCCAATGCATTGTCCATGATATTTACAGTTTATGGGGAAAAAAGCCATTTTCTACTGGAATTACATGCATCAGGGCAGAAACTGACCTGTTGGATGTAGCTGACAAATTTACACATGAAATTTCCAAAGATCCAGCTCGGTAACGGATAAAGCACCGCAGTGAAAGGTACACAGCACACCAGAAAGGTGATGTCCGTCATCGCCAGGTTTGCTGCAGAGAAATTTAAACTATTATTTTGTTGGCTTATAGAATATTTGCTGCTCTCAGTGTAGCACGTCTTGTAGTTTCACATTTCTTTACAATTCTTCTGCATACAATCCCAAATTATTTTTGTACCAGACACACACTAAAAAAACACTCACTCACTCATCTTCGATACCGCCAGGAGCCTGTCCCAGGAGACCACACTGGGTGGGATGCCAATCCATCGCAGGGCACACACTCATACACTCACACGATCATTCACACAGTTACGGGTAATTTGGCCACCAAAAAAAACAAACACCTTGGCATTAATGGAAATTATTTTATATTTGCTTAAAAGCAAAAATCAGTAAACTGAGTACAGTTTTTTACATGACAATAAAAAAATATTTTTTGACAGGTCTTTTTTTAGACCTGATTTTCTTCCCTACACATTTTGAAATATGTAATTAAATTTTTAGAATAAGTGCAATGAAATTTATTTCAAATGCACTGTAAAAAAAAAATTTTTTTTTTTTAATGGATGTTTGTGTGTTAATAATGCATGCATGATTTTTTTTTTTTTTTTAAGATTGGCCAGATAGTTAAGAATGAAAAGATAAAGAAAGGAAAGAAGGAAAGACTCTCACCTATATAAATATTAGTCGCTGTCCACATTTTCCTGTGTTTAGAGATGACATACAGAACCAGTGAGTTTCCCAGCAGTCCCAGTACCATGATGAGCGCGAAGACCAGCGGCACGAGCCAGGCGTCCAGCAGGAAGGGAATCCCGGGCGCGAGCGTGTCTTCTTCACACACAGAGCGACCAGGACAAGACTCGTTGGTGGAATTAATTGAAACATTCATTGTAGTTTTTTATTCCCTAACTGGCATAAGTGAGGACTGTAATCACAGTAGTGAGAGGAAAGTGATGTTCTCATACAGAGTAAGAGCGCCGCCATGTCTCTGTGATGTCTTTATAAAGCGCAAAACCCGAGCGCGCGCTCGTTTGAGCTGCAGGGCGCGAGAGCAGAACTGCGGATGCGAAACGAATCTTTTTGACGAATCGACACACTTTGTTCGATTCCACAAATGACTCCTTCGAGTTACAGGATTGTTTGATCAACTAATACAGCACCAAGTGTTATACTACATGTAACATTATAAATTTATTATAGTGCACTTCTCTTATCATTTATTTTTATGCAATTATTTATGGAATTCCACAAGATGGTGGAAACGTTCCTGGTCCATGTTAACATTATTGCATCATGCAGTTCCTGCAGATTGGTTTAGTGGTTAGCACTGTCACCTTGCACCTCCAAGGGTCCGGTTCGATTCCCGCCTCAGGTCTGTGTTTGCATGTTCTCCCCGTGCTTGGTGGGTTTCCTCCTGGTACTCTGGTTCCTCCAATGGTCCAAAGAAATGCATATTTGGCTACTTGGCATTCCCAAATTGTGCAACATGTGCCTGAGCATGTGAGAGGGTGTATATGTGTGCCCGGTGATGGATTGACACCCCATGCAGGGTGTACCCCGTCTCGAGCCCTAAGTCTCCTGGTATAGGCTCCAGGCCCCCTGTGACCCTGTATACAGGATAAAGCGATATAGATGATGGCGACAATGGATTCTATAAGATGTTGGAAACACTCCTGGTCTGTGTTGATATGATTGCATTATGCAGTTCCAGCTGTTTTTTTTTCGGATGCACTTTCAATGGGTTCTATTTGGATTCAGAACTAGTGACTGGGAAGGCCGCTAATACACAATTAACTTATTGACATGTTCCAGTTTTGCTTTATGACATGGTGCATCATCATGCTGGGAGGAACCATTAGAAGATGGTAAAAGGATGCATGTATAGTATGTCAGCAACAATACTCAAATGGGATATTGCATTAAAACAGTGATTGACTGGTTTTGGTATAATGGGTCCAGATTGTGGCAAGGCAACCCTTCCTCACATCATTACAATCGAAGTGTTCACACAATCAGGTTGGATCCATGGACTCAAGTTATTGTTGTCAAATTCTGATCCTACCATCCGTGTGCCTCAGCAGAAATCGAGATTCATCAGACCAGGCTATGTTTTTTACAGTCGTGTAACAACCGTCCCTTTTTGATGTGGCCTCAGCCCATCCACCATAAACTTTGATGTGTGCATTGAGATGCTTTTCTGCTCACCATACATTATTTGTACAGAATGGTTATCTGAGTTACTGTAGCCTTTCTATCAGCTCAGTCCGGCCATTCTCTGTTGACCTAACTTATCAAGTGCGTTTTCCCAAAGTAATGTGTTTTTCCTTTATTGCACCATTTTAAATGAATTCTACAGGCTGTTGTGTGTGAAAGTTCCATTGAACCAGCACTTAAACCATAAGAGCCATCCGAAGCCGGGAGTTTAGAGAGCAGATTGACCACACCCTCCCAAGAGAAGGAATGGAATCAATATACTCACATCTGTCGTAGCAACATTAGCTAATAATGGCCATCTGTGAGCTCACAAGTGGAGTATATTGTGTTTCACTGTCCCCAATGTTACATATACAAATGATAGTCTTTGTCTTTCCTGGTTGGTACCGGTCACCTTGATGGGAGAGTGCTCTAACAATGAGGGGTAGGAATTGGCCCCTAAATTGTGGAGAAAATCCACAAAAAGAGCTTGTGCCATTGCCAAATTGGCGGTAATGTCCCCTTGTGAAGTAACCAATATCCCGATCACAACAACCAACATGTGGATCATTATAACCATATCAAAAAGACCTTCAGTAGCTTTAAAATGACAGCAAAGCTTTACTTGTGATCAACAGTGGGCTGTGGGAGAGGCCACAGTAGTAAGACATTTTATCCGACCTTGGAGCCTTACTTCCTGTACCGCCATCAAGCTCATTCAGTTGTAGCTGATGAGTTTCAAAGTCTCATCAACTTTGTTTATTCAATGGGTTAAAATGTTTTTTGAAAAAGGAAAAAACATTTACCACATCATTTATACATTTACTTTCTTAAATAACAATTAAAAATTTGAATCCGTTGATTATTAGCCTTAGTATGCCATACATCATATCAGTTCCTGTGAATGAGTTACTATGTAAATAACTTCTTTAGAAAAATGAGCACAATAATAATAATAAAGTTCTAATTTGCCTTACAGCTGGCACCAGACATAAACTAACCAGTTTGATTTGAGTATTCAACAGTGCTGTGTTTTAAAAGATCACTGCTCTGTTCAAAATCCTAAAGGGTTTTAAATATATAAAGATAAAAATGGCAAAGCAAGTGAAGTAAATATTCTACATTCTACAACCTACACTTTTTTAAAGAAGTGAAACAAATCAAAACATAAAAATTGGATGGACAAATAATCTAGATTCATGCTACATGATGTATACTACCTATGTTACGCAGCTCAATAATTTTTTTTTCTAATTACAATAAAAGTAAAACTCTGAGATCTTTATCTATTACAATTTCAGCTCAGTAATAAAAACACCTTTTAACTTAAATGGCATGACCCAGTTACAGTGAGTGTAAATAACCATGAACACAACATATTCAACAACATTTACAGAGTATTTATTCAAACATAGCTACACACATTCATGGCTTGCACAATGGTCATATAAATATGAAATCATCATAACACAAGTCATTTTCTATTTGTCGCACATCTAACGCTGCACACTTAAACATCCTGTGGTTAACAGTGAATGATGTTAAATACCTCTTTATACAGTGGGGTCCAAATGTCTGAGCACTCTAGCCAAAATGCTTTCATTTGAAATTAATTTTTAATTCAACATAAGAATATTCATTATAAATTAATGACAACACCATGAGTGAAAGATATCTTTGACATTTACATGTATTTTAGAGTTTCCTAGTATTTGCTTTAATGACAGTGTGTGCACTTGAGCTGGCACAGACTCCACCGAACCACTTTTACAGTATATCGAATCCATCAGCTTGGCGTCTAAACTCTTGCTTCAAAAAAAGGTTAGACGTGAGAAAAGAAATCCGAGCTTGTACACAAAGCAGTCAAAATTACAACTGCTTACATTTAAATAGGGACCTAGAAATAGTGCATGTTGTTGAATATTAAATATTATTAACATTGTACATTACCTTTCTTTTTTAAGGTCATTTGGCCTTGACTTGCCATTGAGTTTTATCCAGATAATCTCATACTAACTTGAAACAGTGACAGCTGAAAAGGTATTTATATAACATACTAAACATCATAGCTTAGCCTAGCCATTTTCCAACCTCCTAAGAACACTTACTTTTAGCCTACAGCTAAAAGTGCATGATAAGGCATATAACGCAAAATAGGTAAGTCGGACTATTAGAAGTCAGCGACCACTTGGTTTCCAAATTATACAACATGCATTATTTTTCCCCTCAGTACAAAAATAAATAAATAAAAAACTTTTCAATGTGCCCTCAGACCTTCAGATCCCACTGTATATCTTATACACACACAATAACAATATCAGACAAATATAGATATTCTACAAAGGGCCCACATCCCAGCACTTGCATCTAAAGAAAAATACAAACACTTGGCTTCATGTGAATAAAAAGTGTTCAATGTGTACAGAAATCCACAATCATAAGTTGATGCCTGAGCAAATAAGCAAAAACATACATGTTCAATTTGGTTTGCAACACCAACACCCTGACTGATCAAGTCTGTCCAGATTCTTTTTGTTGTTGTTTTATCTCACAATGTAAACCTCAGCAACCTTTGCTCTATAAATGTACAGTATGACATGAAAAAAAATACATTGCTGACAAATTGGCATTCATATGTAAGGCATAGTTGTAAGTGCAAGTTGGTTTGGCTTTTGGCAATTTCATGACAGAGTGACAACAGGGCAAAGAACATTAAAGAGTAATGCAGGCCTATTGATGTCACACGGACGTGCCTAGAAGGCTTTGTTTACTTTAAGTATAGCATCACTGACGTCCACTGTTATCAGACCCAAACGGAGACCTGATATTCTGCATTGTAAACTGTTGTGTAAAATGATGAAGGATCTTTAAAGTGACTACAATGAAAATGTTAAAAGTATAAAGCACAACATACGGCAGAGTTTTTGATTATGGACACGTCAACACTGTCACTACTGTACATTACTGTACAGTATAAATACAGTAATAATAAGGTTAAGATTAAATTATTAAAGCATTAAAAATGGCAGTTATCTATTACTTGGACGGTGGGTGAGGAAATAAAACTGCAAGTCCTACGGATGTTATGCTGATATTATCGATCGTTCTTTTATCCTCTAACAATAAGCAGAGCCAAAGCCAAAAGAAGTTTCTAGACCTTCCATGTTTACAGCTTCAGTCACATGTACATACTGTGTGCTAGACCATTACATTCAAAACTGTAAAAAGATCTCTACGTTAATCACGATTAGTTTCCACCATACCCTCGATACGGCCTTGAGAAAGCAGAAACACTAAGAATATTTCATTACGCTAAAATCTATCTGCTGTTTCACTGTTGTAGAAGGATACATTAAGATGCTAGCAGCAAAGCATTGCTATTTTTTTTGTTCAAGTTTTAATCATGCAAAATTTACAAACAAAATGTTCATAAGCCAGAATTTACAAGCCATCTTTGTACCTAAATAGGATGGAAAGGACCAAAAAAAAAAAAAAAAGTTATTTTTTAAAGCATCATGAAAATCAGGATCATAATTTCATTAACCTGTAAATCCAGTATGATTTATTTGTGTGATTTTTGGTAATAAAAAATCTAACACTCAAACTTACTGGTAGCACCTACTGTTTAAAAGCCCTTTATGACAAAACAGTACATCTGTCAGGACAATATTCTGAATTTCTACTGTATTTCGTTTCTGCTTGATTTAGGGTCTAAAGTTTAAAGTCCAAGTAGCTAGTGCATGGACCTATTAAATAACAAAGCGACATTCTCTAAAACAAAGCCTTTCTTTTTTGGACCAGAAACACAGACTGTTTATTTAAAGCTGCTTCTATGGTTCATACTGGTCAATTTAGGTGGCAGTGCGAGAATACCGTCCTCCTCTCAGCTCCTCTGCTCCAAATAAGCCGAGAGCAATGGAGAAGGAGGGAGAAACTCCTCTTGCTTGTTCACAACTTTTGTCTGTCGCGTCCCGTTACAGTCAGTACCTACGATAGAAGAAGTGTTAGTAGAAAATCGTGCATGGTTACCCATGAATAGACTGGATCTTTGCGTATATGATGGGAGAAGATGGTCATAGCGGAACTCTTAGTGGTAAGCTAAACCATAGAGCTCTGTAGTTCCAGAATATAAGTTTCCTCAGTGGAAAGATGGCTAGTGTGAGAAAAACACACATCGACTTACTAGCTGAGGCAAGGTCCATGTACTGGCAAATGGCATGAAGCAGCAGTCTTTCGAAACTGGTAAATATAAACAAATTACGAGTATTAACGAAAAAAATAAAATAATATACAAAAACTATTCCTGGCCATTATTTCCGATATATGGATAACATACCTGTTGCTAAGTTTGGTGACGTATATAGATTGTGGGTGAGCTTCAAAAAAGCTCAGCAGGTCACTCTCCAGAAGCTCCAGTGTCGTCTTTAACAGGACAGATTAAACAGTGTAAATGATATATGAACAAAATAGATTTTTTTGTACAGTATAATTTCCAGAACAGTCTTAGTCTCTCTCTCTCTCTCTCTCTCTCTCTCACCTTGGGAATATGTTTGCGCTTCAATGTTGCACGCAACTTCCGATCAATTCTTTGAAAGCATTCCTGAGCATTGAAGGCAGGGTTCACTGATGGAAAAAATTTATTAATTGCTGATTACCATGTTAATAATTTCCGAAAAATAATATGAGCACACAGATATTAACTATCGCACTCATTCAAACAAAGGTTAGGCACCATGCTCAAGTCAATCCAGCAAGAAAAAAAACAAACATAGGTCTTAATCTGGTCAGCGATAAAAACTTTGTGTAGGTTTATTCATGTAGATAGGTGAGGAGTGAGTTAAGCCTCACACTCTCTCTGGTCTTTTGGGGCCTTGCTAGTGTTACTCTGTCTTGTTGTGTCCTCATCCAGCAGGGCCAACATTTTCTCCTGCTCCTCTCCAGAGCGGTTCATGAAGTCACTCCAGTACTGAGAGAGATGAGGAAAGGCTATTTTAAAAGCACTATAAAGTATTTAATTTGAATCACTGGCACAGGTTTCTGTACCTCCACATAGTTTCCATTGGTGCATGCTTCGGTGAAAACAGTCGGCGCGGCCGTCTCTTGTGCTTCATTCTCATTTTTGGTGCACTCATCCCGCTCCAGGAGATTATCCAGGTAGCGAGCTATTTTTTTTTCCATTAAAAAAAAAAATTTAAAAGAAGATTTTAATTATGTACCATCTCAAGATCATTCCTAGCTTTACCCTTTAATAGGGTGAAGAACATCTCATAGGTTAATCATCTGAAACATTTCAGGACGAATAATCAGATTGTTCTTGTTAAGCCAGTGAGTGAGGCATGTCATACATGCTTGCTCGGATGCAAAGATACTCCAAATCAAATGAGATTTTTGAAAATATTTTATTTTCAATAGGACTTACTGTTCTCCAGTCGTCTTAAACTTTTTTTCCCCTTGGCTCTGGGAGTAAGGTCAGAGTTGCGTATGGCCTGGCTTATAAAGAACTGCTTCCTTTTGGCTGGAGACACTCGTTTAGCAGGAGAGCTAGGCAGTGAGGAGCAGCGCTCTTCTAGGAGGCTAAGAACAAAAGAAAGTCTAGAATTAATGACTAGATTATTAAGTCTGCCTACCAAGTAGTGAAATTTATCAAGTAAAGCTACCTTGTATGTGAACTGTAAAGTTACTCAAAATGTTTCACAAATAAAACAGGGAGCGTTGCATTGTTTTTATTCAACAGTTTACAAGATATAAGGCAAAGAAAACAGTATAGTGCAGTATGGTGATGAGACTCTTAGCCACATAAAAACGTAAATTATGCAAGCGTTTTAAAGAAGGCTATAGGTCGGTGAATGATGATACCAACTAAGGTGGCTCACAGCCCAACGCAGTTGTTCTCGTGAACAATCGGTCAGTGGAACGCCTGATCTTTGAAAATCGATGGATAACTTGTCACTAACTTGTGGAAGAGATGCATCTGTCTGTGGGAACACCACTTGCACATTACAGGAACTCACCGTGGAGGTATTGCCACATCCTCCGTACAGGCCTGACCTCGCTCCACACCATTATAGCATGTTTGGGCCATTAAATGAGTTCCTGTGAGGCCAAGTTAGGCCAAGCAGGCAGTCCAATAATTTCTCTGGTGTACTAAGAAACCTTTCTATCATGATGGTATCCAAGCACTAGTGAAATGCTTGAATAAATGCACTAGTTTAGAAGGGAGGTTTATATAGAGAAATAATGAGAGTTTCATTCTCAGTATGGTGTTCTGTTAATCTGCACAATCAAAAGTCCCGGTTTGACTTGGACGCAACTCGTATTTTTGACCTAATCGGTTTAAACTGCTGTGGGCCTTCTTCAATAAATGTTAAATAAATCTCCTTACAGAAAGTTTAATCATATGAGGTGTTATTATTATAATTTCTAGACGAGGTGACCAGGTGTAGAGGTGATCTTTTACGACAATGCATGTCTGCACACTTCTGCCCACACTGTTGAACAACACTGCAAAAACTTTGTTTTTGAGGTGTTAAAGCGTCCACCCTATAGTCCTTATTTCGCTCCATCAGACTTTTCCCCTGAAAGAAGCCTTACGAGGACGAAAGTTCACTTCCTATGCAGTGCATTCATGGCTCACAGCTCATCCCAACAAATTTTTAATGAGGGAATAGGAAAGCGTGTTGACTGACATGTATTGAATGTATTGAGAAGAAAGGAGATTATGTCGAAAAATTATGTATTTACCTTATCAAAAACCTTAGCTTAATTTTTTACTCACCCTCAAAAGTCTTCATTTCTGTGCAACTTTAAAGTGGGCGAACATAGTTTAATGAATTCTGAAGCATTTCTGATTTAATGTTTAAAAAAAAAAAAAAAAAAAAAAAAAAAAATATAAATAAATATATATATAAATATATATCCTTGCTTTGTACAGTAACCTACATTTTGTCCTGGTTGTGATCACCAGAGCCAGGGCTGCTATCAGGGTGTACATTTAGCACAAAGGCTCAGAATCGACCTTGATTTATAATTTAAGTACATATTTAGTTTTTAAAGGTTTATGTAATGGTGTTCAATGAGCTCTGAGTGTATATCTGACCAGAAGACCTGAGGGCACCAACATGACATCTGAGAAGTGTCAGTAATAAAGCAGCTGGGTCAGAGGGAAACGCCTTGACCTGGTTTTTCTGACATCTCTTAAGACTTCTAATCATGAATTTAACATTTAACATAATAAAGAAACAGTCTGGGTTATGTAGCTGTAGCTGTATAGGTAGCATTACTCAATCCTATACATCTTTAATTGTCATACTAATCTGTCACAAATAAAAACATACCCAAGAACTAGCTCAGCAGCTAACGTGGCTGCTTTTTAATGTAGGATAACGTTCATTTCCACAGAACATTATTATTATTAATAATAATAATTTTAAACCTAAGCCTCAACTACACAAATAATATATA
>JAQMYG010000007.1:7634398-7646521 GCA_030014215.1 Clariallabes teugelsi
TATAAAAACTTAAGCAGCAACTTTTCCAATTTCCAATATTTATGTAATTCTCAAAACTTTTGGCCACGACTGTAGGTCTGGTATACAGCTAAGCAGTGAAGTCTCCATAGACTTCAGAGGGACATTTATTATTGTGGTGGGAATTTAACAATATAAAAAATAACATTTTAGTTCAACTGGACCTGTTTAGTAACACAATGAGTTACTTACATGTTAACAGGAAGTACTAGAAGAGCTGTCAGTATGCAAATATTTATTTGTCCTTTGGTTAAAGAAATCCATATGCCAGGTATACTGTCACTTATTATTATTATTATTGGTCTGTTTCAGTTTACAAGTTACTTTAACAAACCAGCTAAACGAGTTAGCCTGCGATACTCAGGCTCCTGTTTCACCTTCAGCTCGCTCCGGTCACGGCCCTTATACAAAGCTCATGAAGAAATAACGTTAATATATTTACCTCTGGGGTCAACATGACTTCTTTCTTTATCTTGGACTTTCCGTTAGGATGAAACACTGCTGTTCTTCACGGCGCCATAAAGCCGGTTTCGGCTCGTGCAGAAGGAAGGAAAAGACAGGAAAGTGGGAGGGGCTTCTAGGAAAACATTACAGCCACATTGCGCTTTCAGCCAATCGCTTTAGGACTTGCGTTGTAGCCCCGCCCATCATGGTTAATGTTTACAACAGCTAACGGCGCTTTCCGGCAGCAGGGTATCAGGAAGGCTGCGATTCGTGCTACCGTTAGTGGATTTAAATAAGAACTCGTTGCTTGAACTGAACTATACTGTACGGGGCATATAAAGTCTCATAATGTGTGATTTTTTTTTTTTTTTTAATCCTGTACAGTATGCACGAATTATGAGTTCTAAGTATATCTTGTGGAAATAAGATATTATCTTGCGTGCACCCAGCTCACCTTCTCACCACAAAGCAAATGAACTGTTCAAACGAACCTCCAGATTTATCCTAATACAGGGGGTCTGGAGCCTATCCCAAGAAACTTTGGGCACGAGGCGGGGTACACCCTGGACAGGGTGCTAATCCATCGCAGGGTGCGCACACACACAGTGGGCAATTTAGGAATGCCATTTAACCTAATCTGCATGTCTTTAGACTGTGGGAGGAAACCGGATTACCCTGAGGAAACCCACCAAGCACGGGGAGCGCACACACTCCCTGCCCACAAACCCGAGGTGGGAATCAAACTCTCGACCCTGAAGATGTTTAAAGTTTTTTTATACAATGAGAAGGTTCCTTTGCCCATAAACCCCCCCTCTCATTGCGCTTCCTGGTTCCTTATGTGATAACACTTTCTATAGCCCGTATCTAGAAGAATATACAAGCAAACATCTTGTGTCTGTTGGAACTACTTAGTTTAACCAGAAAATGCAAATGCATTTCCTATCATTTGTCTGTCTCCGGGTTTCTCGGTGACTTACATGTTCCCCAAATGTGGGAATCGCGACTGCATAATGTAGGGTAGTAAGGCTCTGAGTTACTGATCAGAAGGTTGATGGTCCAAGCCCCAGCACCACCACCACACTGTCACTGTTGGGCCCTTGAACAAGGCCCTTAACCATGTCTGCTACAGCAGTACCATACTGTATAATGACTCCAGATTCCTAACAAAGCTGAGATATGCAAAGAATTAAAAAAAATTAATGTATGTGCAACAAATAAAGGCTTAACTTAACTAAAAATTAAACACAGTGCAAAGGCTAAATAAAAGTCCTGTCAGCGTGTCATTATTCAATACATACTGCAATACACAATGAATGACTTTTTGTCACATGTTCTTTGTTCTTTTCTTTTACAGCCCACACATAACCATGTTTAGATGAAGTGAGAAGTTTACATACACCTTAGCCAAATGCATGTAAACACAGTTTTTCACAAATCCTGACATTTAATCCTAATACAGGGGAATTGGCAGCTCACTGGTACTGTAGGTCTCTTACCTGCCATGTGACCTGCTCGAAAGTATTGAAGCTGGGTTACTTGAACGTATGAACAATTTTGGTGGAAAACATTCAGGCAGAATGCACAATGGAAGGCACAATGGAGTGCATGCTGTGCGATTTGTAGAACTTTCTTGTGCTTAAATTGTGCTGTGCTTTTAGAAGTGATTTCTATGACACGGAAGTGCACAGTCATTGTTTGTTTGTCTGCCATGTGAAAGGCCCGGGTTCGATTCCCACCCAATGCCCAAAACCCAGCCACTGGATGCAGAATAAAATGGGAGGGTTGCATCAGGAAAGGCATCCAAGGTAAAACCTATGTCTGACATTTAATCCTAATAAATTTCCTGTCTTAGGTCAGTTAGGATCACTATTTTATTCTATTGTATTTTTTCATCAAATTTCTGACCCAGTGGGTCAGAAGTTTAAATACTGTACACTTAATTAGTATTTGGTAATGTTGCTTTTAAATTGTTTAACTTGGGTCAAAGTAGCCTTTCAGAAGCTTATTATTACAATAAGTTGCTGGAATTGTAGCCCATTCCTCCTGATAGAACTGATTCAACTAAGTCAGTTTTGCAGACCTCCTTGCTCACACTTTGTTTCAGTTCTGCTCACAAATTTTCTATTGGATTAAGGTCAGGACCACTCCAATTTCTTAACTTTATTGTCTTTAAGCCATTTTGGCACAATTTTGGAAGTATGCTTGGTGGAAGTGTGCTTGGGGTCATGGTCAATTTGGAAGACCATCCCAAAAAAGCAAGAGCAAAACTTACCTCTGCTGCAGAGGAAAGGTTATTTAGAGTTACCAGAAATTTACAGCACCTCAGATTAGAGATGTTATGAAGGCTTTCTGAGTATTAGTATCAGACATATAATGGGTTACAATGTAGGAAAAAAAAATAACATCAGGAAAGACCATGGAGTTGGAAGATGTGTCCAAACTTTTGACTGGTACTGTACAAAAGATGCTTTTGTACCCATTTCCTCCAGAGTCTCCACAAGGTCATTTGCTGTTGTTCTGGGATTGATTTGTCAACGTACACGTCTCCTTCCTCTGCTGTATGACGACTGCATGGCCTATTCATTGCTCGCACTGCAACAGCCTTTTTAACCTTTTTATTCATGCGGGCCGTTGTTGCAGTACATTTACTAAAGAACAGTCACTCGGAAACAAAATGTAAAAAAGCTTTACATGCGCACATACACGTGGTCACAATGTCATACTGTAGTAAACAATATATGCACACACACGTTGACTATGCAAGTAAGGCACGTGCACTAAGACTGAGCATAGGAGACGATTAACCACAATCCAGCATGCAAGAGAGAGCGAGAGAGAGAGAGATGGAAAAAGAGAAGAACCATTGGCTCAGAGAGAGAGGGAGAGAGAGAAAGAGAGAAGAACCACTGGCTCAGAGAGAGAAAAAGGAACCATTGGCTCAGTTGTGATCACATGATACTTGGGAAACAAAGCATATACTGTACATAATATTCGTATTGCAAGACCTCACTCGTTTATCAAGTAGAAATGTATTTTAAAAAATTTGCCCGTTTGCAGACTAAGTCATTCGCAATCCAAGGTTTTACTGTATAGTGAATTGCAAGGAAAATACTCTATCTGTAAACAGTTGATGGAAAAATTATTTGTCATGCATAAATAGATGTCCTAACCAACTTAGTTTAAAATTGAATCTGTGGATTGATTTTAAAAACAGTTTTAATGACTTCAACCTAAGTGTATTGAGTATAAACTTCAATGGTAGCAGCACACAAAGCAAAAAGTCATTTAGATACGGGTAAAAAAGAAAAATTGTAATCTTGCTGCTTTTGACTCTGGAATAGTTGTTGATGCCAGAAGGACCATTTCAAATACTGTTGATCTGAAATTTTCATGCAGGAAGTTCTCTGAAGTTTACACAGAACAGTGCAGACAAACAGCAGTTCTACAGCTTAAAACGCCTTCCTGATGCGACATATAGCTAAAGTTATATTTGATCCAACACCAACCAGTTTACAATAATAATAATAATAATAATAATAATAATAACACTCCATTAGCAAAGACCTCCTGTTTTAATAAAGGTATCACAAACAGGATCACTGACAAGATGATGTTGAAAACAGACACTTCCTAAGCTATATGGCCAGTCAGTCAGAAAGTAAAAACTTCCTCTTTTTGATGCCACTGAAGAGTCGAAACAGTTACTGATGATATATGCATATGCAGTCTTAAAAGTATTGCAATTTATTGATTTACAACTGAAAAGTGAGGTAGCAAGCCACCTGAAATAGATGCTGGGCATATCCTAAAACTCAGTAATAACTATTTAATTAAAAATACAAAATAAGAATCTCTCATAAAATTCATATAGAATCAGGTGACATATTTTAATCTTATACAGCAGCTTTAAAATATATATGATGTATGTACGTCCTATTGCTTAAAAGCAGACACTTTAATGTCACTAAGTTTATTTTTGTAGGCACCGAGGCATTAAACACAGCATGCAATCCTACAACAAGCGATACGGCAAAAGAGATGCTTGTGACCTGCTCGAAAGTATTGAAGCTGGGTTACTTGAACGTATGAACAATTTTGGTGGAAAACATTCAGGCAGAATGCACAATGGAAGGCACAATGGAGTGCATGCTGTGCGATTTGTAGAACTTTCTTGTGCTTAAATTGTGCTGTGCTTTTAGAAGTGATTTCTATGACACGGAAGTGCACAGTCATTGTTTGTCATGTTACTTGAATAAAATATTTTTTTAATGCATCAGGAGAAAAGGTTTTTGCATGGGTCATCTGTTTCAGAGGTACAGAGGCTGCTCTTGTCCGGTTAAGAGACGATAGGTGGATGTTGGCATTGTCTTCAAGTGAATCTGTTAAAAACAAACAATTATTATTTCCTGCTAATGAGTCTGAATGTTCATGACAGTCAATAGCAATATGTGTTCCCTGACCTCTCCGACAGCGTTTGTGAGGATATGGATGATTTTCTCATGTGGCGTGGCAACTACGCTCTGTCCGTTGATTTCAATGATGCGATGACCGACGCGGATGCCACCCCTCTCTGCTATGCCTCCGCGCATTAAACTGCAAATCTGATATAAAAATTGGATATATTACAAACAAAAAACAAAAAACAAAAAAAGCATTGGTCAAATATTATCGCTTGATCACATGACAGTCAAATTTGTCAATAATCTAACATACAATTCCGTCCTCTACACTGAAGCCCAGCTGGTATTTTGGGTTGGGTCGCTTAATAATGGCCATGGTCACAGGTGGACAGTGGACTATGCTGAGCTTCACCTGGGACTGATTTTTCAACTCCTGTTAAGGAAAGGAGACATAACTCATTTCTCCACCATAAAAGTAAGAATAGCCATATTTCAGTATCTTACAGTCAAGTTATATAAATCTTTGCCCTTTTACACTTGTACTCAGAACTCACTCGGATAATGTTGTGGCAGGTGGTGATGGGAAGGCCCACCAGGCTGGCCCCGTTCACGGACATGATCCGGTCTCCGATGCTCAGCTCCCCAGAGCGCTCGGCTACGCCGCCGTGCAGCAGGTTGGCCACCACCACCGTGGGCAGGATGGAGCCCCAACCAGACTCTACTATAGCGATACCAAGGATCTCCCCAACCTTCTTTATTATGCAAACCTTACCAGAAATAACAGGGAAAAAAACATTTTCTTTTACTTTCTAAGCAAATAAATGACCTAAAATCAGTTTTAACATTTAATAAGCAAAAGATGAGAAAAGTGACACTGACAAGGTGCTTGTACTGGTGATTTAACACTCTCCAAGGACCTGGGCACCTCTAGTGTAACTAAATAAACCATGTAATCTATTCCTTTTGGAATTCCATAAAACATCAATCATTATATAAAGAGTTTTGTGCTGTTTCTGACTATAATGTTAAGAGTCCGTCTTACCTCTCGGATATTTTCAGACTGTGAAAAGTGCACCAGATCTCCGTTATAAAGTTCTTGTGAACCAAGGCAATACTCCCCTGGTTGGAATTCGCCGGCTTTAAGTCCATTCGCTTGCAAAAAGTGCTGATATGCCACACCGAATGCCTGCCCAATGGCCTGAGCTATAATCTGTGCCTACAGCAGATAAACACAAGCCATGACATAATTCAGTAACGTACAAATGTCTGAGCATCTGAAAATTAGGATATGAGGATTTCACTCTTATCTGTGAATTCGAACATATGAGGTGGGAAAACTCACATCTGCAGAAGAGAACACATGGCATATCATCCAGCATTTCTTCGATGGTGATGAAGAGCAAGGAGCTAAATCAGTTTTATGATCTGTTGGCTTCTTGCGCACCATCAACACTACAAGACTTTCAATGTCAGCGATATAGGAGATCATCTGCAGAGGATGGTCCATCATAGCCTCCTGAGGACAAAATCAAAAGTCTCCATATTTGCCCGATTGACAGACAAACATGGATGTTTCGTTTCAACATAAAAAGTAATCATCACAAACCTGGGAATCTGCACTCAACACTTTGATTCTCTGAGTGGAGATGAAAAGGTCCACTTCGGACATCGGCTGAGATTCTCCTTCAGGAGCCTGTTTCAGACACGCAACAGTAAGTATGTTTGTATGAAGTGATTTTCTTTCCACAGAACGGTGCCACACAACACACAAAAACACAATATTACAATATTAGTAACATTAAGGCTGCTGAACAGCCATGTATAATTCGACTGAGTTCAAGGCTAGAATGTAGGCACACCCCATGTAAGAAGAGGAGTTGGTGTCATGTGCAATGCCAGTCAGGCAGTAGGTATGTGATAAGCGGCCTCCTATGGATTAGACTGATGTAATGGAAATCGACTTTGGGAAAGTGGAAAACTATTTCACGGATGACGAACAAACATGCGAGATGGAAATTCATGACACTAGATATACTCCAGATATAGTATGGACTCCCATACTTCTTGACAAGTGAGGTCTCTGTCCTTGTCTAGAACTCCCATAGGAGACTCAGTATGGTGTAGAGGTTTTCCCTGGTGGACAAGATGGCTGCTTCTGTACGTCTCAACTCTCAGGGAGGAAAATTATGACTGTTGATTGTACATATACACCAAATAGCAGTTCTCGAGAGGTTACCACCTAGAGACTCCGTATTGTACTCGCTCACTTACTCACTCATCGTCTCTACCACGCTATCCTGATAATGCGGGAGTCCCGGGAGACTTGAGGAGTGCATGAGGTGGGGTTAGACCCTGGATGATGTGCCAAACCATCACAGGGCATCGTCTATACCACTTTAACCTGCATACAGGGTCACACACATACACACACTCATTCACACACTACTGGCGATTTGGGAACGCCAATTAGCCTAATCTGCATGTCGTTGTACTGCTGGAGGAAACCGGAGAACCTGGAGGAAACTCACCAAGCACAGGGAGAACATGCATGCAGACCCGAGGCAGACTCAGACCCTGGAGGTGCAAGGCCACAGTGCTAATATTGTGTGCTTTTAGGGAATTTCATTGCTCATATTGGGAATGTTAGAGATACATGGATGGGCATGACTGTGAGGAATGATGAAATATTAAAACTGGTGCATGTCATGAAATGTCAGCTAAACATCACTGGCCGGTTTTTGTGTTTGCCTCATGAGAGTGAAGGGTATAAAGTGAATTGTGAACTCCTGTGACAAATTTTTGTACATGATCGTCAGGAAGCAATCAAGCAGGCATAGATTGAGCGAAGACTAAATACTGATTATATAGTAGGAATTATATTGTACAGCAATTTCACATAAAGTAACATTTTATTTTTATCATCATGACAGTCATTATTTTAAACGACCACCATTGCACACAAGTATATAATGCGTGGTGTGGGTCTAAATCTTGGAGCTCACTGGGTAGCCCCCCCCGCCCCTTTGCAGGTGTATGAATGGGCGGGGCTGCAGGAACGACTGGTGATTAATCATTGTGATCTCAGGCTTCTCCCAGTGCTATAAAAACAAAGCGGGGAGTGTAGTTTGGGAGTCCGGAGTTCTACAGAGGAGAGTCGCGTGGCGGAGATAAAACGCGAGGAGTGGCACGCAAGAGGCGTGATGTAATGTGCCAAAGGGCTTTCAAAGGTGGCACCCTTTGATCACCGCACTGGGGACAGCCGCGAACAGACTGCTGGAGCTCCTGCGGCTCCAGCGGGGGAAAGCTGCCCAGACGGGGGTTGTCCGGGAGATACATCAATGAGAGCTGGGAGGAGCCGGTCCATCAACGAGATGAGCCATTGGAGGAAGCTTGCAGGAGCTGATGCACAGACGGGCCCACTCTGCCCGCCTCTCTCCCTCCATCCTTTTAACCCTTTCCCTTTCCACACTATTCCTAATAAAATCTCCCCTTTTCCGTAAGGCCTCGCCTCATGTCGTGTCTGTGTTTGTGGTGCTGCCTGTGTGTCAAACATCTTACAAACGATATACAGTATGTGTGTTAAAGACAGAGGCAGAGTGGTCAACTGATCCTAACTTTGATGGTAAGTTGCCACGGTGACAACAAAATTTGTCCCAAACACTGAAATGGGAATGGCAGGTAATTTCAAATCCAAACTCTATATTTCACCTTGATGCGATCTACAGCTTCTTGTGCCTGAGTCATTCGAGCATTCGTGGAGGGGTTCCTATCTGTTTGCAGCTGCGTGGAACCAAGGTATTTCGCTCCAAATATGATCCCATCCAGCAGATCCTCAGGATCACAAGGACCAGGCACTAAAAAGCAATAATATATATATAAAACAAATCTACTATACAATTTCTGCAGTGACTTATGCTTTGTATATTAATTATTTTATTAAATTCTCTTACCATCTTTATATGAAGCATGCGCCTCACTTTCAGCATCCTGTTTAAAAAAAAAAAATACGTAAGTATTTACACAATGGCTTCATATAAATGATTTTCACTTTTATGTAATAAATTAATTTTCACCCACCACGTCAGCTCCATGAGAAGCCAGCTCATCTGAGAGAACACATCTAGGCTGTTGCCATTGCTCCATCACCTCGTCCTCTGGGTAGCCTGACATCATAACCTCATCCTGAAAGGGGCTGTGCCAGATTTCTGAGCCATATGAGACAGAAACCATTTCGTCTGCCTCACCAGTTCTTGATATATACCTGGTCCGGCAGTCAGGCAGCTGTGAAATGTTCCCGAGCTGGCTCTCATTAGCCTGTTCTGTGTAAATGGGGTGATCTTCAAGAGATTCATGAAATTCTTGGGGTTCTTGAGGTTCTGGGTCCTCCAGCAGCTCTAGCAGCTCCCTCTGGTTGCTCAGAGTGAAAAGAAGGCCGGATACCGTGCTTTTCTCCGAGTGCGTTTGATTTGTATTAAACTCAGGCACCGAGCATGAAGAGGGCAGGTTCTCGGCTACATGATCAGCATTGAAGTTTGACATTTCTAGTTGTGTTTCAGGGACAGAATCATTACAAGGAGGTGCTGGGTGAAAGAGCTGGAGCTGATCAAGTAAATCCTGAATGTGAGCGTGGTCTTGGTCATGCCCTCTCTGATTCCCTATTGGTTTTTGCCTTGTCTTTGTTAAATTATTCTCCAATGGTGCAGAAACATTAGATTCATTTGTTCTACATGTATTATTTGTGCAATCTTCAGCTTTCGGATTTGTGAGCTGATCTGGAAGTTCCTCAAGCTCTCGATTCTCAACTTGTGTTGGCATAAAGCTCGTGTTGTGAGCCCCACAGTCACTTAATTCATCCAAAGGTGTATCCATGGAGAAAGATCCAGGTTCTTCGATATCTTTAAGTGAACATGCTTCACTGGAAGAGTCAGACCTCCAGTCCAGAGGAGGAGGCTCTACTGGGTTAAAGGAATCCAGGTCCTCAAGTTTATCCTCCTGAACCTCATCTTGAAATGATAATGCCACCTTACTGTGAGCGAGGTCTGCCTGCTTCTCCATGTCACGTCGGTGAATGCAAACAACAAGAACGATAAAGTCTTTCCGATCGTCACGGGTGAGCCATCAAACCGCCCGTTCTGCCACAAAATGTTCCTTGATACATGGTGCAGGTTGAAAAATAATCAGCGTGAATAAACAACAACCCAAAAAAAAAATGTCGTAGTGACTTTGATATAACGATAACGCTGAAGAAAATGTTCGCGTTGTCTTTGATGACTTTGTTCTTGCTTCAAGAGAAAATGAGAGGAACATCTAGAGGTGCATGATCATCTGTGGCGAGTCATAACACGATCAGAAACCTGCAAAAATTACAATCATAATTTATACCAATGTCAGTGATTTCCATAAAGCAAGATCCTAATAACATACACTATATGGACAAAAGTATTTAGCCAAACCTGTTGATTATTGAATTCAAATTCAAATTCTATTTGAGTCATACACAGTACGATATGCAGTGAAATGCTTAGGAAATAAATATGAAAAAGAAAATAGAAGGTAAATTAGAAAAGTAAGAATAAAATAACCGAACAGTACAAAATATACAATATAAAAATATATGAAAAATTATAGAAAAATAAGAAAAACAGCTGTACAATATAGAAATATAGAATTTATCGAATTTTTGTATGGGAATGAAGTTGAATATAAATAGAAATGTCCAGGGGGTGTGCAAATATGCCTGAAAGTATCATCATGCACATATTTAAAGTGACTATGTGCATCAGGGAAACAGAATGTCCAGGGGGTGTGCAAATATGCCTGAAAGTGACATATTTAAGGTAATGTCCACGAATGTGCAGGTGTGAAATTCAGGTGTTTCAATCAGGCAACTTATCCCCAGTGAAGGGCAATCTCAATGCTTCAGCAGACCAAGACATCTCAGACAATGCTATGCTTCTTTGTGGCAACAGTTTGTGGAAGGCCCTTTTCTATTCCAACATGACATGACGTGTCCCAGTGCAATAAGCAAGGACTATAAAGACGTGGTATGGAAGAACTTGACAGAGCCCTGTGACCTCAACCCTATTGGGCACCTTTGGAATGAACTGGAACGGAGATTGCGAGCCAGGCCTTCTCTTCCAACATCAGCGTCTGACCTCCTAAACGCTCTACAGAATGAACGATTACGAATTCCCACAGAAACACTTCAAACTCTTGTGGACAGCCTTCCAAGAAGAGTGGAAGCTGTTATAGCTGCCAAAGGAGGACCGACTCTATATTGAAGTGTATGGATTTGGATACAATGTCATTGCAGGTTGGGCCAAATATAGAAAGTTTTGTCCATATAGTGAAAATAATGTTATGAATATAAACTTTTTTTTTTGTTTTTATGTAGACAACAAGTGTTATGAGTTATCCTTAAAATCATGATGAATCTTGAAATAATGTAAGGTATCAAAAAACATGCTCTCATACATCAAGATGTATTTTATAAATTACATATTATATATATTTTCCATAACTCTGATGTATAGTGTGTAATGGGCCAAAGTGCAGAGTTTTATCTGATCCATATCCAATGCAAAAACAACAACATAACTACCTACAGTCAGACCTAGTACACAGACAGACTTTTTAAAGTCCAGATCCCATCACTATAGAGTAGAGTATAGAGTAGAGTCTCAGCTGGCTTTTCACTCAGTTATTACTCACCTTATTTACCGACTGAGCTGGAACTTCTCACCGGTATAACAAAGTTGACGTGGTTCATCCTAAAATCCGTCTTTATCTGTCTAAGATATCCTTTACTTATACAGTACAGCCCAGTAACACTGCCCAAAATAATATCAAGAGGAAAAAGGACGAGACTTAAATAACCCGACAACTCTCAGAAGAGTTCCATTTCCAAACCTTTTCGTCGCAAACGGATTCTGACTGCGCATGCGCAAGGCACCAAGTCATGACTAATCGACTGCAAAGTTAATCGCTGCACCGAAAAAGAAAGAAAAGCAAGAGCAAAGTTAAGGGTTTCCTCTTTTGTTGTTGTTGTTGTTTTTAGTTAAGCGCGTCCACAAGTATTTATTTTCTCATTTGGATATTTTTTTTGCTTTTAATACTATTCTTTTGCTAGCTATATATATATTTTTATTAATTATATATGTAAATGTATATATAAATGTATATATATACATTTATATATACATGTTTATTATTATATATACATGCTTACTATTCTTTTGCTAGCTATAAATATAGTTAATAT
>JAQMYG010000007.1:7646621-7657756 GCA_030014215.1 Clariallabes teugelsi
ATTTACATATATAATTAATAAAAAAAATATATATATATTATATATAGCATTTATATATTATATTTATAGCAAAAGAACAGTATTAAAAGCAAAAAAATACTAGATTTTTTAAAGAAAAAAATATCCAAATGAGAAAAATAAATAAATATATATATATATATATTTTTTTTTTTTTACTGTTTTTTATGATCACATGCAGCTATAGCTAGATAGCAAACCTCTATTGAATAAATACATTGTATATTGTTCACTGCTTCCATCACAGGCGTGTCATAGTAGGCAGCGTCATCATCAACTTTTATGTCTTACTGTGAGCTTGTCACAAATCCTCACCAAATGTTCCAGTAGGCAGCATCATCATCAACTTTTATGTCCTCACTCAATGTAACATTAGGCAATACGACATCAGACGAGTTGGCAAAAGAAGCAACCAAAAAAGTGGACTTTGAGGTCAATATCAAATTGTCAAAGTCAGAGGGGAACGGTAAAACGACAATGAAAACACGTGGGATAATGAACCAAAAGGGAGACATTTGCATTCAACACAGGGCAAATTAGATGTACAAAGGAGGAGAAAAACATTGGAAAGAGGAAGTATTAATTAGCAGACTAAGATTTCGAAACAGCAACCTTAATGTCGCTGTAAGCACCCAACCACACTCTGAGAGGAATGGCATGAAAGTGAGAATGTTCCGCTCTCATGCAGGAAATACACGTATATATACACAAGAGAGGCTAGATATGGTGGCACGGCTCCAAGAACTAAGTAGAGTTAATTCTAAAAGTCTTTTAGAATGAGGAGTCACTGATCAGAGAAATAAGCACGTTACGCTTTTTTTTGGAGGAAGACTGGACTGGAAAGTTGGCTTTAAAGAAAAGAGAAGCTGATAAGAGAAAGCGAGAGACAGGTGGCGGTGGTACAACTTAGACAGCTTCAACTATAAACACTGAGCGGTACTGAAAGGGTCACGTGTCGAATAGAAAAAATGTGTAGAATTGCTGGATAAAGCAGATGAAGACTTCGAGACACAACAAACAAGTCAAGACAAGATCAGAGAAAATGAAACATTTTTGGGGGGGCTGGTCTGCTTTAAAAGGCCAGGAAGACGAGGCAGAATATGAGCTACATTTGGCAGTAATGTAACCTACTGGATTCCAACCGCAGATAAACAACAAAAAAGAGGAAGAATAATAGGCAGCGTTGTCTTTGTAGAAAACTTGTACGACAGGCCTATCTCAGGGGACTCGGGCCAGAAGGCAGGGAACGAGGACACAGTGCTAACCACTATGCCACCCTGCCCCTTAATAATAATGTAACCAGTGATCAAATAAATGATAGGAACTTAATAAAGTTATTTTTTTTTAAAAACTTTCAGTTTTCATGTATAAATGAATTCCTAAAGTTTTATTGTATTTGATGACTTTGGTCAGTGTACATCCTCAATCTAAAGTGCTATATTTCTTTTACTTTACAGTTAGTCACTTGATTATATACAACATAATTATATGCTGTATACCTTCTCTAAGATTTGGTCATGTACTTGTTATAGTGTATTATGTGAAATAATTATGAAGCTTGCATCATTACTCAAACCCTATAATCAACAAGAAATTGAATATTATGTAGTTCCTTTGTTTAAAAAAAAAGGACATTCGTTCAGGTCTTCACAGTTCATCAGGATCGACGCTGGCACATTAATCGCTGGAACTCATGTGCAGGATGCCAAGCAGGGAGGACACAGTTCCCATTAGTCCAACCAGCCAATCAGGGAAGCGCCCGGCCCAAAGAAATCCAGGTGGCATCCAATGAATAGCGTTGCTCAGATCTGCCAGGCTGCTGAGAATATTAAGAAACTCTCCCCAAATCTGCTTCTGAACGTTAGCAGCAGCGGTAGCAGTGTTTTCCCTATAAAAAAAACAAACAAAAAAAACAATAACAATCAAGAAACAGCATTAATCTTCTAAGCAGTTGGTTTTCACAAATCAGTTCATGCTGTAAAATAACTGAACAACTTTAATGTGTTATATGAACAGTAATGATGGAGACTCACCTGCTGTCCCCTTGTCCTGCTTTCCTGCATGTTTCTGCCTTCTTTCTTAATTTTCGAATTATTCTGAGCGACCTGAAACCAAGTCAAAGTGCTGTTCATTACCGACTATAGTTATTACAATTTGTTCTAAAAAATTTTAAATTATATTTGTGTGATTAAAAAAGTGACTTAATACTTAGAAGTTATTTATTAGTGAGTTTTTGAAAGGTTCCCCATAGTAAGTTGTGATTTATCTTTAGTTATATACAGATATTGTGCATATTTCTTTCTTAATTTGGAACAATTCTGAAGGGCAAAATGACACAAAAAATATCAGATCACAAAACTTTTAACAGTTGTACATAATTTGGATTATTATACATAGCTTTGTTAACCTACAGCCCGAAAACCAGCAGTTGCATTAAAACAAAATTAAATTAATTATGCTTTTAATTAATGTTGATGGAATTAATTATTAAACAGTGTTGTTATTGGTCTTTCTGTGGCTTCCGTCAAGGGGTTGCAACAGAGGACTCAACCTACACACAGTTTGGCACAAGTTTTACGCTGGATGCCCTCCGATTTTATCTGGGCTTGGGACAGGCAGTGCATCCATTGGTTGGGGTTTGGCGTTAGGTGGGAATTGAATAAAATTTGATATATGCTATAAACATCAGTGAAATATCAAAAACAAGCACAAGCAGCTGTGTAAGCCAGAACTTCTCCTGATTTACCTGAGTGTACCCAGTAGTAAAGACAAACCCCACAGAACTGTGCTTAGTGTCCACCATTTGTCAGACTTGACTTTAATGAGCTGTGCATCAGCAGCCCAGGCTACGTGTTCGCACGGGTAATACAGCTGATCTGCCACATTAATCAGCACCGACATGCACCGTAGCACCTTGTCCTCCTCCTGTAAATGACAGGCAAAATACTAAACACCTTCTCCACTCTTTTAGTATTCGACAGCTATCATGTAAGCACTATATGTGAAATGGAACTTGGACTTTACCGTGGATCCTAGACCATAGCTCCGGGAGTACGCAGCCATAGAAAGGTCATCAAACAGCCGCAGTACCGTCCGGCATTGACTGAGCTGAGCTGAGAAGACTAGGAGACTTTTACCGAACTGTGACGAGTTCGAGGTTTTTCTTGAAAGGATGCCTCCGACCAGCTGCGATCCATAGCAAATTGTCCTTATCTAAAGGCAAAAAAAAATGTAGAAAAAGATGTTAATGAAGAAGAAGTTGTCATCTCACTCCGGTGAGCGGGAAATGACCAAAATTAAACACAACAATGTGATCTGTAAGGTCAGGGTTAAGGATTTTACTCTTCAACAAACATGACATATAGCATGCCTTAACTGATTAACCAACTAATTAATGAGGGAAAATATAAAATGTATTAAAAAGTATAAACTATTTTTTTTAAATACGTCCTTGTCATGTGTAATGTGCGACTGTGGTGAGGTGAGGTTGTACATATACTCTTAAGGTTTTGCATAATTTAAAGACATTACAACAGCAATGAATTAATTAATAATTCAAGCCTGTTTTAATTAAGATGCCATGGCCAGTGAGGAATTCTACATTTCTTCCTGGTTGCCAGATCACTTTGTTGTTTCCTTGAGTGTCACGTAATCAATGACAAACTAGGCCCTGCTTTTATGGATGTCTCACTGTTGTGAATTCATTATATTGGGGATTCCTTTAAATTCATTAATCAAAATTAACCTTTTTTTTTTAAAGTAATTTTTCCCAATATGGTAAAATAAATTGCTAGAATGTAATCAGAGGGGAACCTTGATCATTCGTTCATCTTCTATGCCACTTAATACTGTACATGGTCACAGGATGCCTGGATCCTATCCCAGGAAACTTCAGGCACGAGCTGGGGTACACCCTACAGGGTTGCCAGTCCATCATGGGCACACCACATACTACGGGTAATCTGGAAACGCCAATTAGCCTAATCTACATATCTTTGGCCTGTGGGAGGAAACCGGTGTACCCAGTGAAAACCCACCAAGAAAAAAGTTTGGCTATACAACATTTGTCCACTAGATGTCAGTACAACATGCTCGTAAATTAAGCTTCATGAAACAACAAACTACTGGCTGGGAATACTCGACACCAAAATGAAACTTCATCTTGCCATCACTATCCAGAGCTTATCCGGAGAACAATACAAAATAGATGGGACACACATCTATTACACATCATGGACAAAGCAGATACACATTTACATATTGGACCAAATCTAGAGAAGCCAATCCACCACAGGTCATGTTTTTCTATGGAATGAGAGAAAATGCACAATCCTAGCAGTGAACAGAGGACATAAACTTTCATGCATCTGTCTTTCAGGTGCCATCTACATGCCAGACAGATATATATCCGTCGTTTCTGAGACAGATATTTAAGTTGGCAGCTTGACGCCGATTGTATCCTTGCACTTGGGGGTGAATCCTTGGTATCCTTGCTCAAGGGTCCAACAGTGGCAACCGGGGCTCGAACCGGGGACCTCCTGGTCAGCTGTACAACACCTTAACCACCAAGTCACCTCGCCCCCTTTCTTGCATCACACTTTTTAAAAATAATGCAGAATATCTGCATGTATGAACAGACCATTTTACTATAGTATTAAGTATAGACAGGGCGGCACAAGGGTTTAGTGGTTAGCACCGTCGCCTTGCACCTCCGGGGTCCGGGTTTGATTCCTGCCTCGGGATCTCTGTGCATGGACATTGCATGTTCTCCCCATGCTTGGCAGGTTTCCTCCCACAGTCCAAAGACATGCAGATTAGGCTAATTGGCATTCCCAAATTGCCCTTAGTGTGTGTGTGTGTGTGCCTGTGTGCCAGTGATGGATTGGCACCCTGTCCAGGATGTACCCCACCTCGTGCCCTTAGCCTACTGGGATAGGATCCAGGCCCCATGCGTCCCTGTATACAGGATCAGTGAGTAAGTCAGTATTGACACAGAGACTTATAATCGATTACTGATTAATCACATTTATGAATTCTAATACCAGGCATTGAGATTTTGTCCAAAAACATGCAACATTCACTGTATATACACTATAACATTTACACATTTGAGTCTGCACATGCATCACATGCATGATTTCAAATTGCACACGAGACACTCACCACTTTATCTCTTCCTCTGTAGGACTCCAGCAAGTTCACCACTGACTCAAGTGAATGCTCCATGACCACTAATGTGTGATTAATGACAGGTACATGAACACCACCAGACTGCTCCTGTGACAGCTTGCTAACTACTCTAACCAGTACTATCTCATTATGGAATGTAAATACAATACTATATAGAACATAAAAATATATATTAAAATTTTGCTTTATCTCTTAACCGAAAAACCAAATTGAACCTTGACACAATAATACTTAACACTCAGCGCGCGCGGCGTAAGAACACATGAATAGCGAACTTTGAGCAGGAAATTGTTCTCTCAGACCAGATCAATCGAGTACCTATGTGAGATCAGCTGAGCCTCCAGACATTAGGCATTACTTCAAGAGTAAAGACAACCATCAATGCTTAGTCACTGTCAAACATTTTTGAAAATTTCGTTTTAAGTATTTAAAGTTTAATTTATTAATCATACAATAAATCAATTAATATTTCATATTGCAAAATTTATCCTTAAAACATGACAGAAATAAAAAGATTGTTAGTTTTTTGTAATATTTGTGGCAACACAGTGTTAGCGCTGTCACCCTGCACTTCCCGGGTCAGGGTTCGATTCTCCCTCCTCAGGGTCTGTGTGCATGGTCTTCACATGCTTGGTGGGTAATTTTCTCCGGGTACTCCCGTTTCCTCCCACAGTCCCAAGATATGCACATTCCCAAATTGCCCCGTAGTCTGTGTGTGTGTGTGTGTGTGTATGCCCTGCGATGGTCTGACACCCTGTCCACAGTGTCCCTTGCCTCAAGTCTCCTGGGATAGGCTCCAGGCCTCCCGAGACCCTGTATACAGGATAAAGCTGTATAGATGATGAGTGAGTGAGTAATTTTTGGAAGCTGGTAAAGTCATTTCATTTTCATAAATGTATGTAACAATATAAAAATAATATACATTTGTTTATTGTCAAAGAACAAAAAGAATGTATTGAATTTACATTCATACAGCGAAAAAAATAAAAAATTAAATTAAATAAAAGAGCCTCTGAACTGATCCTCATCCTCAATCGTTCACAATATCAGTGCTATTTGCATATAATATATTTAAGCAATATCACACTCAAGGTCGTGATACTGTACCGGTAAGAACCGAAAACTACTTAGACCCCTGTTACTTACACTACCTGTCGGTCGCCAGCTCTGCCAGACGCAGGTAGTTAGTTTCTCCAGAAGAATACTGTATGTGTAATAATAAAGATATGTGTTAAATAAAGAAACAAATCATAATCTGTTGATAATAAATGTCGTTTGTGAAACTGTTGTATAAAAGCAATAGCACATGAGAGCGGGTGCTGTTGTGCTGGTTATTCCCATGGCTGTAATGCATCAACACTGAAGGCATCATCATAACCGCGACTGGCGGAGCTGGTGACCAACAGTTAGTTAACAAGGGGGAAAAATATTTTTAAATCCTATAAATTTAAATAAATTTAATACTATGTAGCCTAAAGGTGAGGAGAATAAACCATGGAGACGGTGGAAATCTCATAAGTTTCTCTTTATATTTCCACTTATTCCTCTTTAAAATATCAGCTTCATTAACTTCCAGTTTCCAGGGTTGAATCCCAAGTAGCGTGAAATGGAAAGCTAGTGCATTAGAGTGTACAATGACGTGTTCCACACATTAAGTAGTACACTTGATTATGAGTTAGAGGGGGTTTGGGATTCAGCTTCATGTTAAATGCTACTTAGGTTTGTAGCTCACCTTAGGCATAAATAAAATAACATGGAGGCAATAAAATAACAACTTGGAAAATGACACCTTTTTAAATCCACCCATTTTTCAAGTGATCAGAAATATTGGAACACGTGACTGACAGGTGTTTGTTGTTGCCCAGATGTGCCCTGACAAATAACTGTTAGCTCGGAATGCCATATCCTTTTTTTGAGCCCTGGGTTTCAACTATGAAGTCTTCTTGGTTTTGAAATCAAATGGTGCTGATGAAACAAGAGCTTTCATTTCCTGATATTTACATCTGCATGTGTTAGAACACAGAAAATGGCACTGGGTTTTACCTGTGAATTGACCCTTGGGTTTAATTTTTGCATTTGTTGAAAAAAGACAAACTAATATGAAGAAGAAAGAGAAAAGCAAGGTATTCTGAAATCAAGAAAAAAGTGAGAAAATCAATTTGAGCTAAAAATGTGCGAAAAAAAGAAAGAGACCATTATACTATTTTAAGAATCAGACACTGTACAGGTCATAGACAACAACAGCAGTTGATGACAGAAATATTGCAAGAGCTGTGAAAAAAAACAAAAAAGCAGTCAGTGAAATAACCAACAGCCTCCAAAGGATAAAAGTGAAAGTATCACAATCCACTGTGTGAATATGATCTATAGAGATACACTGATCAGCCATAACATTAAAAGCATTTACATTAAAACGCCTTGCTGTAGGGTTTGGGTTCCCCTTGGCCACTGGGGCAGCTCTGGCTTGGTTCCTCAGAGCCTCTGGGTGTTCTGGTGCCTTTCAATTATTGCCTTTTTTTCATCAATTTGTGCTGCATTGGCGTTTCTGTGGGATTGGACTGGGCTGACTGGCCTTTGGTCCCCATGGGCATGGGTGAGCCTTGAGTACCTATGATCCTGTCACCAATTTTCTTGTGTATAGTTAAAAACCAATGTTATTCAGTTTACCTGGCTCTGTGGTTTCTAAACTTTTGCTGATATGTTGTTTCATCTTGGGGACTGTATTTATGAGTAGTTGTACTAATAAGTTGGGGTTTGTAAGACTATGTTTAACACACCTGTACAGTTTTGTAATTTGATTTGTCACTGCCACCTACAAATCAAGTTAATCTGGTCTTTGGGGTAATCCTCACCAGAAACTGTGTTTTCAAGTGGTATTGAATTATCACATTGGATTTAATTCTATTCTACTAAATAGTTTACATATTGACATATTCTAATTTCTATACATTTCCCTCTATTTATTCTTCAAAGCATGGGTCTAGACCACTAAAGATTGGTTTCCTGAAGAAATAGTGGAGGATAAATATTGCTTAAACTTGAGCTCTTTCTTCTATTGAGGTAAAAAGAAAATGCAAAAGTCCAAATATTACACTTGTGTTAAGTGTCACCCAGGAAGTAGCTACATCCAATTGCAATGAATGCAAAAAGACACCAGTTTAGCAACCCATAAATGCATAGAAGGAAGTAGAACCACTTTTTAATTTTTTTTCAGGATACCGTTACTGAAAAAAAGTAAAGTAAAGTTACTGATGTACTTTAACACTACCTTTACACATCTTGTTCAAAGCCTTCAGGAACTTCTGACAGTAATATTTCTAAATTTAATCATAAGAATTATTGTTTCTTAGAACATTTAGTTCTTTAGTTCTATGTTGGCACATTAATGTCTGCTATCTTCTCTACAAGTATATATTTAAGGTGGAGTGGCTTTAAAAATGCTTGGCCCTTATTGACCTTATAGAAGCAGTACATACAGTGTACCATGTCTTATTTGATAGTTTTCTGTTTAAAAACAGTTTATTATTTTTTTAGAAAAGCATTTTTTTCATATACACATGATAAACAGAAGTGCATTTCCATTCATTTATAGAAATATCTGCTGTCCGACCATGATTATGTGATTGATAATTTGCAATAGTAATATAAATATAAGAATGTACTGTAAACTATCACATCTTAGTAAAAATTATGTATTTGTTTGTTCAGTGTACAAAAGTTTTGGAAATGATCCTCCTGATCTTCCATCCTGTCTTCATGCCCTCAAGATGCATGAGAATCATGAGAATCATCAGGTCGTCTTTTACATCCACCTTCTCCGTCAAAGCATTGGTAATGGCTGTCAAGACCGCAGAGGTGGTGGTCCGCTGACATCATTATCATAAACATCTGTGATTAAAATAAAAAAAAAGAAAAGAA
Organism: Clariallabes teugelsi; assembly: GCA_030014215.1. Taxonomy (NCBI): domain Eukaryota; kingdom Metazoa; phylum Chordata; class Actinopteri; order Siluriformes; family Clariidae; genus Clariallabes; species Clariallabes teugelsi. The sequence continues at coordinate 7,655,748 of JAQMYG010000007.1, forward strand.
AAAGAAATTGATAAAATATTATAATTTTTTTGTAATAATTATTGATTGAGGCTGAATGCAACATTACATAATATTTGACTGAATAGAATCATCTTACATATTACATGAAAAAAAAACAAGAGGGTCTGATCACATTGCATTTACAGATTTGTTTCTATTTCTTTGCACTCCCATACCTGTAACATTGTCGATATCATCATATATTTCGTTTTCCCTGAAATGGAAAAAAGCATTGTTGAACATAATTGGTTTACAATTATTATACAGTGAATAATATATATTTTTTCTAGTTATGATGGTAATAATGATTACAGAATAAAACCTACTCATGTAGCAGGTAATGTCTGGCAACATATCCGTCTGCAAACATATTAAAATGAAAATGAATTGTAATAAGCTGACTGTATATGACTTAATAACATGGTATTTACTGTATCGGCTATAAAGTATATATGCTTTTCTACTTAATTACACTTAAATGCATAATCAAGGTGTTAGATGTTTATTATCTGCAGGATTTGTATAAATGAAACCGAATCATAATATTATTATGGTTACAGTTTTTTTCACAAGAGGGCGCACAACACGTACATTTCCCCTGTTCGTTACGACAGAGAAATTTCTTCTCATTAGTCTGCTGAATGACTTCGAGAATATCCCCCTTCGAAACTGACAGGTCTTTCCCGCTGGCCTTCTTGATGTTGGCATTCGGATCCACCATCATGCAACAAATAACTTGGATGGGGCCTTCAAACTGTCAAAGCCAAAGCACCACACATAACCTGTTACAAATCTGTTACAGAGTCGGATATTGGTGAATTAAGTCATTATTATGCTTCCTGATCTTTAAAACGAAAAGAAGGAAAGTTTACCTTAAATTTCTTTCTAAACTCCTTTTCCTCCTTCTCTAGCTTCTTGCTTTTTTTAGGGTCTTGGCTAAAAAAAAAACCAAGCATCAAATTGACATATTTAATATAATAATTGACTTTTAATATACTCTAACATACTGTAGACAATATCAAACATTTGATATATCAAACAGACTTTCATTTCGATTGCACCAGAGATTTTACATAGATAAGTACGCATGCCAGGAAACAGGAAACAAAAGCTCTTTCTCTGTCTTGTAGCCATAAAGTTAGTTATTAACAAGAAGGGAAATGAGAAAAGATATTGAGCTACCATTAAACCAGAACACAGGGAATCCATGGCTAGTCTTATTATTAATAATGCTGATTTTCTTGCATCATCTTGCATTATGTAATCAGAATGACAAAAAATAAATAAATAAATAAAATGGACTGTCATGGTCATTAACACACTCTGTGTTGTTATAACTTTAAAGGGGTGCATATGTGTCAAATGACAACTGGAAAATAGGTTAATTGATGTTAAAGATCATGTTAATACAGCAACAGTGACTGAGTTTTAGTTATTGTCTGTACCATATCTCTGGAGGGGGCAGGGGGAAGTCATCTGGTATGACATGATCAATATCATCATATACCTCTGTAAGGGAAAGAGAATTAAACACATCAACTTCATGAACTAATGAAACGATACTAGATAAATATGCAGAGATCTCTAACTGACTTACCACCGCTCACGTTCAGGCTGCTGCAAAAGAAGAAAATACACAAAATGAGACATGCTGTTTTGACAAGTGCTGGTCATTGTGGATCTCAGTGAGAAGTTATTTTAATGCTTGTTTCATTTACGTGTTCAGTGAGTCTGTGCCGACGTCATCGTAAACATCCTCGTCTATATGGATAGGAAGAGGAAGGAGAGAAGGTGCAACTTCACCACAAATCTTTCGCTTTATTCCTTCATAATCCACATCTACACATATGTTACTGATATATCCATCTGAAAAAGAAAGAAAGAAAGAATACTTATAATACTTAGCAATGCTTTACACAATGTGATATATTTCTTTCAGAGTTGGCACTTTCCTATATGGTTAAAATGGTTGCATTATAATTATTTAATATTGTAACAGTGTCTATATA
>JAQMYG010000007.1:7704353-7715720 GCA_030014215.1 Clariallabes teugelsi
TTTTTTTTTCAGTTGCTGCAGTTACAGGATGTGGAGGGCTGCTCTTGGTGCTTAGGGGGCTTCTTAAAACTTTTCTTTATCTTTCAACCTGCCATTCTTCTAGTATCTATCTTAGCAAGATGCTTAGCTGAGACATACAGGTATGATAACGCAAAACATTAGCATGATGCATAAAAAAAGCCAAACTCTGTCATGTGTGTACTGTGTATTCATTTTAAGCAAAGTAACGACATGTCTGTAAAAGGAAGCTGTAGAGGAAGCTGAAAAGGAAATATTGTAAGAACGCCCATCACAGAGCCAGGGTATATAAGGGGAAGTGCTCTGATGTACTTAGAATTTGTTCTTAGATTAGGAGTTTTTAGGTATCCTGGTCCTTGTACTCATTTATTTTCTATAAAAACATGTTTGCTTAGTTATTCACGTCTATTTTACATTGCTTCACTTTGCTTAAGTTGTACCTGCTTGCACATAAAGTGAAGAAAAGGACTGGCTCCCATTGTGAGGCGAGTGCCCCAAGTATTCTTGTGGGAGTGTGGGATTTACGATCCTGGGAGCTACATTCTCAAGGACGTATTCTAAGGTAAGTCACCACACAGAGTGTGGTTTGCCCTAAGCTGGTAAATATTCCTCACTGGGGGAAACATTTCTCACATGCAGCATTACATGGTGGAGAATTCAGGCATTAGCGCATAGGTGCCAATGATGTAAGTCCATTGGCAATAGGCATGTTAGATACATGTTAGTAATCAAACTGCCATCCCATTGCACCGGTTAGTTTTCAAAGAGCTTTCAGGTTTACTCTATGCGTGCACAGAACTCAAAGTATCTGAAACTAGACTGAGAGAAACAGACCTACTAGAGGAAGACAAAGTAAACCAAGTGGGTAGCAGCACACAGGGGATGCCTTTAGAGAAAGGTGAGGCCCTGTGTACTAGAGCCAACATGGCTGAACATGCAAGAAAGGCAGGATCAGTAGTTATTCATGCCTTTGAATCACCACGCACAATACCTGAGAACATGCAACATCTTTGGGTCATGGGTAAAGGAGCTACCCAAATTATTGGGGAAAATGAGTATATTACAGTGCAAACAGGGGGCAGACTGCTTCTAACCACTTTAATAAATCAGTACCAACCCGGGACTAAGTTTAAAGTATTCCTCAATAGCAAGTCAGTTCCAAACCCTGTTCCTGTAGCTTGGTCAGAGGTAGAATTTCACACCCCTGAAGGTGTAGAATTACCTTCGGGTAAAATTTACAATGCCCAGATAGCAAATACAGAAATGGGTGAAGATGAAATCCCATTGCATACTGGAAAAAGCAAAAAGGGCACTCAAGGTGAGAGTGGGCTAGAAGAGGGAGAAATTGTAGAGCTCTCAAAAGAGTTTACCCATCTTTCTACCACATATAGCTTAAGGAGGAAAATCAAAGAAACCCTTTATCCTAAATGTGAATTTCAACCCAAAGAAAGTGTGAAATTGCCAATAAACCCAGTTCCTTGTCATGAAAGAGGGAAGAATACTAGAGTAGAGATAAAACATCCTACTTTTAAACATAGGAATGAATTTCCAATTAGGAAATTCCCAATCAGTTCCCAAGCAGGAGGTTTCCGAGAGGACCTGTTAAGACAGCCTCTTTATCCAGATAGAAATCTTGGAGGCATCGTGCAATTAGCAGGGCATGAGACTGTAGAAGAAGTAATGGATCTCAGACCTGATCTCACTCGTCCAGCTAAAAACCAACAGGTAATGATGAAGGCAGCTGGCAGGCATTTAGCTACACGTCATGTTAAAGGTGTCACATACTGTGACCATAATCCAGTGCAAAGGATCAGAGACACATTTTATGATCTTGATGGAGCCCCACCTAGGCGCAGACCAGATGCCCCTAAACCATCACCACAGGCCGTTAAAAAGAAATCACATGCAGTTAGATCACAGGTGAGATACGCTATTGAAGAGGAGGACAGTAAGATTTCAGGGAGTTCTTCTGAGAGAGCATCAGGTCCCTCAGAAGAACCAGATGATCATGATGACTGTGATACTAGCAGCGAGAATGAATGGGGACCACCTCATCGCAGATCCCCTAAAGTAAGTGAGTCTCTCTCTAAGGCTCGCTATAGCAGTAAACCTCAAGAAACCTCATCTGCAGAGGATGAACCTCATGATTCATCCTCACTTCCAAAAGCACTCATTTTACCATCTATCAGGGCAGAAAAACCTAAGCGCCATAGGTGCAATTGTGAGAAAAAGCTACTGCAAGCTTTAATTAACATTCATGGGTTTCAGGTTTTAAACAGCATTAAGCATGATTCGAAACACACGCCCCTCGAAAAGGCTCTATGCGTTTTAAATCAAGGAAAACTGATGGGAGCTAGTAAGGCAGTTATACAACAAGTAGTAAATGGCCATTTGGGAAATAAAGTGTCACTTAAAGTACTAGATGAATATCAGAGTGTTCATTTGCACACGGATAGAAGACAGCAACAAGCTCAGTTTAAAACCTCCGTTGAAACATCAGGTATGTTGTTTACTCTATTCGTGGAAGTGGGTCAACGTTATACTACCTGGGAGATTATCCAGAGATTGCAGCATTGTTGTGAGATACAGCTCCTCCCAGGGTTGAATGCAGTGTTAAGGATGGGATCCGATACATCAACTGTACAGCTCATTGAGTGGGCAATAAAATATGACAAGAGAACTAACTCAATTAAAGAGAAAAGGAGGAAGAAAAACAGTAAAGTGTCTTATTAGGAGATGTAAAGGCCCAGTGGGCCGAATGTACTGTAGATGTGCAACATGTTCTGTTCTTATTTTTCAGATTAACAAGAAGAAACCCAGAATGTTACATAGATCAGTCGACTAGTTAAAATAACTCAACAAAATGAGACACATTAAAATGATCAGACAAAACCGGAATGTATCTGCCTGCCACAGTAGCCTATTTGTTAATTATGCTTTTTATAGGATGGATGGATGGATGGATGGATGGATGGATTATTATTATCATTATCATTTATTATGGAAAAAAACAGTAGTAAAGCCAAGCAATTATTGTTAGCAAAAATTATGACTAAGACTAAAGTGTATGCCCAGGAAGGGCCCGAATTAGCTATGGTATTAGAAGATCATCCAACATCCATGGCACAGAGGATGTCATTGAAACCCTGTGATGAAGGTTGCTTTGCCAATGGCTGTAATTACACTAATCCTATAGGTTACAACAACAACAACAAAAATGTAAATAGGTTTGGCCATATACTGTACACCAAATGAAAGTCTTAAATTGATTATGTACTGTATTTTCAGGAAAGTTTCCATTATGTTAAATGTTATAATAAGTTGTTCCCTTTTTTTCTTACTGCTACCAACTGGCAGTCAGTTAAAAACCTAACACATGGCTTAAAAGCCCATTTAAACAAAATATATAAATATTAGGTCTGCACAGTTAATGCATCTCAAGTATGGGTCACACAGATTTGTGCAAAATAAGAAAAGCTCTAAAGAAACAAGAAAACACCAATCAGGCCTTACAGATGAATAGATATATATTACTCTGTGGTATAAAAAAAAAGTCACGAAAAAGGGAATCAATCCTCACTTTTTAACAAGTCTAGGATGAAGAGTGGAGAGACTATAGAATAGACACGATCCCCAGCTTTAGCTGAACGATTGGCTAAAAACTGGACAATTTGGCATCACATAGCCACAGAGCCTGATTCAAATATGAGAACGTTATTAGCTCTTGTAATTAATGTAATGAGAGATATAGTAATAAAGATAGTAAAAAATGACACCTTAGTATACCCAATAGGGATTGTGTTTAATGGATGTACATGAACACCTAGAGAAAACTTGGTACAGGTTTGCCATACCAAAAGGAGCAAATATGATGAAAAAGTATAGATGTATATTGACAAATACATTCATAAATGTGGGAGAACTATTTGTTAAGGGCTACGACAACTTCTGCAAATTTGTGCAAACGTAAGGTTATTTGAAGGTTACACAGGAAATATAGACTGTTTAGAGATAGAAATGTGTTTAAAAAAAGCTTCTGGCCTCAAGTAAGTGTGAGAAAAGGTCAAGGACAGCCGATCACTAGGCAACATTGCCAGACCATAAACACAGATCTAACAGCTGAAGACACGCTCTCAATTAACTGATATAGAGAGATGCTCAGATGACAAGATAAGGAACAACATGCATTGTAGCCAGGATCCAAAAGCTTAACGATGATCTCTAATCAGACTAACTAAAGCAGTGAGATAAATGACACGGATACATACTAAAGGAAAGGGAAGAGTCAGATCAACGAGACGGTGAGTGTCTATCTTCTACTCACTTTATGCATAATATACAGTAGATGATTTTGAAATCAATGAAGAGAAATCCTGGCTACCAAATTGTTCTTTTTTTTTGCCACTTCCATTCCAATAATTTGGGTAAAGAGAGAGGTTACTCTGACTATATTAACTCTCATTATTTGCATGTAAGGGATGGAACTGGCTAATTAAAACACGGGAAAAAATAGCACATGTTTTATGTTGTAATTTACACATTATATATGATGATATGTTTGGATATATATTTGCAAGTATGTAATTTAGAGAAATACATACATTAAATGGATTTTTTTTTCTTTTTAATTAGCCTTAATTAGCCATAGCCATACTGTAGTAGTTGTACTAGATTGCATTACATATATATCATATGGCAAAAAAACTTTCTTAATTGTCTCATTGGTCTTAATGGTATCTTATTTGGAATATGTACAAATATAGGAGAAGTATGTAATGCTTAGAGATGTAGTTTCTTAGGTATCTTATTACTCATGACAGATTATGCACGTGTTGATAGAATATGTCAAATTGTACAAGAAATAACATTGTATTCCAGACTTAGATACATTCATTTTTATCTCAGGAACCAGATTTTGAATAGTGCTGTAAGAGATAAAACTGTATAATTTACTGTAAATAAGAGAATGTTGTTGTGTATGTGGAAAACATTACGTGGATGAAGAGTTGAACCTATAGAACAAATATTGATATTTGTCTGAAATGTTTTCTGTGCATGAAAACTTATGTAATGAGAGATGGCGGAGAGATCACTGTCACGCTTGCTTCCACCCAAATCCAAATAAGGTGGTACCGAGCTGAAAAGTTGAGCTAAATTCTCAATTGGTTTGCTAAGAAAGAACCACTGGAGATTGAGATATTAGAGCTATGGCAACCTACTTGGGGAGAAAGACTAGGCACGTTAAGAATAGCCTATCTGAGTAGAGGTTTGGTGAAGACTTGAGAAGACATATGTTATGCATTTGTGCACCCAAACTGTATGTCTTTTGTTCGAGGCAATTGCTTTAGTGGAGCGCAATGGAGAGATAAAGTACTTAAATCTGCATCAGCTCCTGGGAACCCGAGACCCATGCCACTCTTTCACTAGGTTATTCTTTTACCAAGATAGTGAAACAAAATTGAACCCAGAGAAAATTAGAGCAACTCAAAGGCGAGCGCCACACTGGTTAAAAGGTATTAACCTGGTTAAGCTGGTCTTTGAGGGGAAAAAATACAGGGAGATTGATCCAAACACCAATGAGGCTCAAATCTGGCTGATTGATGATTTTACTCAATCTCTTTGAGTGACAGAGCAAGTTATTAAGATTGAGTTGTATTTTCCCGCCATCTCTCAAGAATTACCTGTACCATAGAAAATCGGTCCAAGATCATGTGGATCATGTTATGATTTGAGAAATAATGTCCCATGCTGAACATATTGCTGAGATGCATGCTAGAAGGAAGGCAGCATGGAGGGAAAGAAGAAGTCTCAAGAAACATCTTAAGACTCTTGCAAAAGCTATCTGAGAGATAAAAAACAAAGTTTATGATCAAGCACATACAGGAACTGAGACTGACAGTTAGTGACGTAGATAGCACTTTGGATGTACTGTGAGTTGTCTGGTACATACTTCCCACAACTCTGAAGAATCTGTAAGATAACCAGGTCGTACATATCATTAGCGCCTGTCCGTCAATAGATGGTTGCTATTTCTATGTTATTTTTTCTTTTCTTTTTTTTTTATCTGTCATGTGTATATGTTCATTTTTAGCGCAGGTTAGAACGTACAGTAAATCACAGAGCCAGGGTATATAAGGAGCTCTGATGTACCTTAATTCTCTTTTTAGATTAGAAGTTTTTGGATATGTGCTTCCTTGTACTCATTTATTTTCATTAGAACTTATTTTTGCTTAGTTATTCACGTCTATCGTATAGTGCTTTATTTTGCTAAAGTTGTAACTGCATGCATATAAAATGAAGAAACGGACTGGCTCCCATTGCGAGGCTAGTACCCCAACAGCTGTGTCTCAGAGGCATATTCTTTGGAGTGTGGCATAGATGATCCTGTGAGCTACATTCTCAAGGACTTATTTTAAGGTTAGTCTTGAATATCCTTACTCTTATGTTTACAGAATTTGACTGAGTGTGAAGAGTGTGGTTTGCCTTAAGCCAGTAAATATTCCTTATTGGGGGAACATTAACCACGGGCAGCATCACAGAATTAAAATAGACTTTATATAGATTTCTTTCAACCATCCCTTAGTAAATATGATAATATACCAAGAAAAAAATATATAAACAGAAATAGTTTAAAGTAATTTTTCTGTTTAGTTAATGCAGGATGTCTCCACATTCTTCATACATAAGCGGAATTGATTAAACACTGTATTTCTAGAACATCCTCTACATGATTGCCATTTTTTTGTCTCTCTCTCTCTCTCTCTCTCTCTCTCTGATAAACTGATGATATGCACGTAAAGGTACTGTGAGTTCGTTGCTTTAAATTAGAAGATTGTTGTCAGTACATTCATGCATTTTGTCAAAGCTGTTCCTAAATTCTAACTGGAAATTGTCACCTCAGGGAAAACGGGTAACTTTTTTCGATCAATCAGTCTGTACTAGATTTGTATTCATCCGATTAAATTGTCTCTAAAGTAGATATGCCCCACCCCCAGGGGCAGGGCCTGTTATACAGTAGCAGCAAACATGGTTCCAATGTGGGGTTTTGGCTACATTTCTTCCCCAACACTATTCTCTTTTACCTTATTCATATCAGTAATGGTCGATATTGCAGTGGATATAAGTTTACATACAGGTTTACATACAAGTTTGCAATCTCACAGGCACTTTTCTGCAGCAGTGTTTCATCAACATGTGACTAGTCAACACCTAAGCACATGGCATTTCTTTGCCTAAAACATCACCTCTAGTAAAGAGGCTTTCATAAACTTTTATTTTTATGTTGTTTTCTATAGCAACTGTAGCTATCTCTCTACAGTACTAACAGTATGTTTAGATTATGTGAGTGATCAAAAAGTTAACCGTTTTCCCTGAAGTGACAATTTCCAGATTGCCTTTAAGAACAGCTTTGACCAAATGCATAACCGTACTGAAATCATTCTTCTGATTTAAAGGAACACATTTAAAGTACCTTTACATGCATAGCACCAGTTCATCAAGAGCAGGAGAGATGGCATTCATGTAGAGGATGTTTTGGAAATAAAATGTTCAATTCCACAGCATGTATGTATGTATGTATGTATGTATGTATGTATGTATGTGTAGTGTGGTGTAGTGGTGTGCACTGTTGTCCTGCACCACCAGGGTCCGGGTACGAATTCCGGCCAGGTTCGATTCCTGTCTCTGTGTGCATGGAGTCTGCATGTTCTCCCTGTGGTTGGTGGGTTTCCTCTAGGTACTCCCCAGACAGTCCAAAGACATGCAGATTAGGCTAATCGGCGTTCCCAGATTGCCTGTAGTGTGTGTGTGTGTACATATGTGTGTGCCCTGCGATGCCCTGTCCAGGGTGTACCCCGCCTTGTGACCAAAGTCTCCTGGGATAGGCTCCAGCACCCCCCTCCTCCCCACTTATACAGGATAAGGTGGTATAGACGATGACTGAATGAGTGAGTGAGGCTATATACAGTAACCTAGGTCCACTGATCATCCCTCCACCTGCAGGGTCGAGCTCAGGTGTGACAATAACCGATACCTTAAACTATTCCAACATCCTGCAGCAGGTGAACTTGAGATGAGTGTATTCCTGTTAGACAGGTTTGCTTTATTTTATCCAGCCTACAGTTTAACTGTGCCACCTATAAGAGGCAGTATAACCCCGCAGTGTGTGTGTGTGTGTGTGTGTGTGTGATCGCAGGTCTGCTGCTCCGTGCCATCCTGAGGACTGGAGTGAAGCTGGGGGTGCCGATGTGCTGCGGTATATTAATAGGAGGCGATATGTGTCCAGATCTCTTTGACTGTCAGAGGCTTTGCGCGGCGTCCACGGGCCTTTAGCCAGCTGTCTGTCCATGTGTTAACACTGTCACTGTCACCAGCTCCATAGCCGAAACCATGGAGGTCCTGGACGCCCTCAATCTGGGCGAATTGGCCCAATATTTCTCCAAAATGGCCATGTTTCCTGTCTTTGATCTGGCCTATTACATCGTGTCCATCCTCTACCTCAAGTATGAGCCAGGTAAGTGCGACTGATTCCTTATTATTATTATTATTTATTTAATTTAATAACTTGTGCGCTTATTATAATACGCCACATGATCAGCGCTATAACACGTCACTTCAATTGCGCAATATTCGCCTTATTCACGCAGCCTGTGTTATTATTATTATTATTATTATTATTATTATTTTCGCTACATTTTATTCTTTTTTAATGATTGTTCAAAGCCATTCTGCCAACCCTCCCCTGCTCGAAATCTGATAGATGCTCTACTCATACCAGAGCTGGAATAAATAGATCTGCCCTAAATAGACAACTGCATGAGAGAAAGAGTTCACAGCTTTGCCCCTGTTTAAATGTAACCTACTGTATACACACACACACACACACACATGATCTGTTTCTATGGCAACAGAGTGCTCATATTGTAAGTTAAAGGATACCAGAATTATGTGTTGCCAATAATGTGCATGTCCTTCGTGGACGTTTGATAACAACAAAGCTCATAATGTCAGTAAAAAGATGGATCAGGATTGACCCCCATAGTGTTCAGTTCTGTCTACGCATCTACTGTAGTTTTACGGTTACATTCAATGCTGTGGAACACCTGCGGACATCTTCCTGTTATGATGTTTCGCCTCCTCACCAGTTTTTTTTTCTTTCACCTCACGCTCTTGTTTTTAAAAAAAAATTTATTCTATGGAATATGAGATCAGAAATGCTGTTTCATGTTTGAAATGCATAAACCCTGAAAACCTGAAAGAACAATTTTACCTCTGCCTTTTTTACAAAGTACTAAAACTGGAGACTCCTTCCCTAATCGTTATATAAATAACAGCTTCAATGTATCAAAATCCTTTCAATTCGTTAATACAGTGCAAATCCTTGTGAACGGACTGTGCGTCAACATAAACCTGGGACTTTCAGCCTCTTTCAGATGGCAATGTTGTGCTGTGCTTGAAAATTGATTCTAACCAAACAGATTAGAGAATTCAACCACATCGTGGTAGAAGCGTCTTTAGACATTGGTTTAGGCGGCGTTACAGCAGATCTTGTTTTTCTGTACTGGAGCTTCCAAAAACAAATTAAAATTTCTTTTTACGATGAAAACTTTCCACTGACTGCTTGTGAGATTTGATGGAACACCCGTACTTTGCATATGTTTGCAATTCATTTGTCTGGAAGGAAATGTATGTAGTACTTATTGTAAGAACTGCTTTCACATGACTTTGATAAGTCTCATGCACAAATGCCACCACTTTGCAGGAGGTCAAAGAATGAGTTCTTGCAGACTGATGTTTATTTTTAGTCACCATTTGATGGGATCACGTCTCCTTCAAAATGCCTGGTGGCCACACCTGTTCCATAAGATCTGTTTGCGTTGTTGCATTGGAGGGGCGGAGACGTAGTCTTAAATTTCCCATTTCACTGATATAATTTCTAATGATTAAACACTTATCTGTATTTCCTAAGGCCTGTTTTGGCTGCGATACAAGCAGAATGCACGACACATTATCTACATTCAGACACATTATTGTTCATGTTCTTTGTTCATGTACTGTACATATGATATTTTACCAGATTGCCCAACACCACTCCAGGTAAATCTGGTAAAGCACAGAGTAGGTGGATTAAGTGCACTGTGCTTCACTGTGGCTCACCATTAAACCCACAGGAAGACCCTGAGTAGTGGATTTATGTGAGTCTCTGTTTTGCAGGCTCAGTGGAGGTCTCCCGCAGAAGCCCAGTGGCCTCATGGCTCTGCGCAATGCTCTACTGCTTTGGGAGCTACATCCTCGCAGACATCATGCTCGGACACAGCCCCATCGACTATTTCCATAATAACAGCCATATCCTCCTGGCCTCAGCTGTATGGTAGGTCTCTTCGGCTAGGTTTGGTAAACAGGTGTCTGATAGTCTGCAGCCCAAGTGCAGTCAGTAGCCAGAACGATTTGCATAAAATTTACACAGGTTTCAAGCTCGTAAAAATAAACTTGTCTACACATTCTGTAGCTATTTCACACAGCCTTGATGTGCCCTGAATCAAAGTTTAAAGAAAACTTTGATTATGACGATTCCTTAAACAATCTCTTACACTGTATTACGTCTGCAACTGTGCACTAATTCTACAGCCATAGTTTAAATAATCCAGCTGCTGTTCAATTTTAATACAAACTCATCAACTTAGATTTTCTCCACTTTCCCGAATGACACCAAAACCCAGACTGCTGTTCGAATAATACCAAGCAGAAACCATTAAAGCGCTTAATGTGTAAAACATGAGGTAGCAGGACACCAAGGGAGAGGTGATCTATGAAATTGACAAGAAGGAGGATGTTTAAACCCAACAGTGCTCTGAGAGTCTAACCTAATACAGTAGGATTCAGATTTAATACATATAACCTTAGTATCTTGACCATAGCATAGTTAGGGATTGAAACAATAGCATTACAGCACTGTTTAGAAAGAACTGGACGTATTAGCTGCATGTTGCTGAGGGGGTACAGTAGGTCCATAATATGTACTCAAGGTCAAAGCAAACAATTTTCTTATAATAATGGGTGTTAGAAAAGTTCCTTATGTCCTTTAAACAACATGATACAAATACAACACCATGAATACCAATATCAATGAAAAAATCTACAAAGAACGGTCATTTTATAAGGATAATTCACATAGTATTGCTTGAATTTGTTTTATTTAAAACTCATTTCTGTAATGTCTTTCACAAAATCTTTTCTTTAAAGTAAATGTTATTTGTCTGTTTCTCTACCAACGATACTACAGGTATCTCATCTTCTACTGCCCACTTAACTTGTTCTACAAATGCGTCGCATTCCTGCCTGTTAAGCTTG
>JAQMYG010000007.1:7715820-7726704 GCA_030014215.1 Clariallabes teugelsi
AGAAAGAACTGGGCGTATTAGCTGCATGTTGGTGAGGGGGTACAGCAGGTCTATAATATGTACTCAAGGTCAAAGCAAACAATTTTCGTATAATAATGGGTGTTAGAAAAGTTCCTTATGTCCTTTAAACAACATGATACAAATACACCACCATGAATACCAATATCAATGAAAAAATCTACAAAGAACGGTCATTTTATCAGGATAATTCACATAGTATTGCTTGAATTTGTTTTATTTAAAACTCATTCCTGTAATGTCTTTCACGTGAAATCTAAAAAGTAGAGAAAGGTACGCTATTCTTTTCAGGTTTAAATGAACTACAGGACCTACTGTACATGTCAAACTCTACTTATCACAGTTAAAGTTTAAAAATGGAATGGATTCTGTTTTAAAATCCGCCACACACCACGTCTCTTAAAAGTTAATCCATTTTATAACGTCTGTCATATCGGCACCTGTCTCTGGGCCTCATATAGGACATTACAATATATTTAGAATATAGAACAGATTTTTTTTTTTACATCAGAACCCATATTTTCTGAAATAACAGAGTATTATATTAATTTTTTTTAGTTCCCTCTGTTGACCCTGTGCTTTTGGGTAATATGATATGGAGTTATGAAATACATGAAGTTTGGTAGAAAATACCCATGCCTCTTTGGGGGGAGATCTAGGCTGTCTCTAGTTCTCCTCTAAAGAGGAATGGGTATTAGTTGGTGAATAGTAGAGATACTGTAGATAGGAATTTAACAGTGAGAAAGGCGGAGTGTAAGCAATGGTATTTGGGCTAGAGTGCAATGTCTGCATGTATGTTTAACTTTCATTGACACTGTTTGCTCTCAGAAATCTTTTCTTTAAAATAAATGTTGTTTGTTTCTCTACCAACCATACTACAGGTATCTCATCTTCTACTGCCCACTTAACTTGTTCTACAAATGCGTCGCATTCCTGCCTGTTAAGCTTGTGCTAGTAGGCATGAAGGAAGTCGTCCGTACTCGCAAAATTGCCGCTGGAGTCCATCACGCTCATCACGCCTATCATCATGGATTTTTCATTATGATCATCACTGGTTATGTTAAGGGTAAGTAAGAGAAATATATATACTGATTATAAGATTATATATATATAATCCTCAAGGCTGGTAATTATCCTAACAGCTGAAAATATTATTTTGCACTGGATTACGGTTATGATTGTTTTAAATGAGGAAAAATGAGTTTATGAGCTCTGCCCAAACAAGAAGCAAATATACCGATGCCAATAAATGCTCCAACTGTTGCCAATGAAAGCTCTTCATTTCACTGCGCTGTGAATGTACTCTTATGTCATGATACTGATATCAAGAAGAAGTCATGTCCTTGTGTATCAAATGTCATTTTTAGGCGTGAGCCTCAAAAGCTGTTAGAGGGGAGTATAATGTTCTCTCCTACTGTTAAGGGGATCTTAGTAAAAGGCCACGCACAGGGAGCTGTTAATCCTGATAGCAGCCTCGAAGGCAAAATGACCTCTTCCTACATGACGCTTTTTCATTCTGTTTATGTCGTTGTAGGATCTGGAGTAGCTCTCATGTCAAATTTTGAGCAACTGTTGCGTGGAGTTTGGAGACCAGAGACCAATGAAATCCTCAATATGTCATTGTGAGTATTTCTTCTTCAGGTGAATGCCCCAGTTTATGTACTGTAGGCTGCATGATTTAAAGAAGAAGTAATTTGTACAAAAATAATCACCGATGGGATGGTAGAGACAGTTGTCCAATAAAAGCATTTAGCAAAATGTGTTATTCCTCTTATTCTACAGCAATATTATTATTATTATTATATATTTTAATACAAACTAAAAACAGAAGTTCTATCCCCAGTATCATTTTCACTGTCCTGAAGCAAGAGACAAAAACAGAGAAACTAGAAAGTCTCCTGTGCTGAAGAGTCCATAAACATGAAATAAACATCCTCATATGATCCATGATATATTTGCAGAATGGTATACTGTCAAGATTATACTTTACTGTCATTATGTAATGCACGAACCAATTATGCATGATTGTGCACTGGTGAAGACGTGTTAAGAAAATAACATGCTGAGCAGACTACACATATGTACTGTACATATATGAATGTTTAAATATTACAGTATATATAGAGTAAAGATGGATGAAATATACTGTATAGTATTACAGAGATAGCAGTGACTAGTAATACTAGTAATAGTGTAATAGTATATGTAATACTAGTAATAGTGTAAAAGGGAAGAACAGTGAAGTACTGTATAAGCAAAGGTATAACAGACAAAAAGTGATCAGAATCAAGAATTCAACATTATTAGGTTAAATAGTCTTATACATTTTAAAGAATGAGTTTTGCCATGTATTGTTAGGAAAGGTGAATATTAATTTGGTAGACAATACTGTTAGTCATTGCATTTGTTGTATAACAGGCAGGAAAATAACAGCCAAAGAGCGTTAAAAAGGTATAACAAACAAACAAATAAGGCAGGCTAGGGTTGAACCGAAAAAAAGGGAGCAGTAACTAAGAAAATAAGTATCATGAGTATATGATGGCAAAACCAGATTTCAATTAAATAGACGAGCTAATTACACGAATAACAATAAACACATCTTCATAACTGGGGAACAAACATGATAGGAACTGTTGTATCATGCTCACAAGTTGCATCTTTTCAAATATTGCAAATAACTTTTCAAATAACTATTTCATTTGCATCGTAACATTTCATTGCATTTGCATAAACTTACTAACCCCTCTCTGGATGCATCTGCAGCCCTACTAAAGCCAGCCTGTATGGAGCCATTCTCTTTACACTCCAGGAGGCGCACTGGATTCCTGTGTCAAAGAGCACCCTTATCTGCATCTTCACTCTTTTCATGGCTACTTCTAAGGTATGATCTTCACCGCACGGGTAGAAACATAATAGAGACGTTGATTCACAGGCAACACTGTAACATGGAGCGCTGTTTCATTCGTAGGTGGTCATGACTGCTCGCCACTCTCACGGATCTCCCTTCACTCTGGTCGAGTCCTGGGTGTCCCACCTGCTGTTCGGGTCTCCTCTTGCCGTTGAAGATGCTCATAATCACCATCACACTGCCCCCGCTGCTGCCGCTGCTCCTGCCTCTCCGTCCAAATCCAAGGAGGAACTGAGTGAAGGCACTCGCAGGAGAAAAGTCAAGAAAGCAGAATAGACGGCGAGCTCATTATTATGAGGCAAAAGAAGAAAAACAACTAGTATCTGATCTCAGGCCACTTTTTGATACCTGGGTTTATAGTCATTATCGGGAAGACAGTAATTTAATGTTCACTGGTTAAAGCATGTTTTTAATGGTGCTTTAAAGGAAAGATAGTATGTAGGGACTCTGTAAATAGTTCACCAAACATTCTCATCTTTCCTGTTCATTCATAGTGGATATCTCGATTTATTATGTGCCTTGCAGTCTGTCAGTGGAGCTCCATCCTTCTGTCAGTGGTGAACTATGTTATAGACCTATAAGCCCAGTGATAAGGTGAAACTGTCCCATTTAGATCAACATACAGTACTATATGGGTTTGGAAAGAAGCAAAGTACGCATTGTACATGGATGATCTTTATATCATAATGCATTTGACTGTACAACATTTTCAAAAGTAAAACTATTTTCCAATCATCTGTTTCTGAGTTCATGTGTGCCATTGATAAACTAGAGGTTTTTCAACATATTAATATTTTTATATGCAGCGTTAGTACGATTAAGCATTCGAACTAGGACCAGTTTCCAGTTATCAGTAATGTTCAATTTCTTCATGTACATGTAGGAACCATATTTTATTGCTGAAAACAGGTATAGGACACACTCCCAGTGATGCAAAGTTGATATAGTAATTATCATTCATACTCTTGTTTTTCTATACTTTTAATAAACTCTCTCTTACTGTGTTCACAAACACTAAGAGAACAACGAGGTCTCCAATATTCCACAATAAATACTTAGAGAGAGAAAATGTTCTACTGATGCAGGAGTTTAGCTGGTGTTGGTTCTTCGTTTGGTTCGCTCACTAAAAACATGTTCATGACGGTTTTCACCTTTTGTGTATGTTATTGACCCAAAATACCTGCATACTGTCTAAATTAAACATTTTACTGCAGTAAAGGAACAAAGAAAACACAATGCTTGCTATCTGTTATCAACAAGTAAGTCGGTATGAGGTCATAGCCCAACCTTTCCAGAAACATAACACAATAAATACAAACTGTACAAATTAAACACATCAAAACATGTAAGTGAATGAATTCTTACACTTGGACGAGTCAGCATCAAGACTTGAAAAATATTCCAATTGCTGGACTGAAAACCTAAATATTTATCTGTAGGTTTTGATTAATTTGACTTCCCGGTCTTGCCTGGAGGCCCTGGGTTACAGCCAAATTGTGTCATTATAATGATCTGTTTCACAAAAGCAATCAAGATGAGAATTCAAAGATTCTCCTTCACACTTTGGATGCCATTTGAAAAAAGTAAAAAGAGTCAATTAAATGTCATGATATCCCAAAAATGTTGGCATCAATACAAGTCCTTTTTTCGCTTATCCATTTCTAACAGTCATTCTGGGAAAAGAAAGTTGAGATAAATGCCCTTTAAGCTGGTCAAGTGTGTCAGGGTGCAACATAGAACCCCAAACACACATCTGCGCATTTAATCACTGACCACCAAGGCACTCAGTATAAACACAGCAGCATTGATTGTTGCAGTGCATGTGTGATCCTGATGCTGAAGAGTTCGAGTAAGCAAATGTCTTTGCAACTGCAACTCAATTGTTCAGTTTTTGCTTCCAAAGGGACAGACTTTCTTGTATTTTTAATGTAGTTCTAAGGAAGAGTTCTCCAGGCCTCCTGAAGGACGTTTTTTGGGTCTCACTTTCAGTCTAGTCCCTGACAATTTTCAGGGGAATGTTTTTTGTTTTTTAAGCACACAGCGGACTATGGATCATTCAAGCATAAAAAAACATCTAAATTAAGGCACGAACCAGTGAGAAACTGATGATCAGACCGATGATTAGTATACTGGTGATGCTGAATGCGGAGAGGTTGGAACAGACGAGAGGGGAAAAGAGGTTGCTGCTGAGGTTGTTACATAAACAACAAATTTGTAAATTTACATATTTAGGCACTTTTCAGCCTGTCTCAGTAAAGAAAAATCTTATATCTTTCATTTTAATGCACATAATTTAGTTTAATTTAATTTAATATAAAGAATTGAGGGGTGGCTCAAGACCCAATACTGTAGAATAACTGCTTATTTGAATTTATCTTTCATTTGTTGGAATTTCATCATTTATGATCTGGCTGAAAGAGGAACAAAACATAATTTACCAAAATTAAACTGAATTGCTATTTCATACAAACAGAGACTGATTGCTTACCTGCATAAACGCTGTAAGGCATATTCCTGACTTCAGTGATGTCAGAGGCGGAGAGGAATATAACCAGAGGAGGGGACTGAAAGCAAGTCACATGCAGACAAACACACAACAGCTCGAACTTGCTAGAGGAGAAAACCAAAGATGTTAATATCTCTTTCTCTTTTTCTGTTATTATCTGGATTTGTTCATATAGGAAGGAGTGTAGTGTCCAGCCAAGGAGCATCAAAAGGTAAGTAGCTTCAATTCACACATTCCTTTTATATAAGTGGACCATAGAAATGAGGGTTACATTTAGATAGACATGATCACATCAACTTTTCAGTTCATCACTTTAGTCCTGATGCTTAATTTTAGGTTATAACCTTTTCTTTTTTTTTTTAAGTTTGTTTATCTTAAGTATTCATGTGAATAAAGATCTAATCATTTCTTGGGTTGCAATCCTGGTTTAAAATCATATTTCTTATCTCATAACTTAGCTTGTGAAGTACAGTTGTTTGCTCACCCTTCAGATGAAATAAAAAACATCGGTTTTCACCAATATGCCAAAATATGCCAAAAACAAACAAACAAACAAAAAAAACAAAGAAGTAAATGGTAAGAAAATAGTGACATTAAATTGTTAATAAAATTATAGCAGTAAATATTTAAATAATAGTAATGTAAACATATGTAATTGTAAATAATATATGTTCAAACTATTTCATAATTCCATTTTAAATTTCCATTTTTCTTTTATTTACACCTAGCTCCAGGCTTTATTATGTATCATCTGATCATTGCTTAGTTATATTATTCGCCCATGTTTTTTTGCCTTATTTACTGGCTTTGTACCAAACAAACTGTTTATTGTAATTGTACTAAATATCATATACTGCCCTTTTCAAGTCATATTTTTAAAACAAGATGGTCATGGAAAAGCTTTTAGTTATATAGTCTTGCTTTAACAGATTTCTGTTGGGGCAGCAAGGTGCCTTAGTACTTGGCAATGCTGCTTCACGCGTCCAGGGTTGGGGATTTGAAAGTCACATATGGTCTGTGTGTTTGTGGAATTTTCATGTTCTTCCCATGTTTGGCTGGTTTCCTCCAGGTCCTTGTTTTTTTTTTACCCATAGACACGCACTGTAGATTGATTGCTGTTTCCAAATTCCCCATCATGTATGACTGGGTGTGGGTGTGAGCTCGAGTACCCCATCCAAGGTGTACCCATCTATGTTCCCTGAGAGCCCTGGAATAGCCTTCATGCTATATACAGGATAAGCTGCATGGAAAATGAATGAATTTTAACTGCAGTTTCAGATTGCTGTTAGTTAAAAAATACTCCCACATTTTTTACTACTTTTAGTTTAAGAATTATTTATTCTTAAACAACAAGTGGTTTACTCTTTTTTCCATTTTGAATTTTCCAGCAGTTCTTTTGCAAAACTCTTTAAGGGAATGCATGTTGAAAACTCAGAGGCAGTTAATGGAAACAACACATTTCCATTCCAGCAGAGAAGAGGCTCATTCATCTCTAGAGAAAAGCAATATGCTGACATATTCTGTTCTGAGATAAGCTTCCTAACGCGAGACAGCGGGAACAGAGATGAAGTCGATGTTTGACTGATGCTCTTTCTTATCTTTATGATTCAATACAATTTAGTCATCATCACTTTTCTTCATTCTTATGTGTTATAACACTCTAACACACATAAGGCACCGAGAATGACTCCAGGAAATGATAAATAAACCATCCTTTTGAATTCCAGCAAGATCTGGCTATCCTCAGTTAACAAGAAGCCATCGGCTGTCAGAGAGCTCTGACACAAGAGACTCACAAATGCCTGGTGGAAAACTCATTACAACAGGAGTGAAAGTCAACATACTGTATAAGACCTTATGGATCTGTTTTGGTCATTATTCAGTGTGTGATATTTTGATATGTGATATAGAGGTTTCACTTCTGGCAGTTTCTAATATATATTCAAATGTAAAGTACTGCAAAAGTAGGACTTCTTTTTTACACAATGGTGCAAATGTAGCGCTTCTGATGGAGACTATGCTGAATAGCATCTTTGTATAGAGGAAGAGTTACTCTGCCAACATTTACAATTTGAATTTCTTCTTCTTTGTCTTTCAGCTATTCCCTTTCAGGGGTCGTATCATCTGCTCCATCTTACTCTATTCTCTGCATCCTCTTCTCTCACCCCAACTAACTTCATATCCTCTCTCCATAAATCTCCTCTTTGATCTTCCTTTAGACCTCCTGCCTGGCAGTTCCAACCTCAGCATCCTTCTACCAATATGCTCACAATCTCTCCTCCACAACATTTACAATTTGAACAACCACAGTTAATAAAAAAGCCATGCCCACTTTTGCATTACTTTTGGTACAGCCCTGATACAATATTAGTTTTGTTTTGTTTATTTCCACAGATGATGAGATAATAAACCAGATTAAGGGCACAAACCAAGCCCTGGCTGAAATTAAGCAACTGCTTAAACAACAGGTATAAATTTCTTTGAAATACTGGAAATACATCTTGGATGGATTCTAGAGAGAAGTAAAAATGTTCACCATATAAATGTTCACCATATAATAATCATCATCATCATCATCATCATTATTTATAAAACCAGACCTTCTTTTTCTTTTCTTTAGTAAACCTCCAGCACTTCATACTGTAGCTTTCATAGCACTTTCAAACAGTAGGGTGAGGGGTGTTCTGATTGGCTAATTGGTTACTCCATAAAGCATAAACATTAATGTGCGACAAATAGTTTGAAAAATAATAACAAAATTATTTCACATATTAATAACCATATGCATTGTATTTGTACTTTGTAAAACAAACCTGTATAAGCATTTGGAGCTGTTGTAAAATATTTCAGCGTATCACAGTGGGCAGCTGCTGGCTTTGACCCCTAACAGATCCAGTTTGCTTGGATTGATCTTAAGCTTTGTTTAGTATCACATCTGATACTACACATCCGTGTGCTATTCATATTTCTGAACTGAGCATAGATTACTCTCATTACAGAAAAACTGTACATTGTTGATCTGTATTTCATAATGTAGATAGAGGAAATTGTGTTTCTGAAGAACACTGTTATCGAGTGTGAGGCCTGTGGTGAGTGTAATTTTGCATGTTTTTTATTAATACATACTGTATTAATCAAACAGGGTAAAGTCATGTCATAAAAGTGTTCAAATGTAACGTGACATCTTGCAGGCATGCACACAGATGTTCCAGTACGAAAACCGTCCTGTTCTCCCAATCCCTGCCACCCAGGAGTGACTTGTACTGAGACGGTTAATGGTATCAGATGCGGGCCATGTCCTCAAGGCATGGAGGGCAATGGCACCTATTGCACAGACATTGATGAGGTAGGGTTCATCACAGGAGGAAGCTAACACCAATGCTTTTCCATTTTGACTTCTCAGGAATTTGTAGTGGTGGTGTAGTGCTATAGCCTACATGGAGGTGGTCAGGGTTCGATTCCGGTCCCGATTTGATTCCTGCCTCTGTATGCAAGGCATGGAGTTTGCATGTTCTCCCTGTGATTGGTGGGATTCCTCCCTCAGTCTGAAGATATGCAGATTAGGCTCATTGGCATTCCCAAAATTGCCCGGAGTGTGTGTGTGCCCTACAATGGATTGGCACCGTGTCCAGGAATATTTTACTTATATATACATAAGGAAAGAAATGTAATCTGAGCAAAGTGCCTGTTCCCCTATGTGTAACTCCTGTAAAGCCCTTGGTTTTTCTGGTTGTAGTGCACTGTGAAACCATGCCATATGGGTGTGAGATGCATCAACACGTCTCCCGGGTTCCGCTGTGGTCATTGCCCTGCTGGTTATACAGGGCCCCAGGTGCAGGGAGTCGGACTTGACTATGCCATTGCCAACAAACAGGTTAGCACTTCATACCACTTCAACTACATTCTTTTTTCTCACGTCATCTTTGTCAATGAAAAATACATAATTATATATGTATTTATTTTCATTCCTTAAAGGTTTGTCGAGACATAAACGAGTGTGAGATCTCAAATGGAGGCTGTGTGGAGAATTCCATCTGTTTGAATACAGCGGTAAGCCAACAATAAAGAACTGAAGTAAAAAAAAAATGGGTGCACAAAGGTACTTTGGGCGGAATAGATTCCTGAAGATGTTTTATTAAGAACATTTTCTGAACGGTTAACCCTTGTCTTGTGAAAAACTGAATAGATAGAAGCAACCTTTCCTTAAATGATAAATAATATATACAGTGGTGGCTAAATATATTAAACCAACGTATGTATTATAGTTCAAATCCAGTGGGTTTTTAAAGAATGAAAGACTTCATAATAAATATAATTGTTGTATCACAATTTCATTGCATAAAATACCAAATTATTCTTATTATTTTGATTGTCATAATGTTTATCATTAAAATTTTTTAAGATTTTAGTGACAAACTGTAGGTGATTAGAAAAACAGATTCAGTTTACTATTCTGTGCGTGTGTGTGTGTGTGTGTGTGTGTGTGTTAGCACATTAAAAATAACTTTGGATAAAACGTGACACCAGCCTCTTTATGCATCTGACTAATTAACTGGATTTTCTCCTTCTTGAGAGGAAGGTGTATTCAGATATAGTAGACAGACTGTTACAGTAACTCTTCTTTTTTTTTTCTTTTTCAACCAAGATCAGGAATCTGAGGCTACAGACTCTATTTATACATTTGTCCAGGTTTGGTGCAGAGTTTAACCTCAGATTCCTCAAGGTTTCATGTATTGTGCCTTTTGAGATGCTTTTCTCCTTACCGTGTTTGTAAAGAGTGGTCATTTATGTTACAACCTTCAAGTAAACTCATGCCACTCTGACCTCTTCCATCAACAGGGTGTTTCACTTGCACATCCACTGCACCTCTCTGCCACTGAATGTTTTTTGTTTTTCTCACCATTGTCTGTAAATTCTAAAAACCTTAATTCATGTAACACACAAACAAGCTTGTGTGGCACCAACAACCATACCACAATCAAATTAACTTAAATCACATTTTGCCCCATTTTGATGTTTGATGCGTATATTTCCTATTATAGAGATATGTTTGAATTTATTTTATCAAAATTCACATTAAAATTCTACTTGTCACATACACAGCTATACACAATATGATATGCCGTGAAATGTTTTAAAAACCACCCTTGACCTAAAAATGTAAAGAAAAATAGTATTTCAAATAAGGAATATGAAATAAGAATATAATAATAAAAGAAAAATAGAGTATGAATAGCAAATATTTAAATAAGTAATATAAAATATGAATTAAGAATATAATAATTATAATAAAAATTACAGTATAGAAAATATTTTTTTTTAACTTTTGGCTGTATATATATATATATATATATAAAAGAAAATTTTCCACAACATTCTTTACAGTATATATCATATATGTCTATATGTGTGGCAGGGGTCTTTCCGCTGTAGCCGCTGCAAGCCAGGATTC
>JAQMYG010000007.1:7733958-7745314 GCA_030014215.1 Clariallabes teugelsi
ATATATATATATATATATATATATATATATATATATACTTGTATGTGTGTGTGTGTGTGTTTGTGTTGGTGTGTGAGAACCGAACCATAGCAGCTGCCCAGCAGTCCTCTTAAGGCTTATTGGGGAGGTTGAAGGAAGCTCCTTTAAAGGGGCTCTGCGTTCTTAAATAATATAATCATATCAAAATAAACTCATCTTACAATACGGTTCAAGAGAAAATCCAAAACATCCTGTTAAACTACTATTACCATATATAAGGAAAACTACTGTAGGACAAAATGCAGATAAATAAATGAAACATACATTCCGGCTGCATCTCTCAATTTTTATACATACTCAGAGCACAACAACTGAGCCCTTTTATAATAGTTTGCATTAAGAAATGACGTATTTGCTCCCCAAGCGTTATCCCTCACTGTTATCAGTGCAATGCAGCGGAGAATTCACTCAAAAGATATATATATATTTTTTGTTACAGCCATGAAGTAATACAAGGGGGCTATCCATCTGAGGGGGGAAAAAGCATCATCATTGAATCTACAGACCTAAACAGTCAGTGTTCTCAGAGAATAAAACAGTCCAATTTTAATGCCATACAGCCACAGTTAAAGTGCAAAGCAACACACAGAAAAAAGGTACAAAAAGAGACACGAAATTGCACGAAAGCTGCCATATATATATCAGAGACCTGTGTTGTGATATATATCTCAGTGATTGATAGCGATTTGTCATGTTGAAAGAGTCAAGATGCACAAGTTAAGCTAAGCTAAGCTAAGCAACAGTGTCAACCAGAGTGGACTGGGAGGAAAAAAGAAAAAAAAGAAAAAGATTGAGCTTGCTACAATCATGATGATTTTAAAATAAAATGAAATAAAAATAAATCCAAACATGCCAAAGAAGAATGCACTCAAATAAAATCGCAGTTATAACATGGAAGGAACAAAACCGCTTTGGTCAAGCACTAGATAATTTGGTGTGATGTACAACATCTCACATGGAGCCCCATTACAGCAGAGGTGATCAACCAACATGTAGGTAAATGTGAGAGATGTTCAACGAAACAAAACCACACTTTTTTTTTTCTTTTTCTGTTGAGAAATGCATGCATTGCATCTTGCGTAAAAGTCCATAGTGTTATCATGTGCAGCACGTATTATCATGAAATCAGCCAAGCTAAGAAAGGCTTGTTTTTGACATGCAGTCGTAGTCTAGTGATAAGCTCTATGTACAGTTTTTAGCTTACAAGAAATGTTACAAGAAGAGAGGAAAACAGAAAACAGACTTGTTTTTAACGGATAAGTGTATAAAAGGTGATTATGAGTGGTATGGTTTGAGGGTTTTGAACATGAACGTTTGCAATTCTGTCTAAATGTGGCCTTGTGTGTGACTGCATACTGTAAACTGTTGCTTGCTAGAGCTGTTCGAATATTTCGCCTAGACCATAAGTGTCAGATCTTTTCTATAAAAGGGTCAGTGTGTGTGTGTGTGTGTGCAGGTTTTCATTTAAACCAAGCAGAAGCACACACCTGATTCCACCTGTTTAATTAGTTGTTCTTGGCTTTCAATAAACTCCAATCAGGTGTGGCTTCTGCTTGGTTAGAATGAAGACCTACACACACACACACACACACACACATACTGTAGACACCGCCCCTTCCTGGAGAACATCCGACACCTCTGGCTGTCTGTGCCTCTTATTTTAAAAGCTTTACACCTACATTATTATATAAACCATTTCACCTAACAAGATATAGTTCAATTTGTAGTTTGATAAATTTATCTCTATATTTTGCATAGGAATCACACATCTGTACATTTCACATTTCACAAAAAAAAGTCATAATAACCTTTACAAAGATCACATCTAAGACCAAATGCAATGCAGTCTGAAGAAAAATGTGCAGTGACACACGTTCTGACGTTCTTTTATTCCTCATTCATATAAATACAGCCATAAAGTCTTGGCCCCTGAAGTTGGGTCTGTGGGGGAAAAAAAACATAACCAAGGGGTTTGTGGTTTTCTAATTACATTAGATTGCTCAGAAACCCATTTGAGAGACTGGAATTAAATGATGATTTTAATAAAAACATGTGTTTTTTTGGTAAGGTTCAGAAATTTAAACAAAACTCCAGACAAATTATTTTATAATGCATTATTTAAAAAATATACTGTATATTTTAACATTTAATTGTGTCCCAGATGATGAAACGTTTGCAAATCTATAACCATAAATAGGGTCTTTCACAACTGAAGAAAAAAAATGATAATATTAAATTCAAATTAAGTTTAATAAGGAAAACAGGACAATACTTTAAGGAGTTTTTTTTTTTTCACAAAACCTCAGACACAGCAGAAAAAAAGAAGGAGTTATTATATTGGTTATACTATATTAGTTATAATAGTGAACATATGTTGTGAGTTTTGCACTGATTGTAGTGAAAAAGACTTTAAATGAGCAGTATGTGAAGATCTGAGTGAACGGTCTGATGCATAGGGTTAGAGTTAGAACTTTAAAAGGGACAAGTCCATTAAGTACTTTACAGGAAGGAGGTTAGACTTAGCAATCGGTAACAAGTGCTTGAGGACAAAAGAAATATGTTCAGCTTTCTTTGTTTGTGCGAATATTCTAGCAGCAGATTTGTAAGAGATATATATTTTTGCACTGTGTGCAGAGACGGGGAATAATATAAAGGTCCAACATTTGCTTACAGCGTTCATGTGTTGCTAAAAAGAAAGACTAGAGATCACTCTAGAGATAACTTGGAGTCAATGCTGACCCCAAAAGTTCAAACATCAGTGGACTGGGATTATTTAAACGACCTTTGTATCATTGGCTGCATCAACTTGAGGTCAACCAAACCAATAATGAACAGAAATTAGAAAGCAGAAGATCAGCTCAATTAAAATGAATTTACTGTAACTTATTACTTATATTTACTGCAAATGTTACTGCCAGAGATCCCTAATACACAGAGGGACTCAAACAATTTAGACCGTGCTCTGAAACACTTGCATATTTATGCAGATCCGAGTTCTGCAACATGCACATTCCAGGGTCAGAGTTTGTTATAAACAGCTGGCTGATAACAGTTGTGACAACGCTTCAGGCTGGTGGAGGAGGTTGTGGTGTAACAGCATGAGAAACGCTTATTTCAACCCCTTTAAACCAATCAGACATTGAATGGGAAGTTCTGTTCGAGCATATTGAAAGCAGATATTTAGCACAAACGGGCTGTTTAATTTCAGTCCTATGCGATGAACCAAAACATTGAGTCACTGTCTAAATCACTTACAGACTGCATTGTATACATCACATAGATCGAGCCTCTTGGCTGAATTCATTAAACTGATATAACCACACTGTTGCTTTAACAAAGGAAAAAAAAATAAGAATTTGGTGATCTGTTAATAAACTCTTACCATGTACAACCAAAAGTCAAGACTTCTTTTTTTTTCTCTTCTTCTTCTTCTTCTTTCAAATTAATGCTGCCAATACAATTGTTCACAAACAACGAATGGCATTAGGTTCACCAGGATTTTGGTACCAAAGTAGTTTTGGCATGAAGTCCAAGTTCTTTAATGTCCAGGCTGCATAACGCAGGGTTATAACACTTAAACTGAATTAAAACCATTCATTTCAAGTGACATAAGACAGTGAATAACAGTTTTCTCTTTAAATCCATAGTGTTACATAAATATAAAGATGTGATTCCTTAAAACGTTTCACTTGAAACACAACATGTGTTTATATCACGTGAATGTCAGACAAGACTGAAACAAATATACAAATATTTATATAGATATATACACAAACAACAACATTGCTGTAAACACCACGATGAATAAGGAGCAGTACCCTCCCCTTACTTTCAACCACCAGCTCGAACCGAACACACCATCCATTTAAGCTTGACACTTAACCTACACGGCATACAGTACTTAAGTGAAAAAACTGCATTTATAAAAACACAATACTGCCACTGATTGTGCATGATCGGATCTCATTTCGGATACGAGAATAAAACGTTGACGGGACGATTTAAAAAACTCGTCGTTGCAGTGACAGCTTAAAAACAGCATTTTTTTTTCTTCTTTTGTTCATAAGGCAAAATCAGGTCGGGTCACAGTGATGAGTTCAGTAGCTTTCTGAAGCTTTCTTTTTTTTTTTTTTTTTTCGTTTAATTTTCTTTTTTTAAACCATTCGGGCCCTGCATGACGACGGCCTTTTAAATGCAGAACACGAATCAAAGACGCCACTGACGGTTTCAATTTGCAGCTGGAAAAGCAACGAGGAAAACGCACACATGTACTTCTTTAGACACTACAATACTGATATGAAAAACAGTTTAAACCTGTAGAAATATCGGCAAACCAAATTTTTTTTTATAATAATAATAATAATACCGGCGCTTTAATGCTTATGGAGGAAAAGGCGAACGGAAAAAATGTTTGCGGAGGACGTCGGTTGTTAGTGTTAAGGACTTTAACGATATAATAAAGTATGTACAGTAGCACAAAGGCGCTGCTCTTCCAAACCCATAAAAAGTAGAATGGGGGGAGTAGTACTCCTTAATATTAAATAAAAGGGTTCAATAAATAATTTTAACCTTTAAATATATAGATTTAACACAAACACACAAAACATACAATCTAAAAAGACACGTGGTATCTTTACGTAAACAATTTGTCCGTAAAACTTGAACACAAACACATATATAAACAACACAAACAACTGAAAGAAACATAAAAGGGATGCAAAAATAAAGATTTATGGGAGGAAAAACAAAAAAAAAGCTATCTTGGTCAGGAAGTTTGACACACACACACACACACACACACACGCAGCACAAAAGATGCTTTCCTTGGAGAATAGAATAAATACTTAAACATGACGAATGACATAAGAAATGTAACTATCACCCCATGAGAACGAAACAAAAACGAAAGAACTCAACATGTAGGCCTAAGGAGGGGTTCAGAGACACTTGCACAATGGACGTGGTTCAGAACTCGCCGCCTCACGGAACTAGCCTGCGTGGATATAGCAGTGCCACGTCCACCTATGTGCTCGAGTGCCTCCTTTCCCCAGACGTTGGCATTGATGTTGGCAGCATGCTATCGTAGATGCCATGAAGGGGAGGGGCAGCGAGGGCCGCGGGCGCAATGATAAAACCGGGTGGCCATGCAGCTGCACAATGAGTATGTCTCCAGCCTCCTCCTGTTCAGAGAGCTTCTTTTCTTTTTTTTTTTCTTTTTTTTTTTCTCAGTTTGTTTGCTTTTACAGGCGATCCATGCGGAACGTATCCTCGGTGGCTGGGTCGGCCAGCACTATGTCTGGGTCGTTAAGCATGTGCAGCCCATCCAGGGTCAGCGGATCGATCTTTAGCTCGTCCAGCGGGAACTGAGAGTCCGCGTCGAAGCTGACATCGCCCACGCCGGCCAGAGAATTGCTCAGCTCCTTGGAGAGACTTGGCGGTGACTCCCCTGTGACTGACATTTGTCATTTGAAATGTAAAGAGACAATATAAAACATGAGCACAAGAATTTCCAGTTAGGGATTAATTATTAATGGTAGGAAGGGCAGAGGAGCATTGAGATGTTGAGATCAAATATTAGCAATGTTGATATTTACAGTAAATGAGGACGCCAGAGGGCAGGGGATTGTTTCAGGCCGCCAACGCTGATTCATTATTTATGCTGAAACTGTGCATGTTCTGATGTTGTATTAGACACAAACACAGCTGACGAGAATATGCCTGAAAGCTAGATTTGGCACCCGCAGATAGATCATCAGGTTCAGTGGGTGTTCCTATCCAGAGTCTAAATACTGTAGATAGCACTAGGACTGTGATTTGGCAGACCAGGAAACTCTTTTAAATGCAACACCACCTAGAATACAGACTATCTTGAGATTTCTATTTAAGTTTAAGAAAGTATATTCCAGGGTTATATTCTAGGGTTATATTCATGTCTTAGTAAAAACTATAACATGATTATATACAAGGGGCGTTCATGTCAAACCGGGACTTGTCATAAAATCGCGTTAAAAAGGAATCCGTCAGCTTCCGAGTGGCGCAGTGGTAAAGTGCCGCCGTATCATCCGGAGATCGCTGGTTCGGTTCCCGGGTGATGCTGTAACCTCTCACAGCCGGAGGTCTCGAGAGAGCTAAATCGGCTGAGCTCTCTCAGCGGGGAGGGATGAGAGTTACTTAGTGCTCCCACATTAATCACGGCTCTACGCCATTCTGTGAGCTCGTGCACGCAGAGGGAGCGGATAGCGCTGTCCTCCGAGTGTGTTACGCCGCCCCCAATGGTGCATGAGCGAGCAGTTCGAAAAAAAGAAGTTCGGAGGAAACACGTGACAGCCCTCGGCCCTCCTGGCTGAATGGTAGTAAGTAGCCTTGATGTGAGAGCCCCCCTAGTGGCGGGAGGGAATTGGACATGACTAGATTAGGGAGAAAATAGGGGAAAAAAAAAAAAAAAGGAATCTGTCTGTGGGAATGGTACACACAATCATGCATAAGGACCACTTGTACGTTACAGAAACTTGGCTTGGAGTAATTGCCACAGTCCTGATCTTGCTCCAAGCATTTCCCACATGTTTGGGCCATTAAGGGAATTCCTGGGAGGCCAGCGGTTCAGGCAGTCTGATCATGGCTCTGGAAACCTCTTACCTCCTAATGTAGGAGTACTGGGATGAGTGCATTAGTGTAGCAGGGGATTGTATAAAGAAATAAAGGTTGTTTTTACTCTCATGACGGTGTTTTGTTCCTCTACCGGTTTGACTAGTACACCCTTCATACTATAATCAGCAACTGCACACTATCATTTTCCTTTACCTAATAAACACGCTTGAATTTGAACACAGCCAAACCCAACCCCAGTAAACCCATAATTCCTTAAAATTAAATCCGGATAAGAACTTAAAGAAAGTTGACAAAGCTGCACTATTGAGAATACAGTTGTCTGTGAAACTACACCGTTTTTTCTGCTTTCAGGTTTTTTGCTCTTAGCTACGGCTTTGTTTAATTTCCCATTGAACTGTAATTGCACACAAACCCATACTCTTTATTAGGAACACCAGGGATTTTCAAAAACAACACAACGGTGCAATAAAGAAATAATATCCAGCAAGCAGAAGCTCTGTGGAGGAAAACAGCTTGTTGATGAGAGAGGTCAACAGAGAACGGCCAGACTAAAAGGCTATTGTAACTCAGATAATCTCTCTGTAAATCTGTGGCGAGCAGAACAACATCGCTGTCGTCTAAGAACAGAAAAGCAGAGGCTGAAGCAGCACTGGCTGATCAAAGCCCGGGTCTTCTAATGTCTACTTCCAGCATGATAATGCACCATGTCACAGAATCACAGCATGAACGTGCACCTGAAAAAATCTGCAGGAATTGCACAATGCTATCATGTGATCAACATGCGCCAAAATCTTAAACAAATCTTTGCAAGGTTTTTTTAAATCCTATGCAATCCTACTCAGGATTCCTATACTGTTCCTAATAAAGTGTTGTTTAAATGCGAAAACCAAATTCTTACATCCCTTCAGTGCATTTACTGCAGCTACCTTTTTTTTTTGGCTCATGCATAAGATGACCTACCGTAAAAGTAAAGGTGACTTGTGTTTTATGGCTGTCCAGATTCCTATGACTTTCACGAAACTAAAACGGAGGAAAGAAAACAATACAAATGAACAAAAATATACCTGTTAGGATAATGTTGGGAATGTTGCCATGGTTACTGTAGCCGAGTTGCTGGGTGTCCTGCAAGCTGCCGTGGCTCCCAGTTAAACCCATCATGGCCGCCTGCGTATAGTTGAGCGTGGAGCATGGATTGTACAAGCTGTTCGAACTGCTCGGGTTCTCAATCATGTTCATGTTGAACTGTTCGAGCTACGAAGTAACACAGTATTGAAATTAGGGTAAAATATATAAACAAGAATGAATTTGTGTTTTTTTTTTTAACATACTCTTCTACTAAATCTATGGCCTGTCAGGTAAAATGGATAAATATCTACGTTATTAAATAGAGAATAAATATTTTCATTGATAAGATCCATCAGGAAGAAAGTAAAGAAGAGACACCTGATGGGAGAGAGCGTTGGTCTGTCTGGACGCCATCTGGTGCTCGTAGAATGAATCTCCGAAAATACTCCCCACCACTGGAATGTGCTACAAATATAGCAAGAGACAACTTGATTACTTCAGTCAGTCAGTCGGCGTGACCGTGTTTTCTTAAACAGCAGGACAAGTAGGCAAGATGCTGACAACACGTGATGTCTAGCGCAAGACATCCACGTTTAAGAGCTGAGGACATCGGATAAAAAAGCAAAACATATCCTGAACACAATCTTGGCAAATGGTTTACTCTCCACAGCTGTTAAACAGCACAGTGAGAAACAACAACAACAACAACAACATCAACAAAAACAAAACAAAACATGTAATTCCATTTCCAGCAACTGGTATTGAAATTATCGATCCAGA
The DNA here is from genome assembly GCA_030014215.1 of Clariallabes teugelsi. NCBI lineage: Eukaryota > Metazoa > Chordata > Actinopteri > Siluriformes > Clariidae > Clariallabes > Clariallabes teugelsi. The sequence continues at coordinate 7,742,452 of JAQMYG010000007.1, forward strand.
TGTGAGCATTAATTCAGTTTACAAAATCAGAGCTCGAGATTACAGTATGTAGCACTTTTTGTATGTGCGTCTCTCGTTTCTTTAGACTAATGAACTACTTCTTCTTACATAAGGTGTATAAGTTCAATACCATTGTCACAACTGGATTTGAAAATGGACCTGATTTGTGGATGGTAAACAATCGTCCAAGATATACAAGAACCATGGCATAACAGCGATAAAACATACACCTCAGTCAACACACAACAAGAACAGTTAAATGTCAACAGATAAAAATGTCATACGTGGTTTCTTTAACTCTTAAAAACTTTATGTGACTTGTTTTGAAATGACTTCAATGTAAATTTCCAGGGCACTGTAAGTTCAACACAATCCAGCTGTTTTTAGCCAATCAGGAAACTCCTCTGCAGTGAAGCAGATTTGCCTGCCAGTCAATTGTTTTGCATGTGCAGAAGGAGAAGTCTTGATGTAAAAGAAACTGGATTCATTTATGATGGTAATGAGAGACAAGGCCGATGTTTGATCAAAAGTTCTGGCTTACACACGAAAAGATAAAGCATACAAAAAAAAAAAGAAATAAAAAAATGGAGCAGATAATAAAGATGCCTGGAAAGGAATAAGCAAAAGACAAGAAATATGCAAACCGCTTAAAATAAATCTGTTTTAGTTTACTAATATTACTTGTTATTAATTGATACTCCCAAGCGGTGACATTATAACTTATTCAACAAAGTAGCTATCTACATAATTTATAAATTTTTAACCTTTAGTCATATATTCAGGCTGTGCAAGCAGTTAAAAGATTGTAATGGTGCTGCCATCGTAATCTAATCATATTTGAAGCTACATCACCTCATTTCTGATTTTCTGAATCCTATATACGTGGTCGCAGGGGACCTGAAGCCTATCCAAGGAGGTTTTGGGCACGAGGCTGGGTACACCCCGGACGGGGTGGCAATTTATTTCAGGGCACAGACACACACTCATTCACAATTAGCCTAATGTGCATGTCCTTGGACTGTGAGAGGAAAAACCCACCAAGCACGGGGAGAACATGCAAACACCATGCACACAAAGGGCGGGAATCGAACCCGGACCCTGGGGCTCCTGTGTAACGCAGCGAATCTCAGCCATCGTCCTGTAGTACACCTCGTCTTGCACATTTTAGGGCTTTACCGATATTTCCCTTTACCGAGTTTAAGGTAACTAAATCAGTTTTCCTGACTCAGAGCTTCCTTTTAATGTGCATGAGTCATCTGCTGAATCCCACAGAGACTGAAAAATGGTTAAAGTCCATCGTTTTCTGTGGTCAGATCAGTAACAAACTCAACACCAGGTCACTTGGACAAAAAGAAAAAAGAAATTCAGGTAAAAGCACCCTGAGAGCAAGTGAAGCACTACAGCAAACTTCTTGCTTTCTCCAAATTGCCTCGGAGAGCCCTTTGAAACAGGATCTTATCTGTCCATTCAACAAGGGAGCTCACAGTTAAAAGTGAGGCATGAAATGTGAAAGTTGGCCATTTTGAAAATACCTTCACTTTGACCAAGAAAAGAATATTGGTATTTTTACTGTAGCCTCAAGATTCCATAATCACATCGCCAATGCTCAGAGCTAGATACAGGTTAAGACCCAGTTCACCGACTGAGAGAAAAGAAGCTCAACCTGATTTTACTTTAAATGATGTAGAAAATATAAAATTAAATGGAAGTTCGCCATTATTTATGCATTTTGCTTATTTTTATTTATCAAAATATGACTATGCATATATTAGGTGCTATTGCAGCCTTTTTGCGATAAGATAATTGCACAGGTCCGTATTGCAATTACTCTTTTTTGGTGAAGCCTTTGTAAAAATGTGTGTGTGGAGTTTGCATGTTCTCCCCGTGCTTGGCAGGTTTCCTCTGGGTTCTTCAGTTTCCTCCCACAGTCCAAAGACATGCAAATTAGGCTAATTGCCATTTCCAAATTGCCCGTAGTGTGTGAATGTGTGTGTGTGTGTGTCTCTGATGGATTGGCACCCTGTCCAGGATGTACCCGGCCTCGTGCCCCAAGTCTCCTTGGACAGGCTACAGGCATCCCGCGACCCTATATACAGGAGTGAGTGAGTGTTCGCACACCAGTAACAAAATGATCAATTTAAATGATTAAATAACTATTTAAAAAAAATTATATTGTGATTATTCAAACGCATTTATTTAGGCTAACACCAAATAATTTAAAAAAGGTATCTCGTTAAATGGATGTTTGCCAATATTTATTTATGACCTTAAAAGTACTGAAAAAATGAACTAGTTCTTAAATTATTGACATACATTCCAGACTATGTACACTAGGGATGTCCCGATACCGGTATCGGGTATCGGCCTCGATACCACATTTTTTAAAGTACTGTACTTGTACTCGTTAAAAGTCCCCCGATACCGGGAACCGATACCACGGTCTGAAAAATGTCTATTTTTGACATTTATTCAACAAGGTTTCTATCTATATCATTTATACGTTTTTAACCTTTAGTCATATATTCAGGCTGTGCAAGCAGTTAAAAGATTGTAATGGTGCTGCCATCGTAATCTAATCATATTTGAAGCTACATCACCTCATTTCTGATTTTCTGAATCCTATATACGTGGTCGCAGGGGACCTGACGCCTCCAAGGAGGTGGACGGGGTGGCCATTTATTTCAGAACACATACAGTACACACACTCATTTACAATTAGCCTAGTAAGGGGTTAATCACAGGCGCCGAGTGCCCGCCCCCAGCTCAGAGCAGGAAGAAGGCAAGTCGAGACATGTCCGCCGTGTGGAACTATTTCAAAGTGAATGAAAGACGGCAAAACACAGGCGGACTGCAAATTGTGCTC
>JAQMYG010000007.1:7745414-7758256 GCA_030014215.1 Clariallabes teugelsi
TGTTTCTGTAAATTTAAATCATGTTTTTATTAAGTACTCGGTATCGGTATCGGCGAGTACTGAAATGCAAGTACTCAAACTCGTACTCGTTTTCCAAAAAAGTGGTATCGGTGCATCCCTAATGTACACATTATCTGTAATAAATTGCAGCCTTTTGCAAATGAATAACTGCCCAGGTCGATATTGTGATTTTGAGTTTTATGCGATTGATTGTGCAGCTCTAATTGAGATGTAAACCCTAACGTGGACAGATCAGATCAGACCAAATCACAACACGATGGAGAAATCTGAAAAGGAGGGGACCTAAAATCAGCAGTTTTTATTCTTCCAGGTGTAGTTGTCCGAAATTGCCTTTTTTACTACTTATTATAAATGATTTATTTTGCACAAAACAAGTGCCCTAAAATGTGCAGGCTTGATAACTCCAGGACCTTTCTGAGAAACTGCACAGTATATACTGTATATACAGAACACTGAACAATGTAGAACGAGCAGCCTGGGTATGAACCTTTGCCAGCACTATATACAGAAACTAATAGCTGGTACTTTGCCCCTGGGAGTCTAATGCTGTTCTGCTGAATTTGGCACTACATTTAACGCATCTATAAACAGCAACACAGCTGAAACATCTTCATATCCCAGACTAGCTAATATGTCGACTAATATCCTGCTACAATAACAAGGAGAAAAAAAAATTATACCCTGACATTCGGCGTAGCAAACCTGCCCGGCCATTTTGCCAAGACGGTTCCAGTAAAGGATACATAAACAGCATGGATAAAAATCACTGCAGAATCTGAGCAATAAGCAAAGGGTTGAAATGCAGACAGAGAGAAGTGTAGGAGGGAGGACGGAGAGCTGCGACAGTGATGAGCGGCCAAAAGCACAACAAGCAAACATGGTGAGAGGGGATTCCGCCCTTACTTGAGGCGAGCCTCCAGGCGAGAAGCCCTGGTTGGAGACTGGCGAGGTCGGAGACTGGTTGGCCGGAGAGCCAGTCTGATTGCGATACTGCTGAAAGCAAGAGGCCTTTCAGAACGACATCACATGTCCACTAAGAGCTCATAATGTCTGAGCACCTCAGAAGCGAGGATGCTTTAGAAAGACGCCAGCTGTTAACTCTGCTGGAGTTTTCATCGCAACATTAAATGCATTGATAAACCATCAGAAGCTCCCAATACTGTGTAGGTTCATGCTCAAAGAAGAAATAAATATAAGAAAATACATTTCTAATAAGGATTAAGGTCAGGTTATACTGACCGAGCTGACAGGTGCGCTTGTGGCTGTTGGTGACTGGCTGGACAAGGAGGTCTGGGGCGGGCTGGAGGCAGAGTTGACGGTGATTGGTGGCAGCTGGATAAGGCGGATGTTCTGTGGCAGCGTCTGCTGCTGCTTCTGCAGATCGCTCAGCAGGCTCAGCAGCGAGTACTGTGACAGCTGCTGCTCCAGAGACATGCTGTCCATCGTGATCGACTGCAAAAACATTACACATTTTGCTGTTGTTGTTTTTTTTTTAAATGCAGAGAATTTCCATATCACATCGTGTTAGATGTTCTTTAAGTGTTTCGAAGCAAGTTACATCATCAAATAAAACTATCATCAGTCATAAAATGATGGTTTCATTCAGAACTGGCTATAAAGACTTTGAAGGGTTGGAAAGGCATCTCTGAGAAGGCACATTTTTGCTTTGCAGGGGTGGACAAATGCAGGGGGGACAAGTACATATGTTACCTGCCAGTTTCTCATTTGGATTTGGCGGTACATGAGCTCACAGATGCTTATAACTGGTTGCTGTCGTTGTGATTGACAAGGAAAAAAGAATATGCCATCCCTCCCAACCATAGTGTACGGCCAGTTAGTTTTACTTCCCTGAACCAAATAAGGTGCAGGGCGGCACAATTCCAGGCAGAGTGTGATTAATTCTTCCTCAAAAAAATAAAAAGATGATAATAAGTGATTTAAGTGACATAAATGAGGTATCATGACCTTTCCGTTCTTCGCAGCCTTAATAAGCACTGCCATATCAAACCAGATCGATTCGGAACTGTACCTGAGAAATGGGCATCTGAGGCGAGAGGGTGGGTGAGAGAGTAGGTGAGAGCTGCTGTGGGCACGACTGCTGCTGCTGGGCGTCGATGTTGAGTGTGAGAGCAGCACCGGTGGGTGCCGGGTTGGAGGCGGCCACGTGGCTGGCAGCACTGATGCCCAGGTGGGTGAGATTGGTGCTCAGATTGCCTGTGCTACCGGAGGTGCTGGGGGACGGGAAGGTCACGGGGTCATCTGGGTCAAGAGGTGTGGGCAGTGGAGGGGGGAACTGGATGTTGGTGAGGTCGGGCAAGGAGCCACCTGTGCTGTGCGCGGCTGGCATCAATGTCGCGTTCACTTCTTGATCAGGGGATGGAAATATGCTAGAAATATAACACAGTTTATGGGGCATGTGACAAACGTATTATTGTATTTAAATAATCCTTTGCAATAATAATATTCAAATTGCTGGAGGAGGATAATAATACACCATATCGCGTATACTCACTTAATCCCTGGAACGTCATGGGATTTGGGATGTAGTGATGCCTTCTGGTCGTCTTTTTCCATTTCTGTTTCGGGATCCTCTGTATCTGGGGGTGTGAGTAAGACGACTAGAACAGAGACAAAGCCGGAAGTGAGTTGTTTTTTTTTTACCAAGCAGAAGGAAGCAAGCCTGCTTTTAGCCTTCACATCATTCTTACCTCGTTTCGGCTGCAGCTCTTGAGATCCTCCGACAAAAGCGTCTTGTTGAGTAGGGTTCATGGCACTCTGATGTAACGCAGAGTCAGAATTGGTCCTGGAAACAATAGTGTACAAATGTATGAGCATGGTTTGAAGCTGTAAGTTGAATAAAGTTTTTGAATTCGCAACGGCCAACCGTGGCTTACCTCCTCCAGCTGGTGTCTGGGGGAGGTGACAGATACACTGAGCCATAAGGACAGCTGTCGATGTAAGTCTCTGTGTTAAGGGAAATGTTTCTCCGCGTCACCCGACGATTCTGGCATGTATTTATACAAGTCAGCATGACAGCTACTAATCTAGGACGGTGAGGACTATCGCTTGATTACTCAGACACACAGAAAAAACAGACAGTTTTTTTTTTTTTAAGTCACGTGGTGGAGAGTGGTAAATGTTTTATGCTGTTTTTTCATGAACAGATGTCCCTGATTGGCCATCATTGCACTAATTGACAGAAGGAGAAGTAAAACTTTTCCACCCAGATAAAAATGGCCATTTATGCTTTTCAATCAAAAATTTCAATCAAAAATAAAAAGCCTCATTAAAGAGAAAAAAAAAACAGATAAAATAATTAAATAAATAAACAGCAAGATCAATACATTAGTGAGTGTAGTAATATATAAAGAGATTAATGAAACGATAGATATGAACCTACAGTATCTACAGTTGCTTTGTTTATTCTTTTCCATACCCTTGTCTAATTACTACCAGTGTTCTAATCATAGCCAATCAATTCAATCAATTCCTTCAGTCTTACACACTACAGCTGATCATTCAAAGTTAGGTTCTGCTTCATGTTAACAGGCCTAACCCAGCTGCTTGACAACTAGTCTATCATCTGCAGGGAGCCATCCAGTCCTACTGGAACGAAACTGACATGTTCATGTATAAAAGCTGCCTGCTTGTATGCCCCATCAACTTAATTACTTGAAACATTCAAGTTGCTTCAGTTTGTACTGGTTAACCTTTTACTCACTTTTTAAATCACAATGATTTTTGTGCTATATGTGATGCATGAATCAATGCAATAGAAATAAAACATAGAACTTCATCATGCTTCTGGGATTTTCTTTTCATATTCACATCTCTATCAATCTGGGTCAACTTGGTATTTCAGAACAAGCCCCTTTACTCAGTGGTTAATATTAGGATGAGTGGTGTCTACAACTTTTTTTCATAGTCAAAAAAGAAAAAAAAGTGGAACTCTCATATATTCTATATTTATAACACATACAATGAGGCTGACGTCAGTGCATCAAGAGCCACCACGCACAGATCTCACCAGAAAATGGGCTACAACAGTTCCATTCCAAGTATCAAGCCACTCCTGAACCAGAGACAGCATCAGAAGTGTCTTAAATGGGCTAAGGAGAAAAAGAACAGGGCCGTTACTCAGTGGTCCAAAGTGGTCCGCTTTTCAGATGAAAGTAAATTTTGCATTTCATTTGGAAATCAAGGTCTTAGAGTCTGGAGGAAGAATGGAGAGGCACAGAAATTAAGTTGTTTGAAGTCCAGCGTGGAGTTTCCACAGTCTGTGATGATTTGGGATGCTGTGTTGGTCTACTATGTTTTATCCAGTCCAAAGTCAACGTAGCTGTTTCCCAAGAGACTCGAGAGCACTTCATGCTTCTGTCTGCTGAAAATCTTTATGGAGATGCTGATTGACTTCTGCAACAAGACTTAGCACTTGCTCACAGTTCCAAAACTACTACTAACTGGTTTGCTGACCGTGATATTACTATAATTTATTGGCCAGCCAACTTGCCTGCCCTGGAACCACATAGATCTATGGGGTATCGTAGAATCTGTGGGGTATCGTAGAATCTGTGGGGTATCGTCAAAAGGAAGATGAGAAACACTCCAACCAACACTACGGACGACCTGAAGGCTGCTATCAAAGCAACCTGGTCTTTAACAATGCTTCAGCACTACCTCAGGCTTAAGGGAGCATCGACAAGGTGCTGAGTGCATAAATGGACATACTTTCCAAAAGTTGGACATTTCTGCATAAATCCTTTTTTGATTGATTTTAGGAAATATTCTAATACTTTAAGATACTGCACTTTACATTTCCGTGAGCTGTAAGCTGTAATCACATAAACTAAAACATTAATTTTTCTGTTTACATGTAACGAGTCTAGAAAATGTACGATTTTCACTTTTTGAATTACTCAAAAAAAAAAACACTTTCACAACATTCTAATTTATTGAGATTATTGAGATGCACTGTATATTTGGCACATTCTTCATCACTTTTATGTGTTTGTGTGTTAAGGACATCATGTTAAAGCATCATTTGTATCAAAGCATCAATTTACAGTGTTTTAATTTATCACATAATTGTGAAAACCTATGTGTTGAGCAATCAGTGACAATATTGAAAAAATGCCATCATCATTAGCAGTGATGGTTTTTGATGTAAACTCATGACTCATGGATGATATTTGCAGTTCATCTGCATGGCATATCTACAATTCTCATGTGACCAAGTAGCGGAAAGCTGTTTAAACTTTACACTGCATTAATAGGTAAGATGACTGCGACTCCGCAATCACTGAAATATTCTCGCAATCAACACAATGCTGTTATAGAGCTGCTTCTTATTAAACAGTTATAACACATGAATTTCACTGCCACACTCATCTTCAGCAGCAAACATTTAGCGCTGTTTGTAATTTGGTCTTTAAGACCTAGGATCAACCCTTAAATTTTCGAGTTAACAAAAGATTATATATAATTATTTAAAAAAAAGGATATCTGACGTCCGTGTTTATCCACTGAGAGAGGCCTGCGATGAGAGGACGTGATCCGATTTCTGTCTCGATACACGCGGTCCACCAAGCCGTGGTGCCGGGTCGTTCGACTAGTATCCAAAACTGTAGTCTGAAAAGGAATCTGATAGGTTTAAGAAATCTATCTTCACTAGCAACACATTTACACATACAATTAAACTTAAAGAAATATCCTCGGCTATACGATCCAATGACAAGCCGAATTAAAAGAAACAAACAGTGCAGCGTTGTAGTCGAGGATGGACCGGCAATATGAAAGCATACAAGCAATGACACCATCACACAGTTTCGACTGCAGACTTGCTAATGTTTCATAAATGATAAGCAAACGCAGTTATGACACCCCACACTAACTGCAAAGTTTGGGATGGATTTCAAATTCTCATCCTCTGCTACATGGCGTCATTGGAGGGTAAAATGCGAGTTACAAATGGTGGACAATGTCTTTAAATGAATAGCAACTATAAAAAGTAATAGATGGATGATGCAGGCATTTTAACAGCCTAATATCTGAATGAGGAAAGCAACTACAAGAGGTACGACATGTTTAAAATGCACAATAAGTACATAAACTAGAAAATATAAGTGACCCTGGTGAGAATAATACTTTTGAATCATTTTAATCGATATCTTTAAAACAGACGAACATTATGAAATCAACTTATATAGTTAGATGAGTCAGTTTCATCCACCTGGAAACAAGAGTTGCTACTTGTGTCATGATGTGTGATTGAAAAGAAGTCACTCTCAAAATGATCTTTTTAAACTACTTTTCAGACTGCATGCAAAAGTTCCGTTTTAAACTGTTATAAAAATAAAAGAAAAAAGAAAAAACTTTTTGTGCTTTTCTATGGTATTAAGATATTCATACAATCACACTTATATATAATAAGAGTATAAATATAAAATATAGATGATGCCTAAATGCTCTTTAAAAAGATGTTTTAAATGAGAAATTATGCTTCTGGAAATTTTAGGCATGTTATTGAATTCCAAGTGCAAGGAAAGCCCCTATATAAAAATATGTTATTGTCATTCGATCCACTCCTGATCAAGATCTTAGAAAAGCAGTCAAACTTTTAGTGTGATTTACAAAGAGATCAGTTATTCCATCTGAACTGATTTTTAGATTATAATATATTGATCTTTAAGCATGTCTAGAAGTGAGAGCTCCAAAGACCTGTATGATTTTCAAAGAGGCCAAACTGAGGGTGGACTGTCCTAAAGACAGATAGGTGGGAATCCTGAAATAACCCTTTAGTTCAATTTTCAGTAAAGGGTAAAACATTTAAGGAGTCTAGATCTGGTTGAACTGGCACTTTTGAAAGATATCATCATGATGTTTGAAGATCTGTTTAAAGAGCTGTTAAAGACAATCCTCTGATTTGATGACTAAATTAATTCATTTATCATTAATTTATCTTCTATTCCGATTATCCTTATTCCAGCAGACTTAGGGCACGAGACATGCACTGGACAGGGTACCAATCCCCACACTATGGCTAATTTAAGAACGGCAATTAGCCTAATCTTCAAGTCTTTGGACTGTGGGAGGAAACCGGAGTACCTGGAGGAAAGCCACCAAACACAGGGAGAACATGCACACAGACCCGAGGCGGGAATCGAACCCTTGACCCCTACAAGGCCACAGCGCTAACCACTATGCAGCCGACTTTTGTGTTGCTTTTTAATCCACAAAAGGTAAGTCTACAGTCTATAAAACGTATCACCAGCTAAACCTTACTTGCTTAAAAATTTATATATTTTGGTACCTCCATTTTTATATAAAACTTTGGTTGTCTAATTACATCTTGCATGTCTGGAAATCTTTTAGTGCAGAAAAAAAAGAACAATTAAAGGATTGTATTGTATTGTACATTCACAACGATGTGAATGAACATTTTCTTTGTACAAAGCGGTCATAAAAAGTATTTATTTCACTACTGACTTGTGTGTTTTAAAACATTTATTACCACATACCATGATACTATGAGTATTGTGATATATTTAGACTAGGTTCCCATATCGTAAGAATTTCAAACTGTAACACCCCTACTGGAAAAGAAAAAAAAAAAAAGAAAAGAAAAGAAAAAAAAAAAAACTTTTGCATCTGATACAATTTCTAATAGCTCACCTGAAAAGGCAGGTCAGTGTTGCTATTTCCAATCTGATTGACATTGGGCAGTGAACCTCCATAGCACTGAGCACGATTCTGGCCCAGTTGCAAATACTGGGTCTTCTGTAACTGCAGCTGTGCAAAATAAAAGCGCATGAATGAGTGCCAGAGTGAATGACAGCATGATTATGCATGAATGAAACAAAACTGAACTCAAATATCATTCATGGTCAAGGAATCAAAAGAATCAGATGCATAGTGACAAAGCAGTGGTGTTTTAAGCCTAGTTATGGCCTTTTTTTTTTTTTTTTTTTGCTTTGCTACAAGCTGGGTTACAATCACATGCATGGTGTGCATGATTTTTTTTTTTTTTTTTTTTTTTTTGGGGCAAAGTTTAAGAATGAGATAGCAGAATAAAATCCGTGGGACTAGCAAACGATCCCCATCTATGCCAAAAGAAAACGGAAGCTATTCACAAATATAGGTATATTAGAGCAAAAGGTAAATAAATAAACAGATAAATAAATAAATAAATCACATGCATGTGAATGTTATGCATTTTCCAGGGAAGTGCGCGAGGGCGCGCGTACACTGGAAGTAGCAGTGCAGATGTGCGGCACATCTGTAGCCCATTTTGTCCGCATCCGCACATTCACGCGCGCGCTTCACGATTGCCTACGCGTTCATTTATAACCCTGAAACCTGCGGGTTATTATTACGGGAGCTCGCGGAATCGTGCGCTAAGCTGCTCGAGCCCGTGATGGCCAGGAGAGCTGTTAGCGCAGCAGCTAAGTCAGTCTAACCGAGAGAGAGAGAGAGAGAGAGAGATGCGCCTGAAAAATCACGAGCCGTCGCGAGGAAAACCTCGGCACGTACCCGCGCGGCTCGAGTGATGCTCAGGTCCTTCATGACTTCTTCAAACGCCGCCGTCTCCTCCGCCTGCTTTTGGTTGTGCAGTGCGATCTTCTCGCTGAATTTCCGCGGATTGTTTGAGGTCGCCATCTTCCGTTCTTCTTCCAAAACAGACCTTTTGCGCCAGACGTGCGCGCGGCGCCGTCGCCTCGTCACCGCGCGCGCGGAGGTTTCTGGGCTTTGAAGTCAGTCCCTCATCAAACGTGCCATAAATGTAGGCAGAGCGCGTGCTGTAGTAGCGAGAAGGCACTGCGTGACTAACATGCCCTCTTCTACAATGATACTGTAGTGAAACACTACGGTATATGGACAAATATTATTTGGCCAAACGTGTTAATTATCGAATTCAGGCGTTTCAGTCAGGACCCTCATCCCCAGTGAAGGGCAATCTCAATCTGCCAAAATTAGGGGTATGGGTGCTGATTTAATGTGCTTTTTATGTCATACACGTAATACAGAAGAAGTGTGTGCCAAAGAAGCTACTTTTTTTTTAAAGTTATGCAACATGAAAGTGACCAATCTTGCTTCCCAAAAAATTTCAAGTTGCTAACTTCAGGCGTTTTGAAAAGATGATTTTTGAAGTGCCTCAAACATGGCCATTTTCAGCGTTATACTGTCTAGCTTCAAACAATAATAATTTAGAATGCAAAATATTTATATTTCTTTAAGAGTATTGATACTAAAATTGGTGTAATCTTCGAGAAGCATATGACCTGTAATGGGTCATAATAGGGGGGTAAAAGCTTAAAAAGCTGTAGTGTCCGTAACCATGTCAAATTCATGCTGCAATATCTTAACAATTTTGCAGTTTAAAATACTGTAATACACTTTTTTAGGTTTATGCCTTTTCATGTGAAATCAAAATTTGCCAAGTTTTATCTGAATAACAGTTAAGATCATTGAAAGATTTGAATTTCAAAAATACATACAAGGGCATGAAATTGTATTAAGCAAATATGTTTCTCTGCATATTTACAAAAAACAGGAGATAAGAAGCATTAAGTATTATGAAAAATTGTGTTATATGATTCTATCTGAACATACACATTTTCACGTAAGAGAGATACTTTTTAACACCAATACTATGTTTTGGCGGGATGCTTCTGCATACACAAGACATCTTAGACAATACTATGCCACAACAGTTTGGTTTGATTTGATAAGCCCTGACCTCAACCCCACCAAGCACCTTTGGGATTATCTGGTACGGAGATAAAAGGTCATTAAAATAAATTATACAGCCAGAGTGTGATAATTTTTTACTCACTCGCATACATTTTTAATTTTCCATACAGTTTAGTCAATGTAAGGTTAACGGGACCCTGGATTATATGCAAAGTGTGGGGGGTGGTCAGGGGACACTCCTGGATGGGGTGCTAATTCATGTGGGCATAGGCACACACAATCATGCAATATGAGCTATTTGGAAGCATAAGAGGACCACGGACACAATGCACAGGGAGAACATGCAAACTCCACACACACACACACACACACATATACACACACACACACACACACACACACACACACACACACATACATATGAGTAATTCATAAAAACGAGACTTCCTGAAATTTGGAATGAACAGAACAATGTTTGCCAAGTTGTCAGAAGACTTCTTACTCTGATGATGCCACTGTCATGCATGGCTGGGATGTTAGCGGGCAAAACTGGCCTTCTCAATCACAGAAACATTAGGCAATCGTGTGTATCTGTGAGTTCACACAACCAGAAGAGGGTAGATAGCTGATTCTTTTGAGTTTGCTTTTCTGCCCTGTGTAACATAGATGAATTTAAAAAGACAATATCATGTGTTTTGGATGAAGCATGTGAACCTACAGTCTTGACTTGACTTGATCCCGCTTATACCACTTTATTGGATAGGGCATACACACAGATTTATTGTGCTGATAGTGGATTTATCATGTGATGTTCTCCTTAATAAATTTCCTTCACTATTATAGCCCCCTCCCCCCATAAGGTACATTTCATGCTCTTTCTTAACTATTGGCTTTCCTTCTATTGTGAAATCATCATGCAAATGTTTGAAATAAGCACAATGAAAAAGTTACTGAGTACACTCATGCAGTTATCTAGTAATTTCCTGACTTTCGTTCACTTAATACTGTATATGGTAATAACTAAGTCTCATCCTGATGGAATTCTGTATTCTGTCCTATATCCAAGGACTCCGACTCTGGCTTGTGTTCACAGAAAACCGCTTTCCTTTTAAATTACTTACAACTGTTTGTGACTAGGGTTTCCAGTGAAATCACTTTATGCCTTATAAGGAAATGCAGCTGAGCTGAGATGACAGTGCTGAGCTAATTTCTAAGCCAGAAAAATGTAAACAGAACCCTGAAATTAGCCAAATTCACTGCATAGTTCATACTCAAGTTCATCAACACCACATAATCTACAGTTTCATTTTAAATGATAGAATTATTATAGGTCTAGAAATACCTTCAGATGTTACATTTAAATTGCTCCTATGGAGGAGCAGCAAAGGGGTGTTCAAGTCATACTGGGACGTTAGATTGAATAACAGAACAAAGTTGAGTGTAAAACTCTTATTATTTCTCTATATAATCCCCTGCTACACTATTGCACTTATTTCAGTGCTTCACCAGTGCTTGGATACTATCAAAGTAGAAAGTTTTCTCATTATGTTGGGGCTATTATCGGACATACTGTCCTTAATGGACAAAACATTCCTTTAACACATTGCAGATTAGCAATCTTCTGTTCTGGGCAGAGTGCTCTCTCCATAGCCAATGTGCACTCACCTTCCGGAAATGCGGGTGTTTCTAAATGACGGTGTGTACAGTTCCCACCGACAGATGCATCTCTTCAGTAAGTTGATGACACGTTCTGCAAATTATAATTGGTTTTATGCCTAAATCTCGGTTTGACCTGAACACCCCTCATAGACACTTATTAGATATGCAGGAAAGTCGAACTTGTTTGCTGGATTTGATCGGACTGCCTGCTTCACCACTGAAACACTGACCTCCCAGGAACTCCTATAATGGCCCAAATATGTGGAAATGGCACAGCACTGTATAGAGGAGTCATCACTGTATAGGGGATGTGGCAATAACTCTCAGGTGTTGGTGACAAGTTACAGCGGCAAGAAAAAGAATGTGAACCTTGTGGAATTTCATGGTTTTCTGCATCGATTTGTCATAAAATGCGATCTGATCATCAAGTCAAGGCTATTAACAAATATAATGTGCCTAAAATAATAACATAATAATAAGTGAACCCTTGGAATTAATAACCGGTTTAACAACTAAGATTAATAACTAAGATAAAGGTTTTTGTACTTTTCCTCTGCTCTGCTCTGTTGCTCTGAGAAGTTTCCTAAATAACTTTTAGTCTAGGACTCCCAGCTAGGACTTTTTAAGCTAAGATTGGAACTCTCTGATAAAATTCTAAGAAGCATTGTGAATACGGGCCCAAGCCTAAAAGTTGCTCCTACTGACAAAATTCTAAGAAAATTAAAGATAAAACAGACACATTTACAAACAGATGGATTTAATTGATCCATAAGATAAAACGGAAATGCATTGTACAAAAAAAATGATAAATGCAATAAATATAAGTGATTTGGGTTAAACTTTAAAAATGATTAACTAAAAACATCTTAGCTTACCAGCTCCTAAGCTAAAAATTGTTAAGAGTAGAGAGGAGGACTTTTAAGAGGCTTAAGAGTTTCTATAGCAGAGAACAAAATGGCGGAAAGAAGGAATATTCTCCAAACGTAAAGCTCAAAGTAAACACTGTTCTTCCGTCCAATTTTTTTTCTTCATGTTTTACTTCCTTCAATCTCTCTTGGATTGTTGGCTACATACTGTACCATCCAAAAGTGCAACTTTAACAGTCTGTCCTGCAATCATGTAAATTGGTAAAAGGTGAGCCATTTTGCTCCCATCAATCTAAAATGGATTACAAGTAATAAAATCAGTATAAGGCTAATTGGCGTTCCCAAATTGCCCGTAGTGTGTGAATGAGTGTGTGAATGTGTGTATGTGTGTGCCCTGCGATGGATTGGCACCCTGTCCAGGGTGTACCCTGCCTAGTGCCCGAAAGTCTCCTGGGATAGACTCCAGGCTCCCCGCGACCCTGATCAAGGAAAAAGCGGTACAGAAGATGAATGAATGAAAATCAGTATAGTAAATAAATGTAAGAACTTAAATATAGTAACTACTGCGTGGAAATTGGTTGCTTCAAAAGTAGACACATTTTCAAC
>JAQMYG010000007.1:7758356-7771384 GCA_030014215.1 Clariallabes teugelsi
GTTAGGAGCCTCCAACGGTTTCATGACCTGAACACAGATTATACTAAGGAATGTGTTTGCTGATAGTGCAGCGTGTCAAGGTCAAAGAAAGAAAGCACTCTGTTCTCATGCACACATAATATCATGAAATACATTGGAGATGAAATATTCCCTACAGTCTAGGATTCCCAGCTAGGACTTTTTAACTAATATAGGAGCTCTCTGAGAGAATTCTAAGAAGCTTTGTGAATACAGGCTCAGATGTTTAACTGCGGCTAGGAATTTCATCATCGTGCTTTTCTTGATGATCTCTGTAAATGTCAATCGGTTTAATGCCTTCGTTCAAGAGAAATGTCACCAACAAGTCCCAGTTTGACTTGAACGCCACATGCTTAACACTATTTCCTTTTTTGCTGGTCACCGGTTTGAAATTTGTGAAGGCTGGTATGTTGTACACACAGAGATGGGAGGTAAGGCACACATTTTTACATTTCTTGTTTTATTAAACGAATAACTTAATTAGCAAAACTGGTACAACAACCTGGAACAAAAGTACAAATGATCTCAAAAGAAATAAAGAGAACGGAACTAAGAACAGACATACAGTAGGTGATCTTTCACAGCAAATGACACGACATTATTACAGACCACAAAGCATTTAAAAAGAAACATGCTAATTACGTTCATTCTGAACACAGCAATACAGGGGGAAAGTATAACACCCATGCATTTGAACTACATTCTCCACAATTTAACTAAAAAACAATACTTGCTTGATATGGGAAGTATTCTGAGGAAGAATTGGAAAAGCCTGAGATGAGGATCAAGACAAATGTTAAAAGATTACAGTAGCATAATATCAGGAGATACATTTGACAACCACTTTATTAGGAACATGAGTACACATGGACCTTCATGCAATGATCCAAATTAGTCAATCATGTGGCATAAAGGTTATGCACATACAGGTTAAGAGCTCCCAGTAATGTTCACATCAACCATCAGATTGTGGATAAAGTGTGACTTTGGTGGCATGGTTGGTGTTTGAGTATTTCAGGAACTGTTGATCTCCTGGGATATTCAGGTAGACCAGTTTCATTACACATCATAAACAACCTTCAGTGAGGAACGATTCTATAAATGATCTATTAAGAATGATTATACGGTTTTTTTTTTTAAACTCATATACGTCTATAGCTCTTCACAACTATAGTGAGCACATAAAGGCATCTTGAACTTGGAAGGAGATGGGATACAACCAGTGCAAATCACATCAGGATCAGTTCAAGCAAGCTCTTCACTGCTACTACATGACTGGGCAGGTGTACAGATGTTCCTTTTAAAGTGAGTGTGACAATTTGGTGTGATTAGCACATACACCATAGAGAATACAAAAACATCTTGTGCATAAACAGACAGATACACATTTACAAACAGATGGATTTAATTGATCCATAAGATAAAACACAAATGCATTATACCAACAACAAAAAAAAAGATAAATGCAATAAATAGAAGTGATTTGGGTTAAACTTTAAAATCTAAACATGATATTAAATTCAATAAATTCTTGCAGGAAGTTGTGATGTGATGCATCATTTTAAAAAAGCATTAGCACCTTGGGTCATGGGTTGTTGTTCATCTTACAAATCAAGTAGTAATGAAACAGGTTTAAAACTGTACTACATTCAAAGAAAAGAATTCTAATCAACTAATAATTCGAACCAACCCAACGGATTCACTCATGATTGCATCGAATCCAGCGAACAAGACCCACTTTTCTGCAAATCTAGTAAGCGTGTCTACAAGAGGTGTTCAAGTCAAACCGAGACTTGTTGATGAAATGTACGGCGAGAGCACTCTGCCTTTGACCGACACAGAACATTGCTAATCTCCAGTGCTTTAAGGGAATGTTTTGACACAGAAGGCCAATATGTCCAATAATGTCTCCGACATACTTAGAAAAGTTTCTACTTTTATGGTGTCCAAGCACTAGTGAAATGCTTTAGTGTTTCCTCTTATAACTGTGTTCAGTTATTCTGCACAGTAAAAAAAAGTCCCGGTTTGACCTGAACGCCCTTTGTAATTTATATGATTGGGACCTTAGGGTAATATTAACAGATATTAACTAACAAAATTTTGCTGCTTGCACTATTTGAATATGTCTAGAGCATCACTATGATAGATAACCTAAAATAAAACTCATGCAATAACGTACTGTACTAGATGAGAGAAACCCAAGAATAAAAATCTTGCTCCTTATATTACATTTGTCTCACACATTGTCTCTACCTTAAATCAGTCTACTAGGATTACCTTCAAACTTTTTTGTGCA
Organism: Clariallabes teugelsi; assembly: GCA_030014215.1. NCBI lineage: Eukaryota > Metazoa > Chordata > Actinopteri > Siluriformes > Clariidae > Clariallabes > Clariallabes teugelsi. The sequence continues at coordinate 7,760,671 of JAQMYG010000007.1, forward strand.
ACGTATGTAAATCTTGTGTCCTAAGAAGATCCTGAGCCAGTTGTTTAACATTAGTTTTGTCAAAAGTCATGATGGAAAAATAAGCAGTTGATGATCATGACTTGGGCTTTTGTACAAATTGAAGCATGTGCCTTATTAGATAGAAATTGTACAGAAGAAACACAAACTACAAAATACTCCACTGCAACAGCCAGTTGTTTCTGCAGTAATTAAGACCATGGTGATTATTATACATTCAAATAAAGAGAGAAACAACAAGCTGATTCGGCCTTACTCAAGCCTCACGCACTTATTTATTCAAATAATTTATTCAAAGGTCGAGACATTCTGTTAATCCATTACGCTCCTCCATGAATATATAACATCACAGTGAAAGTACCAAACGCGGTCGGCACTTGGATTTCGCACCGCTGTCTTCAGTTCGTCAGGTATAAAGTGCATAACGGAAATGAACCTGGTGTGCTTATTGACTTTGTAAGATATCACAAAAGACTGCGGAGGAGAAACGGTTAATTATGTAATCGCACCGAGGAACTGGATGTTCCCGAAGGATGAATTAAAATGCCATGGATTTAGAATCGTATTGTGCTTAGTACATTTAGATATCAAATAAAATATGGACATAATGCCTTTATAGATCAGTGCAAATATAATTTGAAGGGATGTATTTAAAATTAGTACACACATCCGAAAAAAAGTGTTAATAAGTCCAGAAATCCTCCTCAAAACTTTGCAAAGTAGATTACTGATTACTTAAAAATTGCGTTGCAGAAGGTGCTTGTAATCACTTCTCATTCTGCTGGAGAATCTGGATAAATCATTCACCAAGTGCCATCATTAAGAAAGCATTTAGAAGAAGGTGCATGGTGTACTTCGGCTGTCAGTACAGTAGAAATCGACTCTCTGATGTCTCGCAAGCCCTTAAGCCAGTGGTATACTTTAAACGAGAAAAGATGTTTGAAAGCAAAGAGATATTTCCAGTGAGAACGTTTGAACGTGTTCAAGCTGGAAAACAAGAAGAAAGCCCCTGGGATTTATATTTGAGACTTTCCTGCTTGTGATTGGTCAGAACGTTACACAGTCGTTGGCATCAGTGCACACAGGAAGAAGATGTCGGATTTCAAATTCAATTGTGTGCTTGTATTTGTAGAAACAGTGGCATGAGCTACAACCTCCCTTCATTTTTCAATTATACGAAGTAAATCAACATCTGCTGCATCTGTACATCTTTTCAACACCACCACCACTGTTGTTCTTTGTTTGATAGGGATGTCAGGTTTATGTTACATTATCCCAAAACCTAATAAAAAAAAGTATACAATGTTCCCACCATATTGACAACTCTTAAAATCTAATGTCGTGAGAAGTACAGCAAGTCCCCTACATATGAACAATCGCATGTTCACACATGTTCAATCGCGGAAGTTGGATCGCATGTCCGGTATACATTGTCACGTGTAAGAAAGTGTAACAGTAGTGCCAATGAAGCTAGTTCTGTTCAAAAGTGCCAAGTAATAAGTATGGAGACAAGAATGAAAATAATTGAGAGAATGGTGCAAGGTGAAAAGATGTCAGTCTTTGCTCGTATTTTTATATGAATTGTTTGACCATCAATCTGATTCTAAAGAATACTGTACTGTATTGTACTGTGTATAGCTAATTGTGTTAGGATCCTAGTGCCTAGACAATGTTTGTTTGACTTACGAACAAATTGGACTTACAAACAAGCTCTCGGAAACGGGATTCATTCATATGTTGGGGACTGTATTTACTGTAGTGTAAACATTGTTCAATTTGTGTCATTGTGGATTTGGAGACCCTAGGCAGAAGATGGGAATACACCCAAGACATCAGGATGCCAGTCCTTATCAGGGCACCATTCATACACATTTACACACTCATTCAGACCTAGAGGCGATTTAGTGCACATAGAAGCAAGTTTTAATTGGAAACCAGAAAACCTGAAGGAAACCCATATGGACAATCTTGTTATGTGAAGCATAATAATTTCAAATAGTGATGTAGAGCGCTGAATTTAGGTCTGGAATAAGGGACAATGTATTTTGTGCTACAAGCATGGTGCACAAAACATTATGATGTAGCAGCCATCTTGTGGCATCATACAACTATAGTTTCTAGGGTAGTTGAGCATAGTTGGGTCATCTGTGAATAAGCAAATCAAGATCAGGGATCAACTACAAATTTGTGAACTGACTTTGTTCTTTGAATAAGCATTTCACGTACAGTACTGTGCAAAAATCTTTAGCCACCTCTCAAATTTAATTATTAAATTAAAGAAATGGGAACGAATGTTTTACTGTGACAGGCTGCAAAGTGTTGAAAAATATCATTTAAAAGATAGGTTGTTTATGTAGTAACCTCAACAGCAGCCTCGTTTCCTCTCTTGTCTGTTTCATCATTCAGCATCACCAGTATACTAATCACCGGCCTGGTCATCTGTCACCATCTGAACCTGTTTCTCATTGGTTCATGTCTAAAGTTGGATGGTTTTTTTTAAGGCTTGAATGATTCATAGTGAAAAAAACATGCCTCTGAAACTGATCAAGTACAGGAACTGACTGTAAATGAGAGCCAAAAAGTCCTTCAGGAAGCCTGGAGAACTATTCCTCAAGACTACATTAAACATACAAGAACATCTGGCTCTTTTGAAGCAAAATATGACGAAATGTGGGGTAGCTCATAGAGCAGTCTTGTACACTATGATTATATGATCCCGTCCTCTTTTACATGGCTAGTAACCGATACTTACATCTGCACCAATTAAACTAGAATCCGGATATCAGCTCTCCCTTATCAAGTTTATATGATTAAACCGATGCCCGCAATATGCAAGTATTTGAAGGAAAAGGTGTTTAAACCAAATAAAATGAACGAGAATCCTTCATGCCAGGTCACCTCACACCTTCTCCAGCTACGTAAGTCAGTCACCTCTGCGTGGCAGTCTGCGGCAGTATTATAGGTGTACAAGCAATCCCAGCGAAGGATTCTGGGAAGTGCAGATCCCTCTCCCACTCGTCCATCTCTGTGTTGTAGACTTGGACGATGCTTGTAACGTTATTCAGATGCCAGTTGTATCCCCCGACAACGTAGATCTTTCTATCCAGTAAGCAACAGCCTGCTTCGGACTGGCCTGCACGCATCGGACTAACAGTCGTCCACTGATCCGTCTCCGGATTGTAATATTCCACTGCTAGAACGTCGAAGCAGCGGTCCACATGGTCCATCCTCCCTCCAAGAGCATAGACACGCTCGTTTACACTGATCATGGCATGCAGCACTCGTGGCTCGTTCATTGGGCATTTGAAGTCCCACTGGTCTGTGCCTGGATCGTAGCAATGGAGAGACTTTTTATCCTCCACGGAAACCCCATATCCGCCCGAGATATAAAGTTTATCTCCGCATGTTGCGCCTGCGTGTCCCCATATCCTCCTCTTTAGCGAATCCACGTAAGTCCATTCGTTTTTCTTGGGGCAGTAACATTCAACGGACGAAAGGCTGCCGGATCTGTTGCGCCCCCCGGTGGCATACAACCGTCCTTGCAGTACGTTGAGCTGGAACTGGATGCGGCTCTCCTGCATCGGCCTGATGCGCAACCACTGGTTGAGATGGGGGTCGTATCGGAAACAGATGTCCACGGCGCCTTCACCGCTGCGGTATTGCAGGTGCTGCCCACCGACCACGTAAACGAAATTATCGAGAACGGAAACACAGGCGTGGCTGCAGCCCGTCTCCATGTCGCTCAGCTCCTTGAACTGCCTGGCTGTGCTATCTGCCAGGCAGTACACTTTTGCACTCACTGTACGGTCATTGTCAGTGTAAGGCGTGCCCCCGAAAGCAATAAGCGAAACAACGTCTGACCGAATGACGGTGCGAGGGGACTGCATCTCGTGCTGGCGGAAAGGAAGTATCTGATAATTGAAGGCCTCCAGCAGGTACTGCCGGCACAACACATCCTCCACCATGATGTCCACAGTCTGCACGCGGTCCACCAGCTCAGAGGAGCGCATGAGCGGGAAGCGGACGTGCCGCAGCACTTCGTTCGCTGCAGGACGGCGCGAGTCATCGTGCCGAAGCCACCGGATGGCGGCGTGAAACAAATCAATCTCGGTACATCCCTTCAGCTTGTTGCTCTGGAGGAAAAACACCAGGCGCTCCAGGGGGATGTGCAGGAAATCCTCCTCTTCGGCAATCTGAGGGAAGTGGCGGAACGTGAACGCGTCCACCGATTCTTTTAGAGACGACAGGCTGAAGATGGCAGCCATCTGACCGATGTTCAAACAAGTCTCGACGCTCATGGCCGACTTCAGGAACTCTTCACAGAGCTCCACCACCGGCACCATTTGAAGGAAGACGGCTGCCCCGAGCACATCCTGGATGCAGTCGAGGTCGAGCGTGACCTCGGAGCTGTAGGCGAAATCGATGATGTGCTTTAGGCCACGTGCTGACAAGCCCTGAAGCTCGATCGTAGCCTGGTTTGACTCCTTCATCCCACCAGTGAACATGGCTCTAAAGAAACAATTAGGAGAACATGAATCATGAGGCACCATTGTTTTAAAATTAATACAAAGTTGTACTGCCATGAAAACATTTCACAATAAAACTCGATATCTGTATACTGTAATTCCATGATTCCAACCATTAGCAGAGGAAGTACTCGATGCTTTCTTAAAATTTGGATGGAAACATGCTGTTTCAGCAAACTTCAAATGCTGAACAAACACCACAACCTCTGTTATAATATCCAAGTTCATGCACTTTTTTATTGGATCATTCCCAACAAGCTTCTCACCGCAGAAAGCCGGTATGGCTTTGAGCCTCATTACCTTAATTATTGATTAAAGCATATTACATTCCAGGAAAGAAGATCAAATTCCCCCTGCTGTTGAGTTACTATCCCTCAGAAAATACCCATTTTAAACGTCTATTTCAAAAGAATCCTCACCTAAAGTAGTTACTGCAGGATGCCAGCACTGCTTTGTGAACCCTGAAGCATTCGTTGTTGACGACGAGTTCTACATCCAGTAACTGGCCTTGGTCTCGCAGAGCAGAGAGTCCCCTCAGAAGTGAGCTACTGTGACTAGGAGCTGAGAAGGTGCAGCGGAGGGTGCTGTTCTTATTGTTAGCCATGCTGCAGAAAAAGAAGAATCGGTTTACGTCTTTCGTCTCTTACCGTACATGACTCGCGGTCTCTGGCGAGGTAATCCATCAAACCCAAGAACAGACACAACATGGCAAGGAACGCGACCGGAGCTTCTCGCTGCTCTGTTTTGTGCCGACTCCCCAGCAACAGGCTCTCCAGTTTCTAAGCGCCGACCAACGTGACACCTGCAACTGCGTTTTCTTTTTAATTATTCAGCAAACAGAGATTAGGTATAGTTTTTTTTAGATGAATCTTTCTGGATGACCGTCAAAACATTGCAGTTTCATCAGAACTAATGCATGAAGAGTCTGGAGACCGAGAGCCACATTATGATAAAAATGTGTCTGTGCACCAGACAAAAGTTGGACGTATGCACCATATAAAAGTTTAAAACGCCGGCAAGGAAAAAAAACAGGCACCAATCCGATACCGTACTCATTTCCTTAGACTAAGCTGCTTAAATTGATGGTTTTAACCATGTGATACTATCAGGAACTGTGACTGTGAAATCAAGCAAAAGGTGACATGAATTGCCATCATATAAATCTACAGTATTTGCAGGTATGAAGCAGTGAAGCAAGGGTGCAGAGAAACTCACATATACTGTATAAGAACAGTTCAGTTCTGCGAGCACCGAGCCACATCTGCTTCTATCACATTTCTAATTCTAATGTTATCCTCTCATTTTTATTAAATATATTCTTTAAACACCATATCGTCTTAAACAAAGCACACAGTGCAAGGATTTAATTGCTAACAGCATCCCAGATAAACAGGGTTAAAACGAAATTGACTCCGACATTGTTTTTATTTATAACTGATATAAACCAGTCGATTGGCCAGTGACCAGAACTGGCTGGTTTTCAGTTTGATTGACCATGACCGGTGATCGTCCGATTCTGTACCGAGCACATACAGTAAGCTTCTGAGTACCACAACAGAAGCACATTCAAAAATCGTGCACGTTAAAAACCTCCAGTCTGCCCTCATGCTACAGAAGCCACTCAACCTGTGTGCTTATTGTCAAGTTAAGTTTTGAGACATTAGAGCAGGGCCTCTCAAAATCCGGACTCTTTACAAGTCAATCCAGACCCGGCCCACAACTCAAATCAACACTGCAATAAAACGATACAATGAATAAGACCAGAAAGTGGCAGAAATGCAACATAGTGGATCCCAAACACCTGTAAACACAAACAAGGCAAGGAAGACAATGTAATGAAGTCTATGTTTCCTACTTGGCATACAGGGAAACTGCACTTAAATAACAATTACTGTATAGCATAACGTAAGTTACTGTTTCTCTCACGCATTGTGCCATACAGTAATTAAACATTAAATAACACAGATCCAGGTGATAATCAGTCCTTCATATAATTAAAGACCTGTATTATCCTACCATCAGTGTCCCTGAGATGACCAGAAGCCGATGCTGATGGTATTTTTCCACTAGGTTTGAATGTATTTGGTCTCAGACTGCCTTAAATGAGAATGTATGTTACTTGTAAGTAATAAGAAAGTTAAATAAAAGCATTAGCATATCACCACCCGGTCCGGACCTTTGACCTTGAATAGAAATCGGATTTGGACTTTTAAATATTAAGTTTGAGAACCCTTTAGTGCTTTAGAGGCATTTGGTGCAGTAAAATAACGCCGCTTCTTTATTATCCTACGGGTTGGTAACTGTTTCCATCGTAATGTCCGATATACTGTATATTTTTTAGAAATTATAAATATATATACTGTATATATAAACTGCTCAAAAAAATAAAGGAAACACTTAGTTCCGGTTTGACTTGAACCATGCATACACATATGAGAGACGTTCAAGTCAAACTGGGACCAAGTGTTCCCTTTATTTTTTTGAGCAGTATATATATACACACACATATATACGCTGTATACAGTATATTATTACAGGTATATCATATTAAATTTATAGTATAATTATAATAAGTATATATGTCAACATTGCAACACTCAATGAAACAGCTAAACTTACACTGGCATGTTTCCTCATTTTAGATGCCGAGTTTTTATATGCTAAAGTGTGTATCTGTTTTGGCAAATAAAGAAGACACCGCAGTATAAAGCTATTATTTTGCAAGCAAAACATGCTTTTATATTATGATTCCAGGGATGCTGGCTGGAGATTTATTTCCGGAGTAAATGTAACTCGTTACAACCCACCTCTGGGCAGGAGTAACTTATTTGCTAAGCCTGTTTAGAAATAACAATTATGGCGAATCACAGAGATTTGTGCTGCTCAGTTAAATGTTAAACTCTTATATTTGATGTTAGTTTGTATTGTTTAAATGCTGCCCTTAGTTTTTAAGTGAGAAAACTAATATAACCATTAATATAACTATTATAAAGAATGGACTACATTTATATACAGTACTCAAACTTTTTTAAAAAGTTTGAAGTTGTAACAAAATCAGGGTATATTTATAAAATCAGGGTATATTTATAAAATCGTGATATTTATAGAATCGAATTATATTAATCAAATCGGCACAGAGGTATCATGATAATATCATATCAGGAGGTCCCTGGTGATTCCCATCCCCACTGTTCAGCAGAGCAGGGTAATTGATTATGTATTTTTAGCATTTATATAGAGTTAAATGGGGATGAATCCAGGACTAATGCTTCCTTCAAGTGCTTCTGCTATTGATTAGGTTGTCAGGTGCCTGATTTATTTTGGACTTTTCTTAATGTTTCCATGTATTGTAAGAAACCAAGGTACAGTAGTTTCATATAAGATTCCAACAATTTACTCACGAGCAAACTCGTCGAAAATATCAGTATCACTAATTACACTTAATTAAATGGATGTTTGTTTTAAACTTTAATTTCCCATAAATCCGAGTGCACTTGAAGGCAGCGTAAGCAAAGGAATCTTATAGTTCTTTCCTCAGACACAGACACTTTAATTTAATTTCAACGTGCTGTATTTTAAAATGATCTAAATCAGTGATTTAACTTAAGAGTATCGTTTTTTTTTTTAAATGCGGAAAATACGTAATAATTAAAAGTCTACGTGACGTAAAACAGGTGCCATACTGTACATGTTAGAGTAATGACATTATGGCACAGCTTGTCTGGACTCTGCTACTCGATCTCTCTCCGTCCATTTGGACAAAGACAATGTTTTTTTTCTTTGTTTTTTTAAATATATAAAATGTGTATAAAGTTATAGAGAAGCACTGTTACCTGCTCTGTGATCGACTCGCAGAGAGTTCCCCACCATCCAACTCCGCCATGTTTGAGCTCGATTAATGACATCATGCAGAGACTAAACACTCTCTCTTAGCGCACAGGAACCGAACGTCATGGCAACTGAGTGTAAAGGCATATTGATGGTAAATAAAGATGCAGGATTCAGAGACAATCAGATGCAGAATGTTTTTCACTTCAGGTTCACGATGACTGCAAGCTTGAAGCCTGATAGTCCTGTATCTATCTAACTTATAAAAATATACTGCAGAATTAAAATCAGAACAACGTTAATCACAAGCCACTTGTTTGGTTTGTTTTGCGCTCTCGCTCTCTCTGTCTCTCTCTGTCTCTGCGCTACGTAATGTGATAAAGTTTCGGGAGTGTTCACGTCGCCTCGACTCTGCGCAGAATCCCACATAACGGTACACATAAATCTGGTTCCACCGAATTTAATTGTATTATTATTTTCTTACATCTAAATAGAAAATATATCTTTATAAATTTAGATTAGTCAAACATTTTGCGATTCATCCTTTTATATTAATTATACTTGCCGAAAACACTATTACCATTTTGACATGTCCCGCCTCCCGTTTTGTTATTGGCCCACAGCGCTCAGCAAACACATCCAGTGATTGGTCCGTACAAATGTATAGCAAATCCTAAAATAATCATTAAAAAATATTCTATTTATCGGACTGAGTCTCTGTCATTAACATTTGTTTATTAAATTAATTTATAAATCATTTAATGTACAACAAACTAATTGTTATTGAGTCATTCGCTTATCTATGTCGCAGTTTTATGACGTAGAACTGAGGCGCCTCAGTGAAACCTCCACGAGGATTGTTTTCATATTACATCGCCTGTGTGTCTCAGGCAGGACTATTGGTATTATTAATGGGTTTATGCGTTGTAACATTCACTATAATTGTTTAGGGCGTTGTGATCATTATTAAGCTGAATAAAAATGGCAACCTTTGAGTCTCTCGGCCTGTCCGAGTGGCTGGTGGATCAGTGTAAACAGATGGGAATCACCCGACCGACCCAGGTGCAAGAACATTGCATGCCTGCTATTTTGGAAGGTATGTTTTTTGTTTTTTTTTGCTTTTAATTACACGTGAGTGAATTGTTTTATAATTTAGGTTTGTAATATATGAGTTAATTTGTTTTTAAATGAAGGTCGCGACTGTATGGGCTGTGCGAAGACTGGAAGCGGGAAAACAGCAGCGTTTGTGCTGCCGGTGCTGCAGAAGTTGTCCGAGGATCCTTACGGCATCTTCTGCTTGGTGTTAACGCCTACAAGGTAGATTTCATCATTCACGTAGCTTTTTAAAAAATGATTTATTGGTTTAAAAATCGCAATACAGTATATACAATTATTAAATAAGCACTAAATACAGTTTTTGTGTTTTGTTATAACTTTCTTGCTTTCTCAGGGAACTGGCTTATCAGATAGCTGAACAGTTCCGGGCATTGGGAAAGCCTCTGGGACTGAGAGACTGTATCATTGTTGGAGGAATGGGTAAGGTTAAAAATTAAACTTGAACACAGTTAATCTCACTTACTCATTAGCTATATCACTTTATCCTGTATATAGGCTCATGGGGGAGATACACCCTGGACATGGTGCCAATCCATTGCAGGGCACACACACACACACACACACACACACACACACACACACTCATGCGCTCTTTCACACACAACGTGCAATTTGGAAATGTTCATTAGCCTAATCTGCTTGTTTTTGGACTGTGGAGACAAACCAGAGTACCTGGATTAAACTCGCCAAGCACGGGGAGAATATGCAAACTCCATGCACACAGACCCTAAGGTGATAATCGAACCCAGACCCTGGAGGTGCAAGTTGAGTTCTAACCACTAAGACACCGTGCCAGCCAAACACAGTTAATATAGAGTGAAACAAAACAGATTTGGACATTAATAAACGTCAAGACACTTGTGTGCATACTATTTATGCAATAAATAATCGGGGTCACAACTCCTTTCTTTCTCAAATTCAAATTTTATTTGTCACATATACAGTCATACACAGTATGATATGAAGTGAAATGCTTATTTGACTGCTGATGACTTAAAAATTCAAAAAGAAAAGTTCATTATGAAATAAGAGCATTTTACAAATTAGAAGTATAGAAAAATATGGGGGGGGACTTTAGCTGTAAAAAGAATTTAAAATGTACATTATGTAAAAATAAAATATAATAAAAATAGAAATATAGAAAATTTTAATATAATAAAATATAGAAGCGTTGAATTGGAATGTAGAGACCAATGTGCAGAATAATGTGCAAGGTAGTAGTTCAA
>JAQMYG010000007.1:7799911-7821513 GCA_030014215.1 Clariallabes teugelsi
AGCATTTTTGTAAGTTGCTCTTGATAAGAGTGTCTGCAAAATGCCTAAATGTAATTCTGAATATATATATATATATTCCATTATATATTCCAACTGGAATAGATAAAAGTGCCTAAAAGTCTAACCTTTTACAAACAAAAAGAAAGGATATATTTTATTCATTGGGAATGAGAGGGAGATGTTGATGATTTCTAATCAGTCAGTATTAGTCTTCTAGCAAGGAGGACAGCAAAGACCAGGGCATCCCTTTTAAGTTAAGTAGGTAATGGAATGAGGGAAGGACCTCAAACAATCCTGTAAGAGCATTTGGCTATATTCCCTCCAATCATTTCTTATGAGGAGTCAACAATTCCAATCCAGTAGTTGTATAGGGACGGACAGAGGCAGAAAATATGTAAAAGGTCTGCTGGAAATGTCGCCATAAATCTAAGACAGCCACACTATAGCTTACTACACACAATTTTAAATTGAATAAGACCATGTCTTACAAAAATAGAGGAATTATGTACATGCTTTAAAATCTCTGCCCAAACCTTCTTTGGTATTTCCTTCCCCAGATCCTCCTCCCAAAGGGCCTTCATGGAATTTAGGGAATCAATGTGTATAAGATTGATCTGATTATAAATATATAAAATTAAACCTTTCAGTGTTTGGAACTGGAAACGTGGGAATGTACTACATGCAAAATCTATCTATCTACATTGCATCTTGCAAAAGCAAGACAGAATATTTTCATTTACAATTTAAATATTCAAACTCCTCCTCTGAGAGTTACAGAAAATGTAGTAATTTTTAAATCTATGTTTCTATTATAGTCTGTTTTATCTAAAGTATTATCAGGTTAAAAAAATCTATATGCATAACATTTTGGGTTACAATTTGACCTCAAGTTTTTGACAGTTGTAATTTTTTTTTATTCCAGTTACTTGCCCAAAGATCCAGATTCATTGCATTTTCTGCTCATGTTCTGGTAAATTTCCTCCATTGTGAGTCACTGTTTTCAGATAACTTGCAGATATAGATAGACAGGAAAAGTGATTTTTACTGCTAAACTCCTCCGCTAGTCCCAGTGCAGCATGTCAGTATGACTAAAAAGACAAAAATAGCACACACACTTTTCATTGAAATATGGCTTTAAAAAAACAACAACAGCACACAAACTCTGGCTTCATATTTAGATTTATATTCATAATATTAAATGCAGTTGTTAAAAATAAAACAAAAGAAGGACTTTATGAGTGGCTTATTTTTTTTATAGCCACATTTGCTAATCACTTGACCACACTCAGGAAGTTGTGATCCCTAGCTCAGGAAGCCCTGATATATATATATAGGTGCATATTATTTGTATTTACTGCCTTTTGAGTGTATGCTGCTGACATCATCGCTTGGCTTTCATCCACTTCCTGGCGATCTGTTTTCTGGACCACCACCATTTTATTCATTCAATCTTATCGCTAGCTCGGTGACTATAAAACCATAAATGCCAGAGATGTTTTGTGCATCCTGAAAAGAAAAGAAGAAAAAAAAACCCAGACTGCAGATCCAGGTGGAAATTATTATATTGGCATGTTTAATATATCTAACCTGACGGACTCCACCTGCTATGTGCTTTTAAAGGGTTCTTCTTGTACACATTAATCCTGTGAACATTTGCTCTAGTGTCTAGACACAGTTAATCCGCCAGCCCGTTGTTTGTTCTGCATCCACACTCTTTTTTGGTTCGTTCACTCACTCACTCACTCACTCACTCACTCAGCATCTATACCTCTTTATCCTGTATACAGTGTCACGGGTGTCGAAGCAACTGGAGGAAATCCATCAAGCACAGGGAGAACATGTAAACTCCATGCACACAGACCCAAAGTTCGACTCAAACATTGCTAACCACTAAACCCCCATGCCACTCTTTTTTGCTCTATTTGAAGTTAAATTTACTACTAAACGTGGTTATTTATGCAGATCAGCAGTAACATTTCAGCAAGGCCTGGGGTTCTTAACTTCAATATTGCAATAATTTTAATGCCAAATCCTAAATCTAGCTGGAAGGCCAGCATCCGGTCGTGTGACTGCAAACACTGTACACTCTCAGAGGAGGGCTTTGAACTTGTACCCAACTTTGTTTCTGGGGTGGTATGCTGAAGTGTATGTTATCTGTTTGCAAGGGCCTAGTTTTGGGTTCAATTTTTAGGGGTATGATATTTCCACCCAGGTCCGAGGATGTTTCACATTCATTTTAAGAGAATACACACTAGTGCAGTTAAATAGCATGAAATCATTCACTTTGTATAATGTAACACATTTAAAAAAAAAAAAAAAAAATTTTTTTTTGTTAAAGCATTATTAAATAGCATAGCAATTTACTACTACTTTGGGAACTGCTTTTTAAACTAAAATTTTTGGTTGGTCCTTTTCTCATTCTCGTTTCATTGTGTATATGCTTGCTGTTGGTCACACCTGCAGTTACTGGTGTGTGCAGAGGATGGGATAGATGCAACCAAGACTCACACAGGGATACCCGAGAATCGTATTATTTGCTTGCCGATGATATTGCACTGGGAAAGTTTTCCACTTTATCACGTTTTATAATAGTTAGTTATTTGAATTCATCATTATTATATAATATTTGGGGGCATTATACTGGGTTGTTTTGATGATATTATTTATGCCTATTGTAAATTATGCCAATGTCTGTGTATATTATTATTATTATTATTATTATCAAAAACATATAGTGTACCTTTAAGAATTTACTCTAACTGTAATCATTTTAAAACATCCTCTATATCCATAGTAAAGGTACAAACGGTACAAAAGGCTCAGGTAACACCCCAGTTGAACATCAGTTCAGAACGGTATCAGAACACTAAGTGTGTCACTGTGTATGGGGCTTAGCAGGCAAAGAGTTGTTTATCCGGCCTCCAAATTCCCAAGATCTCAATCTGATCGAGCATCCATGAGATGTGCTGGACAAACAAGTTTGATCCCCCACCTTGCAACTTACAGCATCTGTCCTGATGCCAGATATCACAGCATATCTCCAGAGGTCTTGTGGAGTCATGTTTTTCTGGTACAAGAGAAATATTAGGGTTAATGTTGTAAGATTTTCATGCTATGGCTGTTCAGTGTAAATGCATGTGATGGGCCAGAAATAAGGAGCTGCTATAAAAGCTGTAATGATTCACACTTAAAATATTAGAAATATTGAACTACATATGTTATTCACTGTTTTTCTCGGAGCTCTATTTCATTTACTAAAACACTTTGCTGACTCGGCATCTGGATGCAATGCATGCACTAAGCCTTCACTAATGTCTGTTTTTGACAGTTTTGACTTTTTAACCATTATTGGATGGTACCCTGATGGAACCCTCCTTAACCCTCCCAAAAACCCAGTAATGCTGCTGCACCTGATAAACTTGTGATATACACAGAAATGCCTTCTGAATACCTTCCTGAATGCAGACCCCTCATTTACTACTTACAGGACAAACACACACAAACAAGTAGACCGCTTAAGTTAATTTATTGATGTTGGTTCTAGTGAACAACCTGAAGTAGTCTGGAGTTTTTGGCTTTGAATGTGGCACATAAAGATACAGAAACAGGTACAGGAGTGACAAAACCCTTTTTTTTGTTTTAATACATAAAGTAATACTCTTATTCTTCAGACCAAAGACACAATGGCATCCAACAAATGGACACTACAAATAAGCTTGGCAATTTTAGAAATTGCCAGTAAAGGGAATCAAGAGGAAACGTGACACATCAGAAAAGTTAAAAAGACATGAAAGAACATAAAGAAGGTGGAAATGGTATGCCGCTTTATACCGTACAGGTAATTTCACTAAACTACATCATTTTAGCATTGGAGCGCTCTCACATGGTGCATGTGTGTGTGAAATTTGTGTGCAGTTTAGTGGCACTTGACTTGGTCAACTCATATCTAAAAGAACCACCTTGTTAGTGTTTCCTCTGTTTAAAATTTTAAAGGACAACAGGGTAGGATTTCTGTATTTACTTTCTGTCATGAAATAAAAAACAATAAAACACTAATTCTACCTATAATATAATTAAATATTATAATCAGTCTGTTTTTTTTTTTTAACACATTGGCTAGTCATCTACAGTTTTTCCCCAAAATATATGGATTCAATGCTTTACAGTTAAATTTGTGTAAATGCAGTTATGTCATCGAACAGCAGAAATAGGGTTTCGGTCAGCTGTCTTGGATCTTGGTTTATCTCTAGCCCTTGAAATGTGCTGGAAACATTTTGGATCAAATTCCTGAAGGGGAAAAAAACCCTCTCAGGATCGTCAGGTCACAGATGAATACATGGCATGTCTTAAACTAGGCAGCACAATATGGCAGTTTGCAAGCTGTTAATAATGTTTGAGATAATGATGCAAAAACTGGATGTAAGGTAAAACGAATACATATAACCGATACAAACACGAGTGGAAGTGGTGATTTAGGATTAAAAAAAAAGGTACCCCTGGATATTCTACTCAGCTATATATCTTTTTATCATTATATATATATGCACTATATGAGAGACATATCTTTGTGCATCCAGACTTCAGTGTTAATCTTTTAAGTAGTCATTAACTCTATAACAGCAACATTAAACGAAAACACATGGACTATATTTCGACTGAAATATTCAATTTCCCATCAGATGATTGCGGGAGACATTGCTAGCACAGTTACAATAAAGATTAATAGGAGGACTTTTTTTTATTATTATATCAAAATAATGTGATAATTATGTTAGTGATAATGATTCAGTTTTGCTTTTATCACCTAATAAAGGAATAAAAAATAAAATTCTCACTCTCCCTCTTTTTCAGTGACTTTCATATCAATGAGAAATCCAGTGTAAAAGTAGAGCACAGAGCAAATGTTGGGGGACGTGTACGACACAGTAATCTATAGCAAAAATCAACTGGTCAATGTAAGATGTTTAAAAAAAAAAGATAATGTAATTCACATCTGACATTTCATCCCAACTACATAGACTTTATATTCGTGTAAGATCTTTATATGAGGGCTGTTGGGTATAATTCATTTGACAACCTTCTTCCTGTTTGAAGACACTGATTAACTTCATAGTTATCAAGTGCTAATAAAGGGAAACATAAAGGTGAAATTACAAGGTACACAACAGCAGAGTCCAGGTCTCAGGAGGCCAATTATAAAGACTAATATGCAAATTATGCACAGTGTACTTCTCATTAAAGAAATTCTAGTTGCATTATAGAGTAAAATGATTCTGACTTCTATTTGCATAGGAAATACGAGGGGTGTTCAAGTCAAACGGAACTCGTGATGAAATTTCTTGTGAATGAAGGTGTTCAACCGAAAGACATTTACAGAAGACCCCCAAGCACGGTACAATGATGAGATTCTTAGCTACAGTAAAAAAAATTAATGGTGCAAACATTTTAAAGAAGGCTGTACGTCTGGGAAAGACAGTCCCGAAGCTCACTGCAGTCGGTCACCTGAACATTCAGCGAGTGGAACGCCTGATACTTGAAAATCGACGGATAACTTGAGAAAGCGACCATGTGTCTGTGGAAACTGTGCAGACAATCATTCACAAACACCACATGCACATGAACTCAGCTGGAGTTACTGCCACAAACCGTGTACAGTCCTGACACTGGCCCAAGGCCATTTCCACATGTTTGGGCCATTAAAGGAGTTCCTGGGAGGCCAGCGCTTCAAACATCAAGCAGTCTGATCCTATTTCCAGCGTACCGAGATAACTTTCTACCTTGATTGTATCTACAGTAAGCACTAATGATACACTGGGATAAGTGCATTAGTGTAGCAGGGGATTATATAGAGAAATAAAGGTCATTTTTACTCTCATAACTGTTCTGTTATTCTTTACAATCAAAAGTTCCAGTTTGAATTGAACTCCCCTCATATTTTTTAAAGTTGGAGACCTTTGTCTTGTATTGTCTGGATTCCTCATTGCTATAACATATGTTGATTTAAGCTATCATGTAAAGATTCAGACCTAGATCCCTTGTGCCATGACTGGGGATCTTATCTTTAGCACACACACATACAAAAAAAATTAAAACAATAAACACTAATTATTTATGCTGATTTAGAGCAAAGCAGCCTCTTTATCCAGGTGTGATGTAATTAACCATTATCTAAAAAATCTGACTGATTATTCATGATACAAAAAGATGTATAAAGATGTAAAGGTGAATATTGAGGTGTAAGGGTAAATACCAGTGTACATAGGTGAGTTTTTAGTGGTCTTTAATAAATATGCACTGGGTAATATACAGGGGTACCTTGCTACATTAAAGTGAAATAATTATTTATATCCTGAGGTTATTAGTGTCATCATTTTATCTCAAGCTAATATTTGGCATGACTTTCACTTATTCCATTTATCTGATCAAAGTGACTAAAAATATTGAAAATACAAATGAATGCTAGATTAATTATTTTAAAAGTAAATGAAATGGCAACTTGTCCAAAAATAATGGTATGGTGCAAAAAAAAAAAAAAAAAAAATCCTAGACCCTGTTAGCTTACTATAAATATTACAATTTCCTCTATAGACAACATGTACATCATTTGAAGGAAGACTCTCTTTCTCAGAAGATCTCCTTGCTTTGTTAAAAGACCGTGAAGAGACCAAGCCATCCTCAGATCTCTTCTCAGTCACCGACCGATCATTACAAACACCTGTGTGCTGGACACAAATGCATCTTAAGAAGCTAGGACTAAAAGGCTTACCTGGCAAGAAAAAAACAGGAAATGTGTGTCTAATAGGTGAAATGAGGAGTTATCTCATTAGCTGGCGTGTGGTGCATCGCTCAATAGGAGCCTGCTGCAGTCACACTTAAGTTCATCACAGATTTAGAAGCAAAGTGTTGCTGAGACCTGTCATTAGGACAACAGTGCCATGCACCTAGCTATGCACATTTTATCTGTTAAGTCTCATTCCCTCACAGCCTTCTTGTCCACTGTGTCAGGAGACAACGTCCTGTGGCACAGAGTGGCCGAGCTCTCGGGATCGTTGTTCTCCGCTTCCTGAGGGCTCTCAGAGTCTGACTCGCCCTCCTCTTCCAAAGTCAGTTCGAACTGGAACTTTTCACTTGTGGACGCACCGATGGCACCATTCGAGTCCTGTTCCTCAGGCGGAGGCGAGGGACTGTGCCGGATCATGCTCTGGTACCATTCGCGGTTGTCCTCCAGAGTGTCCAGGATCTCTTGGGCATCCGGGTGGACGAGGTCAGCCCAGGTCTCCCAGAGAGGGTGCACGATATAGTCAATGAAGAACACCTTTGCATGGAGGCAGAAAGTAGTTAGACATTTAGCAAAGGCACATCAGATCACTCAGACCAAAACTTTTTATTTAATATTAGTGCAATAGTGAAAGATATTTTCTGTCTTGGTTAATTATTAGTATTAGTAACAACTACTACTATTAATAACAGTTATAAATAATGTTATTAAAAAAAAAGGATACTGTATAATGCTTATATAATGCTGCTTTCTTTTCTGGAATATAAATATTTTTCTTTAACTTTTAATTTTGTGGTGGAACACTGTACTTGAAAAAACAGAAAGGCTTTTGTACTAACTCAGTAATAAAGTACTAAAATAAATGTTAAAAATCTTTAGGAAAGTTTGTACTAAAAATGCACAGATTTATACAATATCAGTGAAAAACGCTTGGACACACCTTCTCCTTTAGTGTTTTTTTTTTTTTTCTGTTTTCAGTGTTTTATTTTCTACATTCTAGAACAATAATGGGGATTTTAAAACTATGACATAACATATGGAATTATGCAATTAAGCAAAAACAAAAACAATAATGGCACAATGAATATAGTTATATGTTGATGTCTATCTAAAGTTATATTTGCCTAATACTGAGACCCACTACGATCAGATGATTTTACAAAACAATAAAACAAAAATGTTATTATTACACAAAAACATAATTAAAAGAGTTTTTAACCTTTGAATCTGACTATTAGGGCTGTATTAACATATTAATGCATGTGATTAATCTAAACATTTTAGCGCATTACATTTTTTTTTAAAGCAAATTAATCATATTATCAAGTTTGACCCTAATGGCTTCCCAAAAAAAACCATAACCAGCGGTTACCCAGCTGTTTGAATACGTTAAAGGTATTGATTTAATGTATTCACATGGGAGTGGTGGCTCAGGTGGCTCATGTAAGTATGTATGTATGTATGTACATATCTGTATATAGCTGTATATTAGAAATAATTTCTAGTATTGTTCCAACCATATTGTTCTGACCATAGACTCAGACTTTTCATCATTATTGCCAATTTCATCCTTACAGCCAAGGTGGATTAGCCTGCCTATAGGACACTTCTTATGAAAGATTTCACTTGTATTTGACTGATACTACTGTATAAATCTAGCCTACATATTAATCACTGGGCCGCTTGTGCTGTTTGGGTACCTGAGACTTCTCCACTGAAGCAGTGTGTTTGTCACACATGGGGCTAATCTCCATGCCTTTGTCTCGCTCCTGGTCACCCTGGGTAAAGTACTCCACCATGATGCGGTCTGTCCACTGCCTGTAGAGCTCCAGAGGCTTGGTGGGGTTGCTTAGGTCAGCACAGTGGACCATGTTTTGGAGAACCTGAAGCCAGAGGATAGTAGAAACACAAGCTTTAATACGAATCAGTGGAAGAAATCTACAGATAATAAACAAACTCAGAACCAGTATTCAGACCTGTATTCTGTCCGAGTAGTTGTCCAGCAACAATACTCCAAGACTGGTTACTTTCTTTGTCTCTACCATGGTTTTCAGGTCTGCTAGGAAATTCATGTGTTTGGACATGTCTGTGGCTAATACCTGTTGCAAAGTCAATCATAAGATAAGTAATAATGTAACTTCAAATTAATGGAAAGTTATGGTGTAAGAAAAAAAAGTTAACATCCAAATATTAAATCAGAACCTTACCATGTCAATGGCCATTGTGCGCAGTGACTGCTTCTGCTTCTTGCTCAGGTTCTGGAAGATGTCACAGTTTTCCTCCTGTAGTAGTTTAAAGCCCACGGCCAGGTGGTGATTCTCTAGTACAGATGCGTCGTTGTACATCAGAGCCAGCTCAGAGTCTGTAAAGATATAAATGAGGGTAAGTTGGCTGAAACAAGAACACACCAGAGTTGACACTTGGTAAATAATTAATTACACATAATAGATTTATAATAATTGAGTGTAAACGTACTTGTGTTGATGAGAAATTGGTTTGACACTCCAGGATGATCAACATCATGTATGGCACTAGCGAATAAAGCAGCCATGATTTCAAGGTCAGTGAAGACATCCTGGAAAGCAAAACAGGATATTGCTTATTATACTCATTCTTATTATTGTTATGATTCACAGCTAAAACCTCTCAGCTCGTTCGGTTTGCTTGAATAAGAGCAGAAATGAACCTCTAATGCAGGTGAGGAGAGGAGGACGTGTGTGGATTGCACTACATCAGCAGCATGGATGTTATTGTGATAGGCAACATCAGTGTGGTAGTGGCCCTCAAGGGTCATCATGAAGGTGATGAAGGTGTCTGCTGGGATCTTAAAGGTCTTCAGTAGGTCTCGTTCCTAGAGAAAAGACATGACACAGCGATATAATGATATACAGTTAGTCATTATGTACAGGGATGTCAGTCAAGGTTCTCAGGGTAGGGTAGGGATACATACCTGAAAAATTGTGTACATCATCACCGTCAGTGGCCGATTCCCTGAATACTCTGCTATCTTAAAGATATCAAGGCCCCAGCGATTGATGTCCTCGATTTCCTAGAATTAAAAAGCCTATGAAACATATGAACTCTCAATATATGCACGCACATTGTACTTGTGGCATGGCTCTATGAGCAAAATGTTGTGATCAGTTTAAGATAGATTTCACATAATCCTGCATTGTATTACTGATTTGTGAGGCGCCATGACAGTTTATACCCAATCATATAACAGTGTCATGTTGACATTAGTGGTGATTATCATGATGACTGTCATATATATTGATTCTTGGTGTTTATATTCATGTACTGTATGTAATGCACTAAAAAGTTTTATGGCAACAGTTGCCTCAAATTATAAATTCTAAAATGCCTCAAATTATGAAGTCACAGATACCGAAATGACTAACCTTCTTAGTATTTCAAATTTATCATTTGAGGATGTTTAGCTCTGCTTAGGTTTTCCTTATAACATAAATAATGGGCATTAAAAGCCATTACACCGATCAACCATAACATTAAAACCACCTTCCTGATACTGTATACATTCCCCTTGTTCTGCCAAAAGGCTCTGATGCCTTGAGGCTTGTACTCTACTAGAGCTCTAAAGGTGCGCTGTGGTATTTGGTGTCAATAGTAGCAGCAGATCCTTTAAGTGCTATAAGTTGCAAGGTCTGGCGTCCAGACTTGTTTGCTCAGCACATTCCATGGATGCTCGATTGGACTGAGATCTGGGGAATTTGGAGGCCAGGTCCACAACCTTGCCTCTTAAGCACTGATACCTTTTGATCAAAGCCAGCATTAACCTTTTTTCAGTAATCTGTGTTACATTAACTTTTCTGTGAAATTGGATCAGACGGGCTACAGGAGCCTTTACTGCAAACAGGCATAGATGAGCCTTGGGCGCCCATGAACCTGTCACCAGTTTACTGGTATACAGTATAATCGATAATGTTATTTAGTTTACCTGGCAGTGGTTTTAATGTTAGGGCCGATTGGTTGGTTAAACTGATGTCAGTTCATTCACTCAGATTTGTTAAAAGATTTGTTCTTTATAACATTACGTAGTTGATTTGGTGATTTGAAGTGCACTAGCCTGGTATATTAGTTAACTTCTACAGATTTGGTAATGGGTGGCAATGGAGAATATTGGAGGTGCTTCATGTGGAAATCTAACTATACATTTCATCCTATAAAAAACTATATATTTCATCCAAATCTTTCGTTTTCCTTATCTATCAGGCAAAATGTTTCTCTTAAGTGGTTCTTGCAGCTGTGTGTTGTTAGGAATAAACTGGGTAATAGTATTATATGGTATTGTACATGCTTAACATTTTCAGTCTTGCTTTAATTACCATCATTAATCGTGAAATATGACTGGACTGCTGTCATTTTGTTCATTAGTGTGAGAAAGTATGCTTTACGTTTATATCACATAGCATCGTGCGGTATTAGATACTGGTATCAAATCTTTTTATGAGTCCAAAAATGAATATTGTGAGCATGATGTCATACCAATACCCTATACCAGTATCGGTATCGGTGTATTCTTAATTATTACTTTCACTTATTCTCACTGTATATGACTGCTATTTCTTTAGATACTCTGTGCCATGTTAAAGATGCTGCTCTAGCCAGCATGTATGATGTGAGAAGTATAATATACTGTATGTTTATGATGCTGTAATAGACTCATGTCATTAGCAATCATAACTGCATTTAACACAACACAGATTTTTAACAGAAAATCTTATCTGTTTTTAGGGATATGACTGAATATTGCGCCTTTAAATAACAAAGCTGTCTTATATTAACTTGCTTTCATCTTTGATAAGGTGTTCAGTACTACTTTGCATCTTTAAACGAAACAAATCGCTTTATCTTTAAAATAATCCAACAAATGAGACGGACTCTTAAGGCTTTAATTTTGTCCATAGTCTTTTGTGTGTAAATGGACTGACCTTGGCCAGAAAGCTCTCATGCTCAGTGTTGACCCCGAAGCGAGGTATGCGGCTGGGGGCCAGGCTCTGGCTGTGCGTCAACTTCTTTACCCCGCTGATCTGAGACATGAGACGCCGTTTCTTCTCCTTCTCCTTTGTCGGCGGAGACAGGATCTCCACATCGTGGGGTTTCTCTACACACATAATAACGGTTATATTGGCACAAGTACTTAATCAACATCTATAGTTTCATATAGTCATTCAGCAGTAAATTCAAGGTATTCACTTTTAAACATCGTTCACATGACTTATATGCCATTCCCGTAACCGAGTCTCATAAAAGAGGTAAGATAAATATCAATAAAGTAACATCAGATGATAGTGGATTTTTTTTGTTGTTGTTTATCATGCACAGATGCTCCCTTTTTCAGCGTGGGTCCTGTTTGCCACAATACTACTGACGCACACTATGCAGCCCAATGGCTATACTGCAGTCCCCATAGCAACAACAGGCAATGTGTTTAGGATTGTTTCCAGCCTTCCTTTTGTTTTCCCATCTACATGCTGTCCATGCTACTTACTGTTATACTCATAGGGAAAACTCATCTAAACAGACATATTTTACTGGTAGGCAGTTCATACAATAGATTTATTAAAAACTTTTACAGATAAAATCCAAAACCAATTCCAACAAGAAGTATATTTAAATACAATATAGATGCAATCAATATTTAATTATAATCATTCCTTTATACACATTTACACCTAATCAAACTCTATGGGCAATTTGGAAACTCCAATCAGCCTGTGCTGCATGTCTTTGGAGTGTAGGAGGAAACCAATACAACTCTACACACAGACTGAAGGTGAAATTTGAACTCCAGCCCTAGAGGTCCGAGGCGACAGTGGTAACCACTGAGCTACCAGTTTCGTAATGTGAAGATGATTATTTGAAACACTACTTTTAGAGCAAATAATGAATGTAATGTACAATATGAAGATCAGTGTAGGACGGGCTGAGACTTACCTAAAAATGTGCTTGCTATGAACTCCGACACTTGGTTTCCTGACCGGCTCGTCTCTGACAGCTGGGTAAGTTCACGGTTCAGCATTCTTTTAAACTGCACACAGGACACAGAACGGATGAGTTAACATCAATTAGTCATTTGGGACAACTTCTCAAAAAAGAAATACCTAGCGGCAATAATACTTACACTACCAGTTTATTTCTTTCAACATTGTAAAACAATACTAAGGGCATCCAAAATATGAAATAAACTCATTTGAACAGTTGATATTGCGATGTGTCTGCTATTCATGCTCTGTAAAGCCTTCATAATGGCTCTAATCTGATGTGCTGTTTGTTAATTGGTGATTTTCAAGGCTTGTAATGAACTTTTCCTGTGCAGCAAAGGGAAGTTTTGGTCTTTCTTTCCTGGGATGGTCTTCATGAGAGTCAGTTTCATCATGGTGATTGAAGGATTTTGCGAATGCACTTAACAACACTGTTCTTGCAAGAACTATTTCAGAACAGCTGACCTTCATGTCTTAAAATAAAAAACGATTGTTGCTGTTGTTCCTTAATAAAATAAATTCCTTAATAAAATCAAGTATTCTAGAATGTAGAAAATTAAGCCAAACTTATGTCCAAACCTTTAAATAATACTGTAAATCCTAAATAGGAAAAAATGCATGTATGTACTGTATGTATGCATGGGCGTTCAAGTCAAACTGGGACTTGCGATGAAATGTCCTGTGAATGAACGTGAATCTCAGCCAATGAAGGCTATCGCAGTTGTTCCTGTGAACAATCGGTGAGCAGAACCCATGAACTTTGAACACTGGTGCATAAGTTGTCACCAACTTGAGGAAAAGATGCATCTATCCATCTAGGTACTGTTCACACAATCATTTACAAACACCATTTGTACATTACAGGAACTCAGTTGGGAGTTACTGCCACATCCCCTGTACAGGTCAAGCCATTTCCACATATTTGGGTCATTAAAGGAGTTCCTGGGAGGCCAGCATTTGAAGCCGGGTAGTGTACTGAGAAATCTTTCTGCCTTGATGGTATCCAAGAACGAGTGAAACACTGGGATAAGTGCACTAGTGTCACGATAAAGAGACTTTCAGAACTCTCATATGCATATCTCATGTGCAAAAAAGTCCCGGTTTAACTTAACTTCATCATCCCTGAACCTTCTATTCAGCTTAAATTTCTGAAATATAAACAAGGGCAGAAACCAGAGTAAGACATGTACCAGAGTGTGACCTTACAAATCAGGGTGCTGTAGATTATTTTCCCTATAGTTTCATATCAGGGCAAGTTGTCATAACCTCCTTTTTTGACTTTTTAATCTTTTATTTTTACCTATAATATTTATCAGAGACATTGCTTTTCTGGAGGTCTCTGTCTTTTATTGATTTATTTTTTAATTAACATAATAGGAGCTACAGTATAAACTTAGTCCCTGCAATGGATTGGTACCCTGTCCAGGGTGTACCCTGCCTTGTGCCCTAAGTCTCCCGGAATAGGCTCCAGGTCCCCGCGACCCTGAATAGAGGAGAAAACGGTATAGAAGATGACTGCGTGAGAGAGTGAGTGAGTATAAACATAGCATAAAACTTGGGAAGGTAATCCTTTAAACTACTGTCAAACTTCCTCTACATGACAACACATTGGATGTCAGATTAAACACAATTTTTGTGTTAGTTTTTGTTAATTCAATAAATCAAAACACAAGCATAATGGAACACAAGCTTCATTCCATGACCACATAACAATTATATGACATATCTCATGGCTAAAGTAAGTTGCCTGCACAAGTAACTGTTGCTTGGCATATTAAAAAAATGAATGCAAACCAAACAAACTCAAGATATCTTTTTTTTAAGAGGTATGAATGATAAACATTGAAACCGAATGTACTAAGCCAGTACATGCAGCGGTATATTGAATCTACTAGACTCCTATTAAATGATCATGTCAAGCCTTCTCACTGACATATGTCACTTGACATAAGTTAGCTTTTTAAATGTGGTGGCCCTAATAACATTTCTACTTGTGCCTCATTATGGGATCATTCAGAGATGGTGGATTAAGGTCAGTATTTACTCCAGGAAAGTTTTTCATATTTAAAATACATATGCATAAGTCAGTATTTTATGCTTTAACCTTTTTCCTCATTCAGTTGACATTTTAACATGTTAACTCTTCATTGTTTAATGGATTTAAATGCTTGTGTTTTAAGCTGATGATCTAGACCCTACTGAGAAACCCTGTTATAGACACTTCTACTCAAGGAATGACACAGAAAACCACCCAGAATCAGAGGTGGACAGTAACTAGGTACATTTACTTCTTGACTGTACTTACAGTATGCACATATTTCATGTATAGTATCTGAACCTTACTTTATTAAATAATTCTTTTACTCCACTGCATACCACAGCAAATATTTGTACTTTCTACTTCACTACATTTCTGCATTCTGTTGTATTACATAAAATTGCATGATTTGACTTCTGTCCAATAAAGACTTAATCATGTAGCCACAGAGAGTGTTTATTACTATGACTTAAAGGCTACTGTACAAGCTCGGTACTTTTGATACTAAATTTGAAGGTGATTACGTTTGTGGTTTTACTTAAGGAGGAAATCCTAATAGAGAACTTCTCCTTTTTACTTAAGTATTTTTTTTTTTTTTTAACCTAGATTATTTCTACTTTTAGTCAAGTACAGGATGTACTTTGTCCAGTGCTGCATAGAATACTGACTTATGTATGTGGATTCTAATTATGAAAAACTTTCCTGGGGTAAAATACTGACCTTAAATCATAATCTCTGAATGATCCCATAATGAGGACCATTTTAAAATGATGATTCTGTCTTTTGCTTCTACTGCTGCTCAGGGCTGGAGCATGACAAACGGGACATACTAAGTAGCCATCAAAGGCGCCATCTAGAGGGTGGACTGTTTTACAGAGTATTCACTTTGAAGGGCTTTGCAGGAGGAACTTCGCAAAGGAGTGAAGCATTACTAGGCAGCCAACCTAGTGCACAATTTTAGAAATAGCTACGACAATCCCAAGAAAAGAGACAAACTAGCTGTTCATTTA
This sequence comes from Clariallabes teugelsi, assembly GCA_030014215.1. NCBI lineage: Eukaryota > Metazoa > Chordata > Actinopteri > Siluriformes > Clariidae > Clariallabes > Clariallabes teugelsi. The sequence goes on from JAQMYG010000007.1 coordinate 7,815,743, forward strand.
CTTTTCAGCACTATATCACATGAATGTACATTTCTTCACTAGTATAGAAATAGGACGTGCATGTGACATGCATAATTATTTTATAGATTCTAAATCTGTCAGCAGTTTAAATAGCTAGAGGTGTGTGATATGAGATGATAAGATATATTCAGTAGTACTACAGGAGAAAAAAGACACACTACACACACAATGTGTTTTGCGGTTGCCTTGGCAACTCACATACACAGAGCAGCTATGTGTGGAGATAGGACCCTTCATTCAGACAGTGCTAGCGTCTTAGAGGACAACACCTGCTCAATGAGCCTCATGCATCTCTGCGGAGGCTGTTACGTAATGAGGCAAGTGTGCTATGAAAGAAAAGTCAAGTGAGGCCACAATACACATGCATGGACGTGCTTGCTAACTCACGCCCGCGACACACACATGCATGCATTTCTGTACACCGGATTCCCCTTCCCTCCTTCAACTGTACAAAACATCGCCTGGTCTGTTCCACTTTTGGCGAGTCTCATTGTAATAGGGTCTGATGTGATCTTCTGCTGGGGTGCATTCTGAGATGCTTTCTGCTCACCATGGTTATAAAGTGTTATTGAAGCCGTCCATTCAGTCCAATTCCATTCAGTTTTTTTCCCCACACTATTCTATATAAAGACCTGTTTATGTCCAAACTCCAGAAAATTAACCAGTTCTGAACTGACCAAAACAAGCCCTTGTGGCATCAACAAGGTCATGGTTATTCCTCTGTCACTCATGCCAACATCAATTTCTCCCCATACTGGTGTTTGATATGAATATTAAGTTAAATTCTTGACCTGTGGCTCTAGAATTATAATTTCTTTGCACTGCACTGCACCGCTGCTACATAATTGACTTACTAGATAATTTGCATGACAAATGCCCCTGATATATAGCTACAGATGTATTTAAATGCAAAGAGAATGAAAGTCTTCTCATAACCAAGGGTCACATTTTATATATCTAACCTCATAACTCACATTGGAAAAGGTTGCACCAGAGAATGTCATGAGTCGAGCAAACTGTAAATACACTTACCAGAAAGACGGTCGCTGACATGAGAACATGTAGGAAGCCATACTGAGGTAGGTAGGTTTGCTACTGAGCAAATCTTATGCAAAGAAAAAGTATTATATTCCTTATCCAACACAGTCCTCAATGAAACACTGCACGCAGTAGCTTAGAATTCCACCGTAGTCTGACAACAGCACGCATAATCCAAGCGGAATAATTCCAGCTGCCCCATGCAGCAAAAACCAGAACAGAAACATACAAATACTACTGGCGGTGTATGTACATACAGAAAGATGAGAGAGTACGATGCTTGTACAAGATGCATCCCCCTCCACGGTTTGCAGCATGCGTTAGAACTTCCAATCAGCTACTCCTGACAACAGAGGTTGAGCTGATCTGATAGGCTGGGGAGCACGCAGGGAGGTGTGTGCATGCACATGGGGCAAGAGGTGTGTGTGCTTTGCATACCTAATGTGCATGAAATGAAGGATGTGCAAAAGGATAAATATGAGAAAAACTCCATTCATGATCGTTTAAAAGAGAGAAAAAAAAAAAGATTTGATGAAGCGTGTTTATAGTAAGAGTAAGAACTCCTGAACTCCTTCAACAAGCTACATGTGAAATTATCAAGGTTTTTTTTGTGTCATAAAATATGTATTTTATCTATTAAGCCTATGAAATATTTTATGACAAACACACAAATGCCAGCCAAATAATATAACTAAATATATATAAAATTTGGCTTATATATAAGATTTAGCACACATCCATGGATCTCAGGAAAATCAGTGTATAAGAGGTTGTAGTAAACATCTATGTATGTATTATTCTATACAGTTAATAAATTGCAAGAATTATGAAGATGCTAGTCGATAACATGCATTTCCATATTTTTTTGTTTAAATATTCGCAGTGTGTTTCAAGGAGCAGGAATACATTGTAATCATGATATTGGCTGTCTATTTATAGTATCAAGCTATATATAGCATTTTCAGTACTACATGCAGCTACGTCATGGATCAGTGATCTCCCATGACATTAGCTCCACATCGGCACACGTTCACATTTCCAAGCACACAACTTGGTAGAGAGAGAATGTGTGAGAGTGTGTCGAATACGCTTCACCAAATGCAAATGTCATTTATTTAAATAATAATAATAATAACAATAATAATAAAAAATCAGGGCCTGACATTTCCAAAACAACTCTAGTTTCCAGTGTTTCTACAGTATCTAATTTTCCTATATAATGGTGAAGACTGGTGATAACAATAGTTAATAATGCAATGATTTATAGATTTAAACAAACAAAAAAAAACTATTGAAATTAATTTAACCAAAATGAAAACTACAGTGTTGAACAGATATTAGATTGAGAGATGATACCTTATTGGAGGCCATCTCGCTGACCGAGTGACGTGTCTGCAAGGTCTCCAGTTGATCCAGACACCAGTCAAGTTCTTCCAGTGTCTCAATGGCCAACTTCTGGTATGTCTCATCTGCAATGGAACAGTTACTAAGCTCGGAACATACGTAAAATCGCTATTTGTAGTTATCAACTTGAACCAATGAAAATTCCAATGGGCTTTCCCTTGGAAATGAGAGTACATGTGTCACCACTGTGATGCAAAGGTGTATTTATAGTTCCCATATGGACCGATATAAAGTATTAGAGCATGTACTGTAATTTATGTAATTCATGCACTGTAATGTACTGTAATTCATGCAAGACATCCTAATCCCCAGAATGTATTTGGACCTCACATGAGGAGAAATAAAGCCAATTTTATGGCATACGACATGTCTGGAGGAAAATAAAAATGTTGCACACTAATACTTCATTGGAACACCTTTAGCTTTGATTCTAGTGCACTTTTGACAAGCGTATGCAGGGTTGCAACATTTATTTATGGCCTTTATCTTTGGCTGAGATCTTACACTTATGACAAGGAGAGTTGAACCACTCATCAAAGTCTTCTCCAGCACATCCCAAAGACTTTCAGCGGGGTTAAGGTCAGGACTGTTGGAACCACGTAAATGATTCCTTATGTTCCCAGAACCACTCTTACTCTTACTCAATTTGAACCCAATGAATCTTGGCATTGTCTTCCTGGAATATGCGAGAAAAAAAAAAACCTCTCCATAGATGTAATGTTATGTGACAATAAACTGAAATCAGCTGACGACCTGAATGTAGGTTGAATGTATGGCCAAGGTATAACATATATGGAGTTTTTTCCTCCAAACATATTCCAGAAAGACAATGCCAAGATTCATTGGGTTTAAATAGTGCAAGAGTGGTTCTGGGAGCATGAGGAATCATTTTCACACATTACTTGGTCCCAACAGAGTCTTGACCTGAAAGTCTTAGGGATGTGCTGGAGAAGACTTTGATGAGTGGTTCAACTCTCCTTGTCATAGGTGTAAGATCTCAGCCAAAGATGAAGGCCATAAATAAATGTTGCAATCTTGCATACGCTTATCAAAAGTGCACCGGAATCAAATCTAAAGGTGTTCCAATGAAATATTAGAGTGTGCAACATTTTTATTTTCCACCTGGCAGAAATTGATGGGGTATCCTTCCAGGTTTTAATACTGAGTTGACCTGCTTAACCCAGTTGTTGCCAGGTGAAATATATTAACAGTAATTACCCAATTAAACACCCTTAAGTATTTGCTTATTTAAATTGAAACTGTGACTTGTTTTTGAAAAGGCTGTGTATTACAGGCCATATAGTCCATATAAAATTCATATTGCACACTCTGCATTGAAGTCTAACAAAAAGCCAATTGGAAATGAAATAAGTCTATACTATTTCGAAGGGTGAAACCATAAAAATCCTTAAACATCAGATTCTAAATAAACAGTAATGCACTAGAAATTTCTATTAGAATTCACAATGAGGTTCCAGTTGAATATCAATTGATTTTTTTTTTATGGGAATCATACGGATCTCCATGGTTATAATTCAGTGAGCTATTTGTATTCATCTAGAGTCATTTGGAGTCATACAAAATAAGCCCAGTGTCCCTCTATCCAAGACTAAAGAGATAGACACTGACCTGGCACTCCCTGCTTGCACACCGAGGGTGGATTACTGACTGATGGCCGTCTAGAAAAGAGAAATAAAATGCAGTAAGTGAAATGTATGAAAATTTTCTTTCATTTTTTCAGGTGGCTAAAAGAGGAGAAAGCATTCATTTGTGCATTTTCTTTAAACCTTATCTTGTGAAGGGTTGAAGAGTGGCTGGAGCCCATCCCAGGGAGTGCAAGAAACAAGACAAGGTACACCCTAGATGGAGTGCCAACGCAGCACAGGGCACAGCTTATCATAAAGGCAATATGGTAACAACAATCCGCCTACAGATCATGTTTTTTGGAGTGTGCGGGAAAGATGGAGCACCCAGAGGACACAGATCAGAGGCAAAATCGGACCCCTCAACCCTGTAGCTGAATGAGAACACTGCTTACCACTGAGTCACCGTGTCCCTGTGGATAACACATTCAAATAAAATCTAATAAAAATGCTAGGCAAATATAAAACAGACAATCTCTCTTACTTGCAACTTCCCCGATCCTGCAGATGAGTCAATGCCGCAAAGTTGGTCCGTACTGTTCGCAAACTGGCCAGGACCTACAGTATGTGGAGGAATATCTGTAAATTGCATGTGCTCTAGAACCAACAAAACGCTAGACATGGTGGAAAATTTTATGCTATAAAGCAAGCCATAATTTCACTAACCTGTGCAAATGGTGTTACAATCATGTCTTCATGTCTGAAATAAAAAAGAAAAAAAAATACTTCTTTTGGTTTCGGAGAAAGTAAATAAACACAAATCCTAATTTCTCAGTATGCTCCAGGGTTTCCATAGAGAAGGCTCTTCTTAATACTGATTAGGGTAACACATTATGCACAACATTTTCCTGCTAATTTCACCCTTATGTAAAAAGGGAAAGTTTTTCTCTGAATCCAGTCAACTTATATACTGTAAGTAATTCGGCATTAAGGGAGCATGATAGGAAGACGTCATGTGAGAAGAGAAGTGTCTAAACACACAAAGTGTCTGTTTCCCAAACTTCTTTTGAAAGATCAAAATGACAAATACTGACCCAGTTCGCAATAGGGATTATTTATAAATCATGAAGTTTATATGTGTGTAAATGAATGTAATTGATTAGGTTTATTGCCATTTACACATCACATTATTAGACTGAATAGTAAACTAACCATTTTTGGTGTGCTACATATGACAAGTCAGCATGTCATGTATATGCATTATTGAAAACATGCTAATTTTAAAAGTTAACAATTGAAATAGACTTTACAAATAGTTATACAAATAAATGCATTTGTAGGTGGAGTTTATGGACTATTTCATTGTTTTTATTTCCTGTAGTCTCGATGTAACTGCGGGTGGAATTATGACAGAAACCATGACAATGGAAAAAAACTAACTACGCCCCCTTGTGTGACTGAAAGGTGCACTGCAGGTGTAAATCCCGACAATGACGACACAAATATTAAAACATCTCCTATGACCCACCTGTATACACACACACACACACACACACACACATACAGAGTCAGCCAAAAAAATGTATACACATTAGGAAAAGATAAAAATGTTAATAAAAAATTTATTGCGATACATTATATATTGATATATATCCGGGGTACTCAATAGGCGGACTCCGGTCCGCATCCGGACCCAAATACGGTTAAATCCGGACCGACGCCAAA